>CM023541.1:15833414-15988780 GCA_013350335.1 Chimonanthus salicifolius | reverse complement strand
TCAGCCCACTCTCATCTCACTCTCTTCCTCTCCTCCTCCCTCTCATTGCTGACCCACATCCATAGAAAAAGAAGGAGAAGAAACTTAGAAGAAAGGGAAGAAGAACCCAAGTGTTGGCCGACCACCCCAAGACCAAAGCTTGAGATAATTTTCCATCCCCTCCTCCCCTCTCTCTCTCTCTCAAAATCTAACCCTACCTTAGCCGAACCCAAACCTTGGAGACTCCATCTTGATCAAGCACATATTGGCCAAACAACAAGGAGAAGAAGAAGAAAAAGGGCTAAGGAAATCAAAAAGCGAAAGAAAAGCCGGAGGAGTCGGTGTGGTAAGTAATTCTTAAACAAGAATTTATATTAAGATGTGTTTATGGAATCCATTTCTTAGAATGAATGGTGGCCACAAATGTTATGGGCCTTAGATCTAAGATCCATCCAATGATAAGATGAGAAATGGATGAAATGAGAGAGATAGATTAAGGAAAATAAATAGACATTATGGGCACTATTAAGATTGATTAAGTGTGGAAGTATGGGTGTTTTAAGGAATTATAGGCTACATGGCCGAACCCCATGGTGAGCAATTAAGAAATTTAAATAGGGTTTTTGGGATTAAAAACCATGAAAGGGTAATCTATGATGTCAAGATGTTATTGAGTAAAAATTAATGATTTTTAAAGGGGTTTTAAACAAGAAAAATCATGGGATATGTAAATGATTTAATGGCCTCCAAAAATGGTGAATGAAGGTGAATCATGAACCATGGGTTCGGCCATGGTGTATGGCCGAACCCTATAGTGATGGAATGATGTATTTAATGGTTATAAAAGTATGGAAATTAATGGAGAAGGTTTATGGTAATTAAGTGGATTTTTTTTAGTATTTTAAACAAGGTTTTAAATGGGTGGAAATGAGGTTTTTTTAAAATAAAAACTATGGACCATGGGTTCGGCCATGGTACATGGCCGAACCCAATGGGGAGACTTTGAGGAATTTGGTGTTTTGGAACCATGAAAAATAAATGGGAATGATGGTTAAATTAATGGACCAAAATATATCTCATGATGATTATGGAAGGATGATTTAAATGTATGTTTTTAAATTCAGTTATGGTGGGACCAAATGACGTAAAATGGACCCAAGAAAAATAAGAAAAAGACATCATGGGTTCGGCCATGGTGTATGGCCGAACCCATGACCCATTTGTAGGTCATGTTATGGGCAAGAATTGGAGTTATGTATGGGATTAGATGATTGGAAATTTGATTAAATTAAGTGGTTGATTTTAGGGATGTTATGTCATGGTTAACAAATCATTAATGGGGCTAAGTATATGGATGAATTATGGACAAAAATGTACATGGATGGAGGAAATATAAAACCATGGAAGTGTAGTGGCAAAACCGTAATTATTGGCCACAATGAAGAACCATGGGTTCGGCCATGGTACATGGCCGAACCCCATGTAGGTTGAACATGGACTTGGGTGCATTAAGATGACCTTATGAGTGACTAAATGAAGCTTAGGGTTGCTGCATTTTAGGCTCACAAAATTAGAATGTTTAATGGGCAAAACTTTGGAATTATGCACGTGTTTAAATCAATGGAAATGAGGCTAAGTTAAGGGCTGATTTTGATAATCTTGTAACATGGTTAGGGACCATTAATGGATCTAAGTTTGTGATCAGTTAGGGTTTTAATCATGGATAAAATATGGACTAATTTGGTAAATATTTAATAAGGTATCGGGACATCGCAAACGGTACGCGATCGGCGACCGGATTATCGAACGGAAACGTAAAGGGACGCTAAGCGGTATTTGGTACGGTTCCTACCTTTTTGTAAGCCGTGGATTATGTGTATGTGATGGTTTCCTTGTTTCATTTCGGTAATTATATGATTTATTTTAAGATAGGTTTTAAATGCCATGGATTATATTTTAATGCTATGGACGATATTTTAATGCTCTCATATTTCAATGCTATGGATTATATATTAAGGATATGAATTATATATATATACTACATAGCATAATGCACTTACATCTCATGCATGGCATGGGCTGGAAAATAAAGGAACCGGAGTCCATGCTCCGTCGGGGCGACCGAGAAGCAAACATGGGGATAGCCTGAGGTGCTATAACCGGAGTCCATGCTCCGTCGGGGGGACCGAGAAACAAACATGGGGATAGCTTGATATGCTATAACCGGAGTCCATGCTCCGTCAGGGCGACCGAGAAGCAAACATGGGGACACCTTGACGAGGCCTTGCCGTTAAGGGGGATATGACATTGTTTGATGATATGGATGATGGGTGGGACACATGACATAGGCACCCATGGCATGGCATTCATTTTATGGGTTTTATTATATTGTTATCTGTAGGCTTGTTATCACTAATCCATGTGCTAGCCCTACTCGGAGTCCTACTGGGCGCGTTTTCTAACGCCCTACTTCTACGCTAGCTGATGACGCAGGAACGGTGGAAACGGTGGACACGACGGGAGCCAAGCGTAGGAGCTTGGGAAAGCGGTTACCTAGTTTATTTAAGTTTTATTTTGGAAAATTGTAATTTAAGTAGCTTAGCTTGTCGTAATGTAATAATTTTAGATTTCTTGCCATGGTTTTGGATTTTATTTTGGACGTTATGATTATGAGAGATTTTAGTAATTTAATGATGTATCTTCCTTTCTATCTAAAAACTGGTAGGATAGTCTCTATTATAATGTTCTGCATGTAATTATATTCCGCGAGCTTACTTTCTACGCGTGAACCATTCTCGTAGACTTCGTTCCGCGCAGGCGTGGGGTTGGCCAGTTAAGGGCCAGGCCTTTGAAGCTCGGACTTAACTCGCGTCGTGACGTCTGCGCCCGTTGTCACTTTTATTTCAAAAAAAAATCAAACTCTGATTTCGGTGAAAATGGGGCGGGCATTACAGTGATGACATGCATCCTACATGGCAATGTCACATCACTCACAAGACACCTCACTTGATGAGGTGGACTTTAATGCATTGGGTCTTAATTGGGTAATTAATCCATTTACTTTAGACTTACCCAATTACTTTAAAATACACCTCACCCATGATCCATTGGGTCTTAATTGGGTAACTTACCCATTTCTTGCCCATCTAATGTCAATTTCCACTTTTAGTTTTAAATTCCATTAAATTGAAATCCAAATGGACTATTCCAATATATTCATAAGTAAGGAAAATCCGGGGTGCTATAATATTACCCTCGTTTTGAAATTTTTGTTCCGAAAATCTATCGAATTAGGGTTTCAAACAAATTGTACAAGTAGCTTAGGATGAGCTGCTCTCATTTCTGACACAAGTTCCTAGGTGGCTTCCTCATTACCGTGTTGGTCCCATGCCACCTTGACGAACGAAATTGCTCGGTTCCTTAACACCCTTTGTTCCGTCTCAATCACTCTGACAGGCCTTTCGACGTAAGATACGTCGCTTTGCACTTCTATGACTTGCACATTCAGCACGTGCAATGGGTCAGGGTTGTACTTCCTTAGCATGGAAACATGGAATACATTGTGCAGTCCTGACAACTGTGGATGGAGTATCAGACGATAGACCACTTCCTCCACCTTCTCATGGATTGGAAAGGGTCCCACAAATCTGGGTGACAATTTCCCTTTTTTCCAAACCTCATGTGTCCCTTTCATGGCAAGACATTCAAGAATACTAAGTCTCCCACTTCAAATTCAAGAAATCTCCTCTTGTCGGTGTCGCTCTTCTGACGACTCTGCGCTGTGAGCAGATGTTGTCGTATCACCTTGATCTGTTCCGTGGTTTCTACAACTAGATCAGGTCCAATCAGTGCAGGCTCACCAGCCTCTGTCCAACACACTGGTGATCTACAGGGTCTACCATACAATGCCTCAAATGAAGCCATCTTGAGGCTTGCCTGGTAACTGTTGTTGCATGAGAACTCGACCAGTAGTAGATGATCTTCCAAACCACCCTTGAAGTCTAACATGCAGACTCTCAGCATATCTTCCAATGTTTGTATTGTTCTATCTGACTGACCGTCCTAGGTATACCATGTAGCCTGATGATGTCTTTAATATACCGTTGTCCCAAAGTTTCAGATGAGTCTGTCATCTTGATTGGATGAAAATGTGCAGACTTGGTTAGACGGTCCACTACTACCCAGATTGCATCGTCACCCTTTGAAGACCTTGGCAGTCCTGTCACAAAGTCCATGGAAATATGTTCTCATTTCCATTCGGGCACAGGCAAGTGTTCGAGCAATCCAGGCGGCTTTTGATGTTCTGTCTTGACTTACTGACAAGTAAGGCAGTGAGAGACAAAGTCAGCCACGTCTCTTTTGAGTCCATGCCACAAATAATGTGTTTCAGATCATGGTACATTTTGGTGCTACCCAGATGAATAGTGAGTTTTGTTTGATGAGCTTCGATCAACAGCTCTCTTCTGCAGCTTTGAGACACATATGTCCTGCCTCGGAATGAGAGACCTTGTCTAGGCCTTAATACCCATTTAGGTATGACCTCTCCAGTCGACATTTTGGCCCATATTTCTGCCACTTCAGGATTGGTCCGCTGTTCTTGTTCAATTTTGGAAACCATACTGGACCGTATCATCAGATTATACATGCTCCCCCGATCTTTGATGTACAAATTGAACTCTCGGATAGTCGTCAGTATTTTCCATTCTCTCATAATTAGACTAGCCACAGTTGCATGTGACATGCGGCTGAGGGCATCCACCACTTTGTTTGCCTTCCCAGGATGATATCGTAGTGCAAATTCATAATATTGCAGATATTCCATACGTCTGTGCTGTCTCAATTTGAGTTTCTTTTGATCGAATAGATACTCTAAGCTTTTATGGTCTGAAAATACTTCAAATTTCTCACCATATAAATAATGTCTCCAGCGTTTGAGAGCGAAGACCACTGCAGCTAATTCCAGATCATGAGTGGGATAGTTACGTTCATGGATTTTCAGTTGCCTTGAACCATATGCCTCTACGTGATGACTTTGAGTGAGAGAGCACCCAAGTCCTTCTCCTGAAGCATTGTAACACCCCGGATTTTCAAGTTATTAATATATATATATATATATGAAAATTACCCATTTAATTTGTGAATTATTAAATATGGACCTTAGATGGGTAAAGTGTTGGGTCATTGCCCAATTAAGACCCAACGGTTTTGAAAATGGTTTCAATAAAATTTAAATGGGATTGAATTAAAAGGGTATGCAATATGTTTAAAAATTAAATATGGATTAATTTGGCCGTGTATGTGAGGTTGATATGAAACATATATCTATCTAGATTAAGGATATGCATATGAGATGTATGTGGGATTTTCATATCCACATTGTTATGCTAGAATATCTTAAGAAGATATCTAAGATTAAATGGAAAGATTTTAGGATGGTCCTAAAATGGGTCACATGTTGGGATAAAGCAATGGCTAAACATGGGGCGCATGGCACTTTCTAATATTGGATGGATGGAAAGATTAGGAATGAGATATGTGCATGATGAAAAGGAGTCCTTTCCTTATTAGGAGTAATGATAGGGAAGGTGCTAAAAGGAAAGGGGCGCATGGCACTAAGGCACTTGCTAAGTAGGGGCGCAAGGAACCTTCTAACATTGGACCAATTGGAAACTATAAAAGAGAGGAAGGAGAGGCACACGGCAATACACAATTAAACAAGGGTCTTGACGCTGGTTTGCACATTAGCAAGAGGTGTTCTCAGCTTTGTGAGGGATCAAGGAGGCCAAGATCAAGGAGAAGATTGGAAGAGCAAGAACAAGCGAAGGGAAAACCGGAGGAGTCGCGGAACCGGTAAGTAGTTTGATGTTTTTGTTTAAAGAAAGAAACCATAGGGTTCGGCCATGGTGTGTGGCCAAACCCTATGAAACAAGATTAAGGGATGAATGATGATGTTTAAATAAAAAGGATGAACCATAGGGTTTGGCTATGATGTATGGCCGAACCCCATGGAAGGATATTGTTGTAACACCCCGCCCTTTCTGAGAATTTCAGAGTCTAATATATATATATATTTTTTTAAAGTTATAATAAAACATCAAAAGAGAGCGGACGGCGTCACGACGCGAGTTAAGTTCAGACTACCCAAGTTTGAACCTTAACTGGCCACCCATGTGTACATGGACTAGACCATGATTACGAATCACACATGGAACTAACATCAACATGCGGAATAACCTAGATTAATTGCGGAATAGAAAGACCAGAGAACAAGTAACAGTCTTAAACATTATTTAACATAGATCAACCATCCAAATGTTATCAACCTAATCAAACCATAGCAAGTAATGAATTATTACATGTCCCACAAAAGTATTCAAAAGACAGTAATATAAAGTAGTTCAATCCTTCATTCAAGCACTTAGGCTTGGCTCCCCTCCCGGTCAACGACCTTTCCTTTCCCTTTGCTTGTACCTGCAATCTCCTCTGAGGATAGAATTAGGGCGTTAGATCAACGCACCCAGTAGGTTCCCGAATCAGGGCTACCACATGTTAGCATATAACACATGCATATATATCATATTACATGATCATTAAAAACAGGTAAAACAATGCTATGAAATATGCACATGCAATGGGCATCCCCCATTATGTACTTTCATAGCCATCACTTGACGTGCCTTGCACCGACAAGGTAAATTACAACACACTTTCATCTCTTCTATAAAATATGTACATGCAATGAGTAACCCCCATCATGTACATTCGTAGCCATCACTGTAGAACTTCATTCATTATCCCATGACTATGCATGAGATACCAATGCCTGTCTGCCATTTGTTAATGCATAATATATCATTTGAAACACATATATTAAAACATGAGTATCATAAGAAAAACTGGGTAAAAATCGTGGTTACAAGTAGGTAGGAAACCTACTGAAGAATCACTTCAGCGTCCGTTCTTTCTTAGGCTTTATCCGGTCACGACTCGTTCGTCGTTCAACTCTCGGTACCTTATTATGCAACAATAAGTAAATCATAATCTTATTTACATGTCCATTCACATATGAGACCTAAAACATCTTATAAGTCCTTTTGATCAATCTATTCATTTGGCTTGTATTCACAGATTTGCCATTGCCACCAATACCTTGATTAAATTCTACAACCTTAACCGTATCCTTAACATGGTTCAGCCATGTTTTGGCCGACCAAATCAGCAAACATAATTCCATTTTTAATCACACCCACATCCATAAAATGATCCATGAAAACGGTCCATGGGGTTCGGCCATACTCATGGCCGAAACCCTTATGGTTCTTTTGCTCAACAATGTCCTTTATTTACATACTAATTGGCTCTACCCCTTAGCCATGTTAAACCCATGGTTTAGCCATCCCATGGCCAACCCAAAATCAGTAACCTTATCACATAAAAATCTCCCAAAAACAATCCACAAAGGTCTATGGTTTCCATGTTTTCCAACATGAAAACCAACCCTCTTTTACATGGGGTTCGGCCCTCCATGGTGGCCGAACCCAATGGTCATTCTTACTGTTTTTAAATCTCCAATAATCATGTATAAACAATATATTAATATCAGGTTTTAACTTTCAAAAACCATATAAAAACAGTCTATAAAAAGTCTATGGTTTACATGTTTTTCCAATATGAAACCAATCATGGGATAATGAATGAAGTTTTACAGTGATGGCTACGAATGTACATGATGGGGGTTGCTCATTGCATGTACATATTTTATAGAAGAGATGAAAGTGTGTTGTAATTTACCTTATCGGTGCAAGGCACGTCAAGTGATGGCTACGAATGTACATGATGGGGGTTGCTCATTGCATGTACAAATTTTATAGAAGAGATGAAAGTGTGTTGTAATTTACCTTGTCGGTGCAAGGCACGTCAAGTGATGGCTATGAAAGTACATAATGGGGGATGCCCATTGCATGTGCATATTTCATAACATTGTTTTACCTGTTTTTAATGTTCATGTAATATGATATATATGCATGTTTTATATGCTAACATGTGGTAGCCCTGATTCGGGAACCTACTGGGCACGTTGATCTAACGCCCTAATTCTATCATCAGAGGAGATTGCAGGTACAAGCAAAGGGAAAGGAAAGGTCGTTGACCGGGAGGGGAGCCAAGCCTAAGTGCTTGAATGAAGGACTGAACTACTTTATATTACTGTCTTTTGAATACTTTTGTGGGACATGTAATAATTTACTACTTGCTATGGTTTGATTAGGTTGATAACATTTGGATGGTTGATCTATGTTAAATAATGTTTAAGACTGTTACTTGCTATCTGGTCTTTCTATTCTTCAATTAATCTAGATTTTTCTGCATGTTGATGTTAGTTCCACGTGTGATTCGTAATCATGGTCTAGTCCATGTACACATGGGTGGCCAGTTAAGGTTCAGACTTGGGTAGTCTGAACTTAACTCGCGTCGTGACGCCGCCCACTCTCTTTCGATGTTTTATTATAACTTTTTAAAAAAAAAAAAAATTTGGACTCTGAAATTCTCAAAAAGGGCAGGGTGTTACAGTAGCCATGTTAAACCCATGGTTTAGCCATCCCATGGCCAACCCAAAATCAGTAACCTTATCACATAAAAATCTCCCAAAAACAGTCGACAAAGGTCTATGGTTTCCATGTTTTCCAACATGAAAACCAACCCTCTTTTACATGGGGTTCGGCCCTCCGTGGTGGCCGAACCCAATGGTCATTCTTACTATTTTTAAACCTCCAATAATCATGTATAAACAGTATATTAATATCAGGTTTTAACATTCAAAACCATACAAAAACAGTCCATAAAAAGTCTATGGTTTACATGTTTTTCCAATATGAAACCAACATTCTTTTACATGGGGTTCGGCCCTCCATGGTGGCCGAACCCAATGGCTATGTTTACTGTTTTTAAACATCAGATAATCATGTATAAACATTATATTAATATCAGGTTTTAACTCTCAAAGAAACCATCCAAAACAGTCCATAAAAAGTCTATGGTTTACATGAAAACCGACATTCTTTTACATGGGGTTCGGCCCTCCATGGTGGCCGAACCCAATGGCTATGTTTAATGTTTTTAAACCTCAGATAATCATGTATAAACATTATATTAATATCAGGTTTTAACTCTCAAAGAAACCACCCAAAACAGTCCATAAAAAGTCTATGGTTTACATGAAAACCAACATTCTTTTACATGGGGTTCGGCCCTCCATGGTGGCCGAACCCAATGGCTATGTTTACTGTTTTTAAACCTCAGATAATCATGTAATAACAGTATATTAAAATCAGATTTTAACTTTCAAAGAAACCATCCAAAAATTAGCCCATTTTCATAGGGTTTTAATTTCCAAAAACTATAAAAAACAGTCAACAAAATCCATGGTTTTCATGTTTCAAAACATGAAAACCAAGCCATCTCTTACATGGTTTAGACCCTTGTCAAATTCGGCCATAGCATGGCTAAATTATGACATTCAAATCCATGCTTTCAATCTTTCCAAAGTATGTATCTTGAACCTCCAAAATCAGTCCTATACTTGCATGGTTTAAATCTTACAAAACCATCAAGATTAACCATAATATTTCATGGGGTTCGGCCATCCAAAGTGGCCGAACCCTATGTCCATGTTTTCCATCTAATTGGGCATAAAAAAATCATACTTTAACCTTTGATAGATTTGACCATCACATGGCCCAATCATGTTTTATTTTACCCATTTTATTAAACATAAATCAATGGGAAAAACTTACCACTTTCCTTTGCCTTTTGCTCTTGACTTTTAATCATTGCGTCCTTAACTCCTTGCTGGTTGTATGCTTGAATATTTGGTACCAAAAGCTCTGCTGTTCCAGCCAAGAAGAACAACGAATTGGAGAGAGGAGAGAGGGAAAGAGAGATGAGGAAAGTCTTAGGCTTTGCAATGATAAATTGGCCAAGTGATGGTGTTCATTGGTTTTGTATTTCAGCCATCAACACCCCTCCACTTCCTCATCAACTCATGCACAAAACGATGGGCATTGGGTGCCCTCCAAGGCACCCCTTGGCAGCTACCATGCAGCCATACAGCTTCCCAAGCAACTCACCTCCAACCCATGTATTTACATTTAATATTCACCATGGAACTCACCAAAACAAGCCCCCAACGTGTGGGACTTGTTTTGGTTGCTTTGAGACCAGCCAACCTCTTCCAATTCCCATTAGACTCACTGATTTACAGTCCCTTCAATTTCCCTTTTGACTCACCCAACTCAAGATCATTTAAATTTCCATTTCAACTCACCCAACTCACATACTTAATGCATTTCATTAATGCACATGAGTTGACTCATAACTTGATTTAATTCCAACTCACCTCAGTCCCATTCAACTGATTTGACTCGTGTTTTAGGTCTCATATGTGAATGGACATGTAAATAAGATTATGATTTACTTATTGTTGCATAATAAGGTACCGAGAGTTGAACGACGAACGAGTCATGACCGGATAAAGCCTAAGAAAGAACGGACGCTGAAGTGATTCTTCACTAGGTTTCCTACCTACTTGTAACCACGAT
This sequence comes from Chimonanthus salicifolius, assembly GCA_013350335.1. Lineage (NCBI taxonomy): Eukaryota > Viridiplantae > Streptophyta > Magnoliopsida > Laurales > Calycanthaceae > Chimonanthus > Chimonanthus salicifolius. The sequence goes on along the minus strand of CM023541.1, from coordinate 15,978,206 downwards.
TTTTACCCAGTTTTTCTTATGATACTCTTGTTTTAATATATGTGTTTCAAATGATATATTATGCATTAACAAATGGCATACAGGCATTGGCATCTCATGCATAGTCATGGGATAATGAATGAAGTTCTACAGTGATGGCTACGAATGTACATGATGGGGGTTGCTCATTGCATGTACATATTTTGTAGAAGAGATGAAAGTGTGTTGTAATTTACCTTGTCGATGCAAGGCACGTCAAGTGATGGCTACGAATGTACATGATGGGGGTTGCTCATTGCATGTACATATTTTATTGAAGAGATGAAAGTGTGTTGTAATTTACCTTGTCGGTGCAAGGCACTTCAAGTGATGGCTATGAAAGTACATAATGGGGGATGCCCATTGCATGTGCATATTTCATAGCATTCTTTTACCTGTTTTTAATGATCATGTAATATGATATATATGCATGTTTTGTATGCTAACATGTGGTAGCCCTGATTCGGGAACCTACTGGGTGCGTTGATCTAACGCCCTAATTCTATCCTCAGAGGAGATTGCAAGTACAGGCAAAGGGAAAGGAAAGGTCGTTGACCGGGAGGGGAGCCAAGCCTATGTGCTTGAATGAAGGACTGAACTACATTATATTACTGTCTTTTGAATACTTTTGTGGGACATGTATAATAATTCACTACTTGCTATGGTTTGATTAGGTTGATAACATTTGGATGATTGATCTATGTTAAATAATGTTTAAGACTGTTACTTGCTATCTGGTCTTTCTATTCCGCAATTAATCTAGGTTATTTCGCATGTTGATGTTAGTTCCATGTGTGATTCGTAATCATGGTCTAGTCCATGTACACATGGGTGGCTAGTTAAGGTTCAGACTTGGGTAGTCTGAACTTAACTCGCGTCGTGACGCCGCCCGCTCTCTTTCAATGTTTTATTATAACTTTAAAAAAAAAAAAAAAATTTGGACTCTGAAATTCTCAGAAAGGGCGGAGTGAAGTAGGGTTCTCAAATTAAATTACACAAATAATTATGGGTGAGCTGTTCTCATCTCCGACTCAAGTTCCCACGTGGCCTCTTCATCACCATGACGGTCCCATACCACTTTTACGAACTGAATCACTCTGTTTCGCAACACCCTCTGTTCAGTCTCCACTATCCTGACCTGCTTCTCGACGTACGTCACGTCGCTTTGTACTTCAATATCTTGAACATTTAAAACATGGGACGGATCCGGATTGTATTTCCTTAGCATCGACACGTGGAACACATCGTGTAGAGCTGCTAATTGTGATGGGAGTGCTATCTGATAAGCCACCTCCCCCACTCTTCTCATGATGGAAAACGGTCCCACAAATCTTGGTGACAGTTTTCCTTTCTTTCCGAACCTCATATGTCCCTTCCGTGGCGAGACCTTTAGGAATACCAAGTCTCCCACTTCAAATTCCAGAAACCGTCTCCTTTTATCAACATAACTTTTCTGCCGACTCTATGCAGTCAGTAAGTGTTGACGTATCAACTTTATTTACCCAGTAGTCTCCGCGACTAGTTCTGGTCCGATCAATACAGGCTCTCCAGCCTCTGTCCAACATACCGGCGACCTACACGGTCTACCATATAAAGCCTCATAAGGAGCCATTTGAAGGCTTGCCTGATAGCTGTTATTATAGGAGAACTCCACCAGTGGTAAATGGTCCTCCCATCCTCCTTTGAAATCTAACATACATGCTCTCATCATGTCTTCCAAAGTTTGTATCGTCCTTTCTGACTGTCCATCAGTCTGTGGATAGAAAGCGGTGCTAGTCAATAAGTCTGTCCCCATGGCTGACTGCATGCTTTGCCATACCTTGCCGGTAAAACTGCCATCTCTGTCCGATACTATTGTTCGAGGAATGAGATGTAGTCGAATGATTTCTTTAATGTACCGCCGACCCAACGTTTCAGACGAATCCGTCATCTTGATAGGAATGAAATGTGCGGATTTGGTCAGTCGGTCGACTACGACCCATATGGCGTCATTGCCCCTTGAAGACCTCGGCAACCCCGATACAAAGTCCATGGAAATGTGTTCCCATTTCCATTCTGGTACTGCTAAGGGTTTGAGTAACCCTGGTGGCTTTTGGTGTTCAGTCTTGACTTGCTGACAAGTTAGACAATGTGCCACGAATTCTGCCACATCCCTTTTCAATCCATGCCACCAATAATGCCTCTTTAAATCATGGTACATTTTGGTGCTTCCTGGATGGATAGAGAGCTTGGATTGATGTGCCTCAATCAGTAGCTCTTTCCTGCAACTCTTTGGCACAAACGTTCTTCCCCGGAATACAAGACCCTGTCCTGGTCGTAGTTCCCATTCCGGTACAACGGTGCCAGTAGACATCTTGGCCCAAATGTCCTCCACTTCCAGATCCATACGTTGTTCTTGTTCAATCTTGGTGACTATGTTCGATTGTATCACCAGATTGTATATAGTCCCACGGTTGTTATAGTAGAGTTTAAACTCTCAGATGGTATTCAACATCTCCCATTCCGATCTGATCAAACATGCCACGGATGCATGTGGTATACGGCTGAGGGCATCCGCTACCTTGTTTGCCTTGCCTGGATGATATCTAAGCGCAAACTCATAATATGCTCATATGATTTTAATTTGAGCAATGGGCTCCACTATTTCCTTTCTTAACATCACAAAATAATTAATTTAACAACTCAGGGGCATTTTGGTAATTTTCCATTTCATTGAGAAATTGGGGTGTTACAATATAACCCTCTTTTTAAAATTTTCGTCCTGAAAATCGAGTGAAGTAGGGTTCTCAAATTAAATTACACAAATAATTCGGGGTGAGCTGTTCTCATCTCCGACTCAAGTTCCCACGTGGCCTCTTCATCACCATGACGGTCCCATACCACTTTTACGAACTGAAATGATCATGTAATATGATATATATGCATGTTTTATATCCTAACATGTGGTAGCCCTGATTCAGGAACCTACTGGGCGCGTTGGTCTAACGCTCTAATTCTATCCCCAGAGGAGATTGCAGGTACAAGCAAAGGGAAAGGAAAGGTCGTTGACCGGGAGGGGAGCCAAGCGTAAGTGCTTGAATGAAGGACTGAACTACTTTATATTACTGTCTTTTGAATACTTTTGTGGGACATGTAATAATTCACTACTTGCTATGGTTTGATTAGGTTGATAACATTTGGATGGTTGATCTATGTTAAATAATGTTTAAGACTGTTACTTGCTATCTGGTCTTTCTATTCCGTAATTAATCTAGGTTATTCCGCATGTTGATGTTAGTTCCATGTGTGATTCGTAATCATGGTCTAGTCCATGTACACATGGGTGGCCAGTTAAGGTTCAGACTTGGGTAGTCTGAACTTAACTCGCGTCGTGACGCCGCCCGCTCTCTTTCGATGTTTTATTATAACTTAAAAAAAATAAAAAATTAGACTCTGAATTTCTCGGAAAGGGCGGGGTGTTACAATTGTTAATATTTTTTATTGGATTTAAAAGAGGAAGTATGGAACCATACAGCATGGCCGAACCCCATGGAAGAAAATGATTGGATAATTATGTAGTTTTTAATGAACCGTTTGATGGAAATTATGGAAGGTGTGTTGGTAATAATTATGGGTTCGGCCATGGTGTATGGCAGAACCCCATGAACCAATTTTATGGGTTTGTATGTCACGGTTAATGGATTGGTTATGGACTCAATACAGTGATTGGTTAAATGGAAACCATGGCAAAATTGTAAATAGGAGTGAAAAATGATAAACCATGGGTTCAGCCATGGTGTATGGCTTAACCCCAAGGGAAATGATTTATGGATTATGTTATGGGATTATGGGCTTTTGTTTATTTGTTGGACCTAAAATTAAGGAGATGAAAGATCACGGGTTCGGCCATGATGTATGGCCGAACCCTATGGGATGGGTTTGTGGATCAAAACATGGACTTAGGCATTTATTAATGAATGAAATGATTGGATTATAGGTTATGTTAGCCGTGGATGGCAATGTTGTAAATATGTGAAAATATTGGACATAGGGTTCGGCCATGGTGTATGGCCGAACCCCATGAACTATTTGTATGAATTATTTTGGAACATAAGCCTTATGAAAATAAGCAAGGTAATTGGCTATGATATGTATAATGGCATTGTTGTAAATATAAGTAAAAATGAAAGATCATGGGTTTGGCCATGCTGTATGGCCGAACCCCATGAAGAATGGTTTATGGACTTAAACATGATAAGAAATCAATTGGAGCATGGGTTTAATTAATTATTGTGTAATAAGGTAACGGGACCGCACATGGTGTGTACGATCGTGAGCGGTTACCGGACGAAAGCGCAAGGACACGTAGTGGTCTTTGGTAGGATTTCACCTCTTTGAAACCATGGGTTTATGTACATTGTTTTTGTCTTATATTTGATGAATATATATTGCAAAACGATACGTTTCAAAGTGTGATTTTAAATGCTATGTTTATATGATAAAATAGCATGTGATTCATTTGCATCTCATGCATTGCATGGGGTGAAGGTTATGTAACTGGAGGGACCACACTCCATCGGGGCGTCTGAAAAACCTATGTGGGATACCTTGATGTGCTTTTCCATCAGGAAGAAACTGGAGGGTCTACACTCCGTCGGGGCGTCCGAAAGACCTATGTGGGGATATTTAAATGTACATGTGATGGGTGGGACTCATTGCATTGGACATCATGACATGGCATGGTTTATATGGTTTTTGGACTTTATGTTATTATATATGTTGTGTACTAACCATGTGTTAGCCCTAACGGGAATACCTACTGGGCGCGCTGTTCTAACGTCCTATTTCTACCCTAGTGCATAAGACATATGGCATGACATGATTTTACATGATTTTGATGATATGATATTTTATATGATATTTGATACTAACCCATGTGATAGCCCTACTTAGAATTCCTATTGGGCGCGTTGTTCTAACGCCCTACTTCTACCCTAGTGAATGACACAGGAAAGGAAGGGATCGAGGATCGTGAAAGAAGCCAAGCATAGGTGCTTAGATATTTGAATGGATTTTATTATTGATAAGTTTACATGGACATGTAATTTGAGTAGTTAGATGTTGGCATGTAATAACTTAGTTAATATTTGCTATGGTTTGGAATGGTTTGATTGAATGATTAAGTTAAGGTAATTTTGGATAAATGACTAAGTACTTTGCTATCTAAAAGAAAAGGACTAGAGTTAGGTTCTATTATAATCCGCGGTCTATGTTATATTCTGCAATTATAAACTTAATACGTGTGAACCATCTCAGTGGGTTTAGTCTACGCACACGTATGGTTGGCCAGTTAAGGGTCGGGCTTTAGAAGCTCGGACTTAAATCGCGTCGTGACATTCCGCTCTTTTTCACTTTTGTTTATTTAAAAAAAAAAAATAGACTCTGATTTCGAGTGAAAAGGGCTGGGTGTTACAGTTGGTATCAGAGCGAAACGGGAAGGTTGAATCTTTCAAAGTAAGATTAAGACGGTTTCATGTCTCACTGACAGATAAGAATCCCAACTGACCGACTCTTCGGAGTCCGCTGACGGGGGGCCAGATTAATTTACTTTGTTAAACTCAAACTGAACATTCAATCTGAGAACAACAATGAAAGATAGCAAAGGAAGTACAGTCAACATAAATGGATATACCAAACTTAGCAACATAGGAAACACTTCCCCGATATCCCCAAATGGAGAAACAAACACATGATACTTAGGGAGGTTTTGCCCGAGAACAGGAGAACATCAAGATTTTCCCCAAATTGAGAAATGATACTTGATACTTAGGAAGTTTCCCCAAAAAAAAAAAAAAAAAAAAAAGAAATACAAAGAGTGCTGATTTGGCAATCTCCGCAAGCACAAGAAACACAAGATGTTTCTTTGGCAAATTCCCCAAACAAGAGACATTATATGATACATAGGAAAGTTCCCCAAAAAAAATACAAGATGATGATTAGGGAAATTCTCCAAAACAAAGATTAGTTTGATCAGAACTGCTGTTGTGATTGATATGCTCCTGTTGTTGTGATACAGATATGTCGAGCAACATAGAGTACACAGAGTTGTGGGATAGAGGGACACCTAGCTGTCCGATAGATCTGGTTTCTTCCGATGATTCAAGCATACCAAACTACAACAATGAAGTTGAAATAAGTCAGGACATGGAAATAGAATCGCCCGAGTACAACGTTGGGGTTACCCCAGCCTTTGTACCCGAAGAGGACGAGGAAGATGTCCCAAATTTAGAAGAATCCGTAGGGGAGATAGGCTCGCCCGAGTATACTCCGGCTACTCCAACTTCGGATGAGTTGATAAATTATATTTGCGAATTATGCAATCAGGAGGGGCACAACAGTATTTATTGCCCCCATCCTCTTGAGGATATCTGCCCTATTTGTGGACTTCACGGGCACAGGAATGAGAGGACTAACTGTCCATACATTGGGGGACCAGGAATAATACCCTGTCTGACATGTGGAGTGTTGGGGCACACGTCGATGACTTGCCCTGACAACTTCTTTGATTTTTGTGATGATGAAGGGTCTTCTACGGAAGGTTAGGCTTGGAAGTGGTAAGAGAATGTCGGGGAAAAGGGGAGATTTTGTAAGGGTTGTGAGTACCCTACCAACCCTTGTATGGTGATGGAAGTTTGAATAATTTTCAATAAAGTAAGCAAACTTAAGAGTTTATGAGAACTTTGGTATTGAGATGTATGTGACGGGGTCACTTGATTATATTGAGATGTGGTATGGGTGCGTCCCACACATGACCTGGATGAGTTAAGTATATAGATTTCATGAGTAAGGCTTAGAGTAGCAGTGAGACTGTGGGAGCCTCGATATGAGATACGGAGACTTGGTTCCGTAGGGTGGCCGTTGAGGAGTGGGTCCCTCGCATGCTACGCGCTGGAGGGCACTCTCACGGATAGTTCGCACACTTATTATGAGTGGATGCGCAGAGCTAGGTACTATTTTACCCCGTGGGGGTGGTGCTAGCTTCGTTAGACGCGGTCTGACCGCCTTAGAGCTTGACTGAATCACCCTTGGGGTGAAGGAATGAAGGGCGGGGTAGACCGGATCACGTTGGACGTGGGTCTTCCACTTAGTAAGTCATGGGCCCTAAGTCTTGCTAGGGGTCGGGATACATTATGATTAAGGATGGATTAGTTATGCCCAGAGGGGGGTTATATTCATGGATGGTTATTAACTATGGGTAGATGATACTCATTGATAGAATGATACCAAGGATGGATGCATATAAGTGTGGATGATGATTCCCATGGTGGTTTGGATTGATGCCGGTATCGGTATCATAGAAGTTATGAACAAAAGGGTTAGTCACATAGTGACTTATGTGCAAAATTTTGGAGATGTATCTAATGGAAAAGATAAAAGTCTAGTGAAACTCGAATGGGAAGCTATGGACGTTTGCCGAGTTAGTCTAGCTAGCTGACTCTGTAGTTAGCCGATGGAATTCCAGGAGGGTTAAGCTAGAAACCTAGTTAAAGTGGGATCAGCGGAAGCCTTGGAACCCTACTTCGTACGATTTTCGGGACGAAAATTTTAAAAAGAGGATTGTATTGTAATACCCCAGATTTTCAGTTTATCAATATTTACAAAAATTGCCATTGAAATGGTGAATTTAAAGGATATGACCTTAGATGGGTCAATTGTGGGGTTCATTGTTCAATTAAGACCCAATGAATATGTTATAAGGATCAATTCAAGTAAATGGGTAAGGTGCATTTAATTGGGTCAAGGTGGTTATTTGGGTCAAAAGGCCCAATTGGGACCCAATGGGTCATAGTTGACTTGGTTGACTATTAGGTGAGCTCAAGCTTAATTTGGTTAAGGTTGAATTAAATGGGAATGCAAACAAGTGTTTAAGTTAACTCAAATTAAATGGATGAGTTGAGTTTAATGGTGGAGTTGAATTTATTGGTTGAGTTACATTAAAATGATGAGTTAAATGGGTGAGTTGAGTCATGAGTTGGATGGGAAATTATGGAGATATGCATCTCAAAGGAGTGAAGTGTGAAGGGGAAGGGTTGTAGTTTCAAACCCCAAAAACAAGGGGTACACGTTGGATGCATGGGAGGTCATCTCATGCATGAAACTCCTAGATAAATAATGAATGGAGGTGGCGGTTTTGTGGGAGTTACATAAGGTGAGGAGTTTTATTTCAAATTCAAACCATTATACACGTTGGATTGCATGCAAGTTTTATTTCATGCATGAAACTCCAAATGGAGAATCAAAGGAGGAGTTTCATGGAGGCAAGACAAAACCGTTGGCTTGTGGGAGTTTCATCCCATGGATGAAACCCCCATGTGGGCAAATAATGAGGGGTGGCGGTTACACTTTTCAAACAAAGCACATGCTGTGGGCACATGGGAGTTTCATCTCTTGGATGAAACTCCAAGATGGAAGATGAATAGGGCTTGTGGAGGTTACACAAGACATTACATGGGAGCCGTTGGAGCCTTGGGACTTTCATCTCAAGGATGAAACCCCAAGGGAAGCATTAAGGAGAATTGTAAATGGAAATGGGAGTTACATATGAGCGGCACCAAGGCAGCTCAAGAGCCAAAACCGTTGGGAGGGTTTCATCTCAAGGATGGAATAAGTGAAGGAGATGAATGGGGAGGGGAGTTACAAAGGGGTGCCATCAAGGGAGACCACCATTGGTCAACCTTCATACTTGTTTTCTATTCATTCTCTCCCTCACTCTCTCTCCCTTGGCCGTCCCACCTCTTTAGACAAGAACCTTGGTTGGTTGCTTCTCCTCAAAACACTTCTTGGCTGATCACTCCTCAAAGACAAAGGGGACTTAGAACAAACGAGTTTGCATCTCAAGGTCTTGTCATTCACACCCAAGGCTAAAATTCTATCTTTCCTCTCAATCAAAACCTCATTTGGCTGAACCACTCCAAGGGGTTTCCAGCAAGGTTAGGCTCGGCTAAAGATCAAGAAGGAAGGAAGGAAGGACTAAGGAAGGAGAGGATCAAGAAGGAGTGAAAGAACCGAAGGAGTCGCAGAATTGGTAAGTGCTCCATAAACCTTTGTTAAATAAAATGGTTAAGGAAAATGATCCGGCCATTATATGGCCGAACCTATCAAGGGTTTAAATCAGGGTTAATGATGTTTAAAAAGGGAAGAACATGGATCATAAGGTTCAGCCGAACCCCATGAAAAGATATTGGTTTAATTTTGTTGGATTTGAATAAAAGAAATCATAAGTGTAGGCGTTTGGTTTTGTTAAAAGGATTTAAATGATGGATAGTATGTTTTATGTTTAATTGATGGAAGATGGTGAGTATTTTAGAAAGATTTTTATTGGATGGTTGGACCAAAAGAAGAGGTGAGGTTCGACCATGGTGTATGGCCGAACCCCACCAAATAACATTTATGGATTGAGGGTTTTCTTAGAAATTAAATTATGTGGACTGTTTTAATAAGTTTGAAGGATTTCAAAAGATGTAAATAGTGGAGCATGTTAAAGATTTGTAAAAGGACTTTTTAAGAGGAATATTAATTATGTTACATGATATTAAAATGTTATGTGGTGAAAGAACCATGAACCATGGGTTCGGCCATAGTGTATGGCCGAACACCATGGAGGGTTGCCAATGACTTTGAAGGGGTTAAAATGGAGTAATGTTTAGTGGACTTAGATTATTAGTTATGTTAAACAATTGGTGCATAAGTAATGAGATTAAGGAATCAAGAGGTTATGATTTTATATCTAAGTTAAAAAAACAAAGGACATGAAAAAGGGACCAAACCCAAGATGGTGAGGTTCAGCCATGTTGTATGGCCGAACCCCACTGAGGGGTATTTGGTGGGTTATTGTGTAACACCCCGCCCTTTTCACGCTTAAAAATCAGAGTTTATTTTTTTTTTTTATAATAATAATCAAGTGATCGGGGCAGAGTGTCATGACGCGAGTTAAGTTCGGACATCTAAAGTCCAACCCTTAACTGGGCAAGCCCATGTGCGCATGGACTAAGTCCATAAAAACTGATCCACACATGGTACAAATACAACTTACGGAATAAACTTAGTCTTAATCTAACTGCGGGTTCTAATAGATTCTAAGGCTACTCCATTTTATATCTTAAGATAGCAAAGTACATAATCGTCCAAAATTACCAAAATAACCTTAATGTATGCATTCATTCTAAACCATCCAAATTCTACCAAACCATCCAAACCATGATTAACTAAATTATTACACGCCAACAACATCTAATTAACAAATTACATTGTCCAAATAACTTAAATAAAAGTCCATAAACAATCCATTCAAAGTCCATTCAAATCCATTCAAAATCCATTCAAGGTGCCCAAGCTCCTATGCTTGGTTACCTTCTCGATCCTCGCTCTTCCCCTTTCCTGCGTCATCCACTAAGGACAGAGATAGGGCGTTAGATCAACGCGCCCAGTAGGTCATCCGATTAAGGCTACCACAAGGTTAGTATAAAAACATGCAAATAATATAATAATACATGTTTAACAAAATTCCATAAAACAATGCTATGTATGAAATGAATATGTAATGAGTCCCACCCATCACCATTATACATAGCCTCCTCTTGACGAGATTCTCATCGTCAAGGTACCCCACAGTGGTCTTTCAGACGCCCCGACGGAGTGTGGCCTCCGGATTCCTCTTGATGGGATTCTCATCATCAAGGTACCCACAGTGGTCTTTCGGACGCCCCGACGGAGTGTGGCCTCCGGTTACAACACCATCATCTCATGCCATGCATGAGATGTCTATGCAAACATGCCATTTGTAAATATAACTTTACATTCAAATAACTTATCAAACTCAACATAAAACAGTAAATATCATATGTGGTTACAAAAGGTAGGAAACCTACACAATGTTACTTAGTTTGACCCTTCTTTTGAACCGTCTCCCATTCACGACTTGTACACCGTTCTAGCAATCCCAATACCTTATTTACATAACAGCAAGCTAAACATTCATCCATGTGATTCTAACTTAGTATAAGTCCCATAAATCCACTTTGTGGGGTTCGGCCATACCCCATGGCCGAACCTCACCCACCTTAAACTTTGGTCTCTCTTTTATTTATCCAAATAAACCACCTCACACCTCAAACATACTTTGGTAGGTTCGGCCATACAACATGGCCGAACCTTACCACTTGATTTTGGACCCCTCTTTTCAAGTCCTTTGATCAATCAATTCACATTTACAATTTATCTTGTATTTACAGTTTTGCCATTGGTCTAACCAATGCTCAATTTTGCTAACTTCCATCGCCTAAAATAAAACCATCTTAGTGGGGTTCGGCCATACCACATGGTCGAACCTCACCATCTTAATTTGGTCCTTTTTAAGTCCTTCATTCATCCATATAAATTAACCACTAAGTCCATCAATCACCATTAGTGGGGTTCGGCCATACTTCATGGCCGAACCTCACCAAACTGGTTTTTGTTCCTCTTTCCATCATCCATGATGGCTGATTATATACCTATACTAAGTCCATAGACAAACATATATTATTCTTAAATCAAAGCATGTAATTATTACTTAATTTCCATCATAAACTTAATCCAATTATCCATCAAAAACAGTCCATGGGGTTAGGCCATACACGTGGTTGAACCCTATGGTTTCCTTGGTGTAATCCCTCCAACATTTGTCCATGGTTTTAATCAGCAAATTAGCCATAACATTAACATGGTTCAGCCATGCCATAGCTACTCAAAAACAGTAAGCTTATCTCCATTTTAAATCCTTTAAAACCTTCATTACATAATATGGATTTTATCTCTCAAACACCATAAAAATCACCAAGTTTTTTCATGGGGTTCGGCCATCCAAAAGGGCCGAACCCTATGGTCCATATTTTACTATTTTTAAACAACATAATCCTCGATCTAATCCCTTGGTAAATTCGGCCATACAATGGCCGGATCATATTCCCTTTACCAACTTATTTACAAAGGTTCATAGTGCACTTACCAACACCACGACTCCTTCGGTTCTTTGACTCCTTTTAGATCCTTAGCCTTCCCTCTTCCTTCTTGTTCTCCTAACTGAGATTAACCTTGCTGCAACCTCCTTGAAATACTTCAGCCAGGTGATATGGATTTGAGAGAGAGAGATAGAAATTTGGTCTTAAACCTTGGTGCTAAACTCCTTTGCTCTATGTGTACTTGGACTTGGAAAGATGATCAGCCAAGGACTGATTGGTATGAAAGACAATCAGCCAATGCCTTAGAACTTGTAAGATGAGCAACGTCTAAGAGAGAAAGAGAGAGAGAGAGAGAGAGAGAGTTGGAGATCCAAATCTTTGTTCCAAATGTGGTGGTCGGCCAAAGTGATGGTTTTTGATTAAATCCTTGAGTAACTCCCATTGCCTTAACCCAAAATCCTTTATGTTACTTGGGGGTTTCATCTATGAAATGAAACTCCCTAAGTATCTAACGTCTCCCATGGTTTGTATTGTGTAACCTCCCTTTTTCCTCATCCTCTCATTATTATCTCACATGGGGGTTTCATCTTGAGATGAAACCTTTCACCCTCCTCCAACGTGTAGTCTTAGCATATTTGAATTTGAAAAGTCAAAACCCCTTTTGTAACTCCATAAAACAGCAACTCCATTCATTCTCCATCTTTGGAGTTACCAGCATGAAATAACACTCCCATGTATTCCAACGTGCATCACCCTTGAATGTGAAATACTACCTCTCACCAAGTCTAACTCCCAAAACGGCAACTCCATTTATTCTTTGACTAGGCGTTTCATGCATGAAGTAAACCCCCATGCAACCAACGTGGGATATTATTTGAATTTGAAACCACCCAAACACCTTTCCTCTTCACACCTCACTCTTTTGAAATAAACATTCCATCCAACTCATTTATTTAACTCACCCAACTCAACTCATTCATTTTAATGCAACTCAACCCATAAATTCAACTCAACTAATCTCCATCATTTAATTTATCTCAATCCCACTCAAACATTAAATTAAACTTAACCCAAATTAGCTTTGAGCTTACTCAATGATTAATCATGTCATCCACGACCCATTGGGTCCCATTTGGGTCCTTTGACTCAATTATCAAATTATGACCCATTTAAAATTCTGGACCCACTTGGGTATACATTACCCAATTATTTAATTTCCAACACATAACCCATTGCCATTGGATCTTACTTGAGCAACGGGTCCCACCATTTTTCTCATCTATGATCATAACCCGTCAATTTATAACTCCAATGGCATTTTCTTAAATATTGATACATTGAAAAGTCTAGGGTATTACATATTGATTAACCTAGGCATGTTTTTGAATGGAATGGATAGCCATAGAATGAGCAATGGCACAAAATGTAAATAGGGGTAAAAATGCAAGATCATGGGTTCGGCCATGGTGAATGGCCGCACCCCATGAGGAATGGTTTGTTTATGTATTTTATGGACTGATTTTTAAATGAATTACATGGGTGGGCTTGGTTGAATAAAAAAAAAGAGATCAAATCCAAGTGGGTGAGGTTCGGCCATGGTGTATGGCCGAACCCCACAAGGTGGTGTGTTTGGTCTTAGACCTAATTAGAAACCAAATGAGATATGTGTTTGACTTATTGACATGTAACAAGGTAACGAGACTTCTTGAATGGTGCGCAATCGCGAACGGGTGACAGTTTAAGAAGAGCAGGCATTTTAAGTGACCTTTGGGTAGGATTCTACCTCATTGAAACATGGATATGTATATGGTTTTATCTCATTTGATGGTTTATGATGTAATTATATTATGTTTCAAAAGTTAAGTTTTTAAATGCTATGGTTAATTATATTGCATAGCATATGGACTTGTACATCTCATGCATGGCATGGGAGGAAAGTTGGTAACCGGAGGCCACGCTCCGTCGGGGCGTCCGTGAGGCAATCGTGGGAAGACCTTAATGTGTATAATCCCATCAAGAAGAATCCGGAGGCCACACTCCGTCGGGGCGTCCGAAAGACCACTGTGGGGATACCTTGATGAGGAGAATTCCATCAAGAGGTTACTTGTATTGTGATGGGTGGGACTCATTGCATAAGACATATGGCATGACATGATTTTGATGATATGATATTTTATATGATATTTGATACTAACCCATGTGATAGCCCTACTTAGAATTCCTACTGGGCACGTTGTTCTAACGCCCTACTTCTACCCTAGTGAATGACACAGGAAAGGAAGGGATCGAGGATCGTGAAAGAAGCCAAGCATAGGTGCTTAGATATTTGAATGGATTTTATTATTGATAAGTTTACATGGACATGTAATTTGAGTAGTTAGATGTTGGCATGTAATAACTTAGTTAATATTTGCTATGGTTTGGAATGGTTTGATTGAATGATTAAGTTAAGGTAATTTTGGATAAATGACTAAGTACTTTGCTATCTAAAAGAAAAGGACTAGAGTTAGGTTCTATTATAATCTGCAGTCTATGTTATATTCTGCAATTATAAACTTAATACGTGTGAACCATCTCAGTGGACTTAGTCCACGCACACGTATGGTTGGCCAGTTAAGGGTCGGGCTTTAGAACCTCGGACTTAATTCGCGTCGTGACATTCCTCTCTTTTTCACTTTTGTTTATTTTTTTTTAAAAAAAATAGACTCTGATTTCGAGTGAAAAGGGCGGGGTGTTACACCCATAGCCGTTGGGTCTTCATGGGGCCATTGCCCAACACCTTAACCATCTAAGGTCCATATCCATTAATTCATAATTTAAGTGGATAAAATTCATGTAAATTGATATCTTGAAAATCCGGGACGTTACAATACAATGCTCTTTTTAAAATTTTCGTCCCGAAAATCGAGTGAAGTAGGGTTCCAAACAATTTACGTAAATAATTCCGGGTGAGCTGTTCTCATTCCGATTCGAGTTCCCAAGTGGCTTCCTCATTACCATGTCGATCCCATACCACTTTGACGAACTGAATGATGATAGTTTTGGTATACCCTTTGCTCAGTCTCCAATATTCTGGCAAGCTTCTCGACGTAAGTCACGTCACTTTGGACATCTATATCTTGTATGTTCAGTACATGAGAGGGATCGAGATTGTACTTTCTCAACATCGATATATGGAATACATCGTGTAAAGATGCCAACTGTGAAGGAGTGCCAACTGATATGCCACATCCCCCAGTAGACATCTTGGCCCATATCTCTTTCACTTCCGGGTCTGTCCGTTGTTCTTGTTTAATCTTGTCAAGTACTACTTAATTGCATCAAAATTACTCATATCAACCTATGAGTTTCATTCTCACAGAATTTACTCTGTCTCATGTTATCTCTTTTTCTTGTGAACCCATTTGCGATCTTATGTTGATCAATGTACACTGTTTCACTTTACCTGCTACTAAGATATTTTCCATACGTACTTGCTCAATATGTTCATTCGTCTACTCCCTGTGTGAGATAGCCTGCCAATACGTGCCTATGCTCAAGACTTTCGCTGATTCCATTTTAACTAAGTTTCTAGCTGCACTCTCCTGGAACTCCATTGGCTAACTATAGAGTCAGCTGGCCAGTCTAACTCGGCAGTCGCCCATAGCTTCCTATTCGAGTTTCACTATACTCTTAACTTTTCCCTTAAGTACATATCCAAAATTAAGCATATCTTCATTTGCACATAAGGCACTATGTGACTAACACATTCTGTTTAAAACTTCTACGATACCAAGTATCTCTCCACACTAACTTTCCTGTGATACGAGTCGTAATACGACTAACACCTTTTCCTTATAACGTGGGATGTAAATCGAAACATGTCCCAGAAATTAGAACAATACCTCATCTATGGGACCAACAAGTCCATTACACTACCAACATGCCTACCATGGTACTAATACTCGTCATCAATCCAAATCACCATGGAAACCATCATCCACGGTTATACACATCCATGAATATAATCCCCCTCTGAGTATAATCCATTCATAGGCATGACTAATACCTTCGTAGGGCTAATATATATATCATCGGCTAATGGTCTAACATATGACCAATATGTCAACTTATGGGACAAAAATGTCCTTCATGTTACCCATACGTATACCCTAATGCCAATATCCAGCATCAATCCAAACCACCATGAAACTCTCATCGTGGGAAGATGATATCCCTCCATAGATCCATCACATTTACCATGGGGCCACTGTATCTATTGTGGGATCGATATATTCACCAATTGTCGTCATCGTCTATCAATAGGGAATACTATAGTAAGTGCAGTGGGCATTCGTTGTACTACGGTGCTAGTAATAGATGCGAAGGCAGTAGATCAAATAATGCATAAGCATATGAACTACAAATTACTGCCATACCTTGAATTACCGAATGATCCACTGTCTCTGGAGAAGAAATCGAAGTATTCAGTCGTCCAGATACTTATGACTGAGCTAGTCGAGCCGAACGACGGAGAGAACCCCTGAAGTGAGGAGATCTTTTGTTCTGTGGACACTCTCTTTTGAAATGGCCCTGCTGACCACATCGGAAACAAGAATGAGGAGATCCACCATCCGTGGACACTCTCTTTTGAAATGTCCCTGCTGACCACACCGAAAACAAGAACTTCCAGTGGAACCAGTAGAGGCTGAAGATCTCCAAAAGTAGGGTTTGAATCTTTTGTGAGGGTAAAAAGTATTTCCCCCACCCAGACCTTTTCGGTCCTGTGTTTCATTGGTGGTTGTGTCCCCATTTCCGCTCAAGAGTTGCTGTAGAACGGAAGTGACTACCACTTGTACTAGGTTCCGTAGTTTAGGAGGTACTACAGGAATGTTTGCACTGTCCTGACCCTCTCCGTTATGTTCTTCTTCCTTTTGTTGGTTTTGTTGTGTTTGTTTTCCTTCTGAAGGCATTTTCCTAAGTCATAGAAAACATCGGTTGACTTAGCTTCTATGTAAAGTTTTGTGTTCTTCATAGTTTGGGGAAATTGCCAAATCAGCACTCTTTGTATTTCTTTGTTTCTGGGGAAATTTTCTAAGTATCAAGTATCATTTCTCAATTTGGGGAAATCCTAACGTTCTCCTGTTCTCGGGGAAAACCTCCGTAAGTATCATGTGTTTGTTTCTCCATTTGGGGATATTGGGGAAATAATCTCCTATTTGCTAGGTTTGATAAATCCAGTTATTGTGACTGTACTTCCTTTGCTATTATTCCTTGTTGCTCTCAGATTGAATGTTTCAGTCTGAGTCTAACTAAGTAAATTAATCCGGCCCCCGTCCAGCGGACTCCGAAGAGTCGGTCAGTTAGGATTCTTATCTATCAGTGAGACATGATACCGTCTTAATCTTACTTAAAAGATTCAATCTTCCCGTTTCGTTCTAATACCAACTGTAACGCCCCGTCCTTTTCATTCAAAAAATCAGAGTCTATTTTTTTTTTTAAATAGAAGAGTGGGCAAGAGCGAACATCACGACGCAAGTTAAGTCCGAACTTCTAAATCCCGACCCTTAACTTGCCAACCATACGTGTGCGTGGACCAAGTCCACTAAAATGGTTCACACGTACTCAAATTAACTTGTGGAATAAATCACTACATGCGGAATAACAATAGGATAACAATCCTATTCCATTTTTAGATAGCAAAGTAGTCCAACACTTAATAATAATTATCATAACTTAAATATCCAAACATTAACTATCCAATCCATGTCAAATAAATCTACGTTATTACAATTCCGAATAGCATAATCAACATATAACTTAATCATCCAAGCTCCTAAGCTTGGCTCCAATCATGTCCTCGTTCCGTTCCCTTCCTGTGTCATCAACTAGGGTAGAAGTAGGGCGTTAGACAACGTGCCCAGTAGGTAATCCAATTAGGGCTAATACATGGGTTAGTATATAAAATCCAGATATAATATACCATATCGTACTTGTAAAACATCATATCCAAAACAGTGTATGATAATAGAGATCCAATCATACAGATAAAACTAGAAACCTTGCATGATAATAAAGATCATAATCATGCCGATTCAATGCCATGCCATGCTACCATATGCAGTGAGTCCCACCCATCACAAACACATGTATCCTCTTGATGGAATTCTCCTCATCAAGGTATCCCCTGATGCAATGCTCATCACCAGGGTCTTCATACCTAGTATCCTCTTGATCGGATTCTCATCATCAAGGTATCCCCCCACTAGTGCTTTACGGACGCCCCGATGGAGTGTGGGTCCCCAGTTACCTCTCATCCCTCCCATGCCATGCATGAGATGCAAATGCCAACATGCTATAGAATATTACAAAACATAGCATGAAAATCCCATAATTGCAACATATTATTTAATACCAAAATATCTTATCAAACATGAATTAAAATCATCATAAGTACATAAAACATATCCATGGTTTCAATGATGTAGGAATCCTACCAATGACAACTAGTTTGACCACGCGTTCTTGTCTGAAAACCATTCACAACCGTATACTGCTTGTGAGGTCCCGTTACCTTGTTAGATAACAACAAGTCAAACTAAATTCCCATTTGATTTAATGTCCAAAATCATATACACACCTTGTGGGGTTCGGCCATACACCATGGCCGAACCTCACTTATTTTGTTTTAGTCCCTCCTTTGGGTTCTTAAGCCCAACCACACAATTCCATTGATTTATCTATTTATACATTACTCATCTAATCCACATAATAACCTAAGTCCAAAAACAACAACTTGTAGGGTTCGGCCATACACTGTGGCCGAACCTCACCTATTTGATTTTATTCTTTCCTTTGATTCATTACTTCCTAATTTCTTAGTTAATCACTTAACAATAAGTCATCCACCGTTAGTAACCACCTAATCCATTAAACCTTGGTCCATGAAAATTCATCTTAGTGGGGTTCGGCCATACAACATGGCCGAACCTCACCATTTTGGTTTTGGCCCCTTTTTCAAGTCCTTTGATATTTTCATTCCATAGTTACAATATTGCCATTAGCCTAACCCTTGTTTAACCTTTCATTTACTTTAATCCATCATACATAAGTCTCCATTTTGATTTGACCAATTATATTACAAGTTGACCACTTCAAAAGAAACTAAGTCCACCAAATAACCATTAGTGGGGTTCGGCCATACCACATGGCCGAACCTCACCATATTGGTTTTTGTCCCTTTTTTTCATCAACTATTATGGCTGATTACTTACTTACTACTAAGTCCCAAGATAATCATATGTGATTCCTTAATCAAAAGCATAGAACCATTAATAATTTCTAACCATGTTCTTAACTCCAATCAACCCATAAAACGGTCCATGGGGTTCGGCCATACACATGGCCGAACCCTATGGTTTTCATGTTTTGCATACCTATAAAATAAATCAGTCCATAAAATAACCCTAGTGGGGCTCGGCCATACTTCATGGCCGAACCTCACTTATTTATCCTTGGTCCCCCCCCTTTTTTTTTACATCTTAGCCATAATAATACTATGGTTCGGCCATGAAATGGCCGACCCATGTCTTATCCATATATTCATTTAGAAATCCTTTTTAAGACATTCATAACGTTCCAAGGTTTTCGTGTTTTGAAACCCTTTAAAATTAATAAAACAGTCCACATGATTCAATGTCTAAGAAACTCTAAATCTATAAATATATTGGGTGGGGTTCGGCCACACTCCTTGGCCGAACCTCACCCTTTCTTTTCCATTCTTTTGATCCACAATAATAACTTCAAAATCCATTAAACATAACCCATGTTCTTCCATTGAAATGATTAATTCAACACCCAAATTTTCATCCATGGGGTTCGGCCATAAACCTTGGCCGAACCGTGTGGTTCTTATAAACAAAAACTAGTAATTTACTCACCAGTTCTGCAACTCCTCCTGTTCTCCTTTGCTCCTTCTTACTTCCTTTCTTTTCCTTCCTTCCTCCTTGTTACTTCTTTGGTGGAGACTGATCTTGATGCAGTCCTTGGAGTGGTTCGGCTAAGGAATAGATTTGAGAGAGAAAGTGAGAGAGAAACTTGGGATGAAAAATACCCAAGTCTAGTCTTGAGGATGGTCGGCTTGTATGAGAGAGGGAGAGAGTGAGATGAGAACACCGCAATTTTTCCTTGTCTTGTGAGGTAGGGACAGCCAAGGAAAGGAGAGGGAGAGAGTGATGTAAAATTCTAACCTTTCTTGGTTAATGAGAGTTGCTCAAAGGTGATGTCCTTTGGTGACACCCCTTGATAATCCCCATGTCTTTTCATCTCCCTCCTTTATGGTTTACTTGGGGGTTTCATCCTTGAGATGAAACACCCATGCCTTTTCATCTCTCATGTCCAATCGGCTGTAACCTTTGTTGTGCCCCAGGAGACCGTCCATCTCCCCTTTGATTCTCATTAACGCCCCATGTGGGGGTTTCATCTTTGAGATGAAACTTCCCCCTTGTTTTCTTTCAACGTGTAGTGTGGTGTGTGAGTTTGAAACCTCAGCCCTTCAACTTCACACTACACTTCTTTGAAATAAATATCTCCATGATTTCCCATCCAACTCAATTGACTCAACTCACCCATTTAACTCATCATTTTAATTTAACTCATTTCACTAATCACTCCAAAGTCAACTTACTCATTTAATTATTTGTTTCCATTTCTAACTCAAATCAGTCCCAACTTAGGTAAGGTTGGACTCACTTGGTGGTCAACCAAGTCAACCATGCCTCATTGGGTCCAAATTGGCCATTTTGACCCAATTAACAAATTTTGACCAAATTAACAATCTTGACCCAATTGAACATACCTTACCCATTTATTTTATTTCAAACACATAACCCATAGCCGTTGGGTCTTAATTGGGCCATTGCCCAACACCTTACCCATCTAAGGTCCATGTCCATTAATTCATAATTTAAATGGATAAAATTCATGTAAATTGATATCTTGAGAATCCGGGATGTCACGGACATGTCCTAAGAAGATGACCTCAGATAGCCAGAACTCGCACTAGCTTGCATTGGCATGTAACAGATTATTCTTTAGGCTGTCCAGGACTATCCTTAGATGCTCAGCATGCTCCTCCCGACTGGTGGAATAGATCAGGATATCATCAATGAAGACAATTACGAACTTATCCAGATAAGAGCGGAATATTTTGTTCATCAAATCCATGACAACGACTGGTGCATTGGTGAGTCCAAAAGGCATGACCACATATTCATAAGTGCATATCGAGTTCTGAAACCCGTCTTCTCTATGTCCTCATCCTTAACAAGGATTTGATGGTAGTCTAACATAAGATCAATTTTGGAGAAATGGTTAGAGCCACTAAGCTGATCGAACAGATCATCAATTCTGGGTAGAGGTTACTTGTTCCTGACAGTCAGCTGA
Organism: Chimonanthus salicifolius; assembly: GCA_013350335.1. Classification (NCBI taxonomy): domain Eukaryota; kingdom Viridiplantae; phylum Streptophyta; class Magnoliopsida; order Laurales; family Calycanthaceae; genus Chimonanthus; species Chimonanthus salicifolius. Next base: position 15,956,787 of record CM023541.1, on the reverse strand, counting down.
TTCAACTTCCTGTAATCCACACACATCCAAGAGTACCATATTTCTTCTTTACGAATAATACTGGTGCTCTCTAGGATGAGGTGCTGTGCCGGATGCATCCTAGTCTGAGCAACTCATCAATTTGCTTCTTCAGCTTAGACATTTCTGCTGGGGCCATCCGATAATGAGGCAATAATACAAGAGTAGTGCCAGGATAGAGTTTAATCTCGAAATCATTTTTGGAGGCAACCCAGGGAGTTCAGTTGGAAATACCTCTGCGTAGTCTTTCATTACAGCATGTAGTTCTTTCATCGGTGACATGTCTAGTCTGATGTTGTTTAGTACGAGATGGTTCATTTCTTCATGTAACCTCCTGGTCATAGGAATGCTCTGTCTGTTGGCGTGCACGATAAACTATTTTCCCTCGAGTGACCAGAATATCACTATGCGAAGGTGACAGTCAATGCCAGCCTGGAAGGTAACCAACAAGTCCATGCCAAATATGATGTCGCATTCTATCATCTTGAGCACCAGATAGTTGAATTAAAATATGAACTCAGCAAGTTCAGTGTCTACAGAGGTGCAGATTAGACCCAGTGATGTGTCTCCAATAGGGGATACAATGGTAAGTACAGTGGATAGTTGTTGTACTAAGATATCAGTAGCAGATATGAAGATAGCATATATAAAGGAGTGGGATGCTCCTGAATCAAATAATGCAAGAGCATAAGAACTACCAACTACTGCCATACCTTGAATCACCGAATGATCCATTGTCTCTGGAGGAGGAACAAAAATATATAGCCGTCCAGATCCTGTTGGAATGGGTGCCCTTCCTGCCTGGTTATGTGCTCTAGATGCTTGTGACTTAGCTGGTTGAGCTGGAGGACGGAAAGAGCCCCTGATGTGAGAAGGTCTATTGTTCTGCAGACACTCCCTCTTGAAATGGCCCTGCTGGCCACAGTGATAACAGGTGTTAACTGTAATAGCCCAAATTTTCAATGCAATAAATATATTGGCTATTATTTATTTTAATTGTTAAAAATTTAGATTCATAGATGGAATGGATGTTAAATGGATAAGAATTGGGGTAATGGCCCAAGTATGGTCCAATGGATCATGGATAGGATAAATTCTATTTAATTGGGTCAATGTGGTCAATTGGGTCAATTGCACAATTGGGACCCAATGGGTCAAGATGAATTGAGGGTTAGGGTAAATGGGTAAGGAGTTGACTTGATCGGGTCATGGACCCAAATAAGATCTAAGGCATGGGGTCCACCTCATCAAGTGAGGTGGCAAGTGTAGGAGTTGATATCAAAGTGGCATAGCCAAGTGGTCCCAAGTCCACCTCATCAAGTGAGGTGGCGTGTGGACTAAGGCACATGTGGGATAGGCCACCATGGTTGACTTGGTCAACCATGGGTTAGTTCATAGGTAAATTAAAGAGGATCAAGGGAAGTGAGTTGAATTAAATTATTTAATTAAATCACCTAAGTTAGCTGGAAATAAATTCAAATGCTTGAGTCAGGAGTTGAGTTTCATTTAAATGGAGTGAGTCAAATGGGGGTGAGTCACATGGGAGATGAAAAGATGGAGTGAGTCAAAGGGGAGGTGGAGGGTTTCCATCTCATGGAAACCACGAGCCACAAAACCGTTGGAAAGGGTGGTGTGTGCCATGTGTGAGGCATGTATCCACTTAGTGAGTCAAAGTGGAGGTGGAGGGTTCCATCTCATGGAAACCACTAGCCACAAAACCGTTGGAAAGGGTGGTGTGTGCCATGTGGAGGGCATGCACCCTCTTGGCTAGTCAAAGGACTCATGGGGAAGACTCCACATTGATGAGGGTAGTTGGAGGTGGAGTCTTACCCAAGGAAACCCTAGACAAGATGGAAAGGGCTCTCTTCATCTCATTCACTCTCTCCCTCTCTCAAGCCCTCTCTTGGCGGATCTCCCCTCTAAGACAAAAGAAAAACACTTAGGGTTTTCCATTTATTCACTCCTCTCCCTCTCACCAAAAACCCTAGGGGCCGACCTCTCTCACAAGACAAGAAAAGGACTTAGGGATTTCCATTCTCTCCTCCTCTCCCTCTCTTAAACCTTCTCCTTGGCCGAACCATCTCTTGGGGTTTTCATCTTAGACCCTCTCCCTCTCAAGCACCACTATTTGGCTGAAGATCAAGGAGGAGAAAGAAAAGACTAAGGAAGGAGAAGATCGGAGGAGGAAGGCAGAACGAAAGAAAACGGAGGAGTCGCAGAATCGGTATGTATGGTTTATTAATTAAAGGGAGGTTAAGGGAACATTCCATTTCAGATTAAAAGTGGTTGGCCAAAATGTTATGTGCCATGGATTTAAAATCCATCCAAGGAATAAGATGGAAAAATGGACAAAACCATAATGGGTAAGATAGGTTATATAAAGATCATTAAGGACAATATATATATATATATATGGCTTAAGCATGAAAAATGATCAAAGATCATGGTTTGGGCCTTGCATGGCCAAACCCTAGATTTTTATGTATATGGATCATGGAGGACAAGAAAGGATTGGATGAGGTTCGGCCATGATGTATGGCCGAACCCCATCAAATGGTATAAACATGTTGTGTATGATTTTAAGAAAAGACCATCCTCAAATGATATGAAAATGAAGAATAGGATGAAGAGAAGAAAAAAATGATGAACCACATCATGGTTGAACCCCATGGAAGGATGTTGGTGATTTTAAATGGGTTCTAAATGATGAAAATGATGGAAGTATGTTTATGGATTTTTATACATTTTTCATGATGAACCATGGCTAATAAGCTAAGAAATAAATGGAGATGAAGAGCCATGGGTTCGGCCATGTTGTATGGCTGAACCCCATGGATCATGTTTGTGGGATCTAAGTATGTGTAAGTGACCCAAGTGTATGATTAAACCCCATGGAGGGATTTTGTGTTTGGATCTAATATTTGCAAATGATTTAAGAAAGGAAGGATGAAAATGAGACATTATGTGCTTGGCCATGTTGTATGGCCGAACCCCATGAACCACTTTGATGGATCATATGTAGATCTATGCATGTTTAAGAAGATTGAATGATCAAGCTTTGGAATGGAGGGATCTATTATGGATCTATGTCTATCTAATGAATCATTTATGGACCTAAGTTATGTGTAAATAAGTTAAGTGTTTAGCTATGGAAAGAGTGATAGCTAAGATGAGAATATGGTGAAAATAAAGGACCAACATGGCCGAACCTCATGGAGAATGTTTTATGGACTTAGGGTTTTTATTAATGTAAAATGATTAACTTATGTGATTGGATTAATAGATCAAAAGATGGAATGATCTTGGACCCACATCTATTAAAATGATCAAGGACTAAAAAAAGGGGCCCAAAGCCAAGAGAGTGAGGTTTGGCCATGTTGTTGTAATAGCCCAGAATTTTTAAATCAATATATATATGTGGCTATTATTTATTTTAATGATGGAAAATTGGAATTTTGATAGAATAGGTGTTAAGTGGATCAAAATTTGGGCAAAGGCCCAAGTATGATCCAATGGACCATGGATTGGATTAAATTCATTTAGATGGTCAATGATGATTAAATGGTCAAGAATGGTCAAATTGGTCAAATACCCATTTGGGACCCAATGGGTCAAGAGGATTTAAGCTCTAAGGTAAATGGATAGGAGGGAATTTAATTGGGCCATGGGCCCAATGGTGATCCAATAAGGGGAATGGATTGAATTGGAAATTAAACCACCTAAGTTAATGATGAAATGATCAAGGTGACATGGCCGAATGGGGCCCACCTCCACCTCTTCAAGTGAGGTGGCATGTGGACCAAGGAAAAGGTGGGGCCGACCATCAAGGTTGACTTGGTCAACCATGGATAAGTCAAGGGGAATTAAGGAGGATTAAAGTGGATTAAGTTGATTAAATTATTTTAAATCATCTAAGTTAATATTAATTGGACCTAAGTGACGTGGCCGAATGGGGCCCACCTCCACCTCTTCAAGTGAGGTGGCGTGTGGACCAAGGAAAAGGTGGGGCCGACCATCATGGTTGACTTAGTCAACCATGGATAAGTCAAGGGGAATTAAGGAGGATTAAAGTGGATTAAGTGGAATAAATTATTTTAAATCATCTAAGTTAATATTAATTGGACCTAAGTGACATGGCCGAATGGGGCTCACCTCCACCTCACCAAGTGAGGTGGCGGGTAGGTTAGGAGTTGGTGGGGCCGGCCACCATGGTTGACTTGGTCAACCATGGGTGGATTTCATGGAGAAAATTTAATGGAATTAAATTTAATGGGAATTACTTAACCTAAGTTAAGGATCCAATTAATTAAGTTAGTCAAATGGGTCAATGGAAAGTCAAAAGGAATAAGTCAAGTGGTGGTTTTATCTCACCCAAACCACTCCAAAGAAACACAAATAAAACCATGGACTTAGGGTGGTGGTTTCATCTCAACCACCACCACCCAAAGCATGTTGACCCATACCTCTCCATGATGTGGTCAAATGGTCAAAATGGGAAGACCAAACCACCCAGTTCAAACACACAAAACCGTTGGCTAATGGTGGTTTTATCTCAACCACCACCACCCAGGGACATGTAAGCCATGCTTGGTTGGTGGGGAGGAATGATGGAAGTGTGTGGCCCAAGGAAACCAATGGGGATGAGATGGTTTTCATCTCATCTCTCAAGCCCACTCTCATCTCACTCTCTCCCTCTCCCCCTCCCTCTCATTGCCGATCCACTCAAGAAGAAAAGAAGAAGAAACTTAGAAGAAAAAGAAGGAAAGAGTTAGACTTGGCCGACCACACCTCAAAACCAAGGAGACTTGGACATTTTTCTCATCCTCTCCTCCCTCCCCTCTCTCAAACCCACTCATGTTGGCCGAACCCAACCTTGATGTTTTCATCTTAATCAAACACATCTAGTGGCCGAACATCAAGAGAAGAAGAAGAAAGACTAAGGAAATCAAAGGAGAAAAAAAAAAAAAAAAGAAGTCGGAGGAGCCGTCGGAATTGTAAGTATCTCTTAAACAAGAGGTTACATTTTTAAAGATTTAAAAAAAGATCATGAAATCCATTTTTCCTTGGATTAGATGGTGGCCAAAATATCATGGGCCATGGATCTAAAATCCATCCAAGGAAAGGATGAGAAATGGTTAAAATGGGAGAGATAGATTAAGAAAAATAAATGGATATTAAGAACACTATGTATTAAGATTTAATTAAGCATGGGAGTATGATTTTAAAGGAACCATGGACCATAGGGTTCGGCCATGAAGTATGGCCGAACCCCATGGAAGGTGATTAGGAGATTTTAATGGGGTCTTAAAGAATGGAAACCATGGAATATGATTAATGTTTTGAAAGGTTTTGAATGATTAAATGTTAGTGATTTTTTTAAAGGGGTTTTAAATGAGAAAATCATGGGAGATGTAAATGATTTTTAATGGCCTCAAAAATGGTAGATGGGGATGAACCAAGAACCATGGGTTCGGCCATGGTGTATGGCTGAACCCTATGGTGATGTTTTAATAATTTTAAAGGGGGTAAAAATATGGAAATTGATGGAGAAGGTTGATAGTTTTAAATGGATTTTAAGTATAGTAAATAATGTTTTAAAGGGATAGAAATAATGGGAAAACATGGACCATGGGTTCAGCCATGTTGCATGGCCAAACACCATGGGGAGATTTTGGTGGATTTAAGTGTGCTTGGATCATAGAGATAATGAGAAAAGGTTAGTGGAATTAATGGACCTTAAGTGTGGTTAATATTGACCAAAAAGTGATGATTTAAATGCATGATGTAAACCCCCTCATGGGAGGGTTTATTTTGGATCTAAATGATGTAAATAGGCCCAAGGAAAGATAAGAAAAAGGCATCATGAGTTCGGCCATGGTGTATGGCCGAACCTATGACTCATTTATGAGTCATTTTTGGGCTAAGATTAAGGTGTATGTATGTGCTCAAATTGATGGGAATTAGATTAAGTAATGGCTGTTTTTAATGTTTTCATGTCATGGTGGATGGATCATTAGTGGATCCAAGTTTTATGGATCAGTTATGAGTCTAAGGATGGAAAATAAAATGAGAACTTAACCATGGAAGAAGAGTGGCAAAATGGTATGTATAGGCCAAAATCAAGAACCATTGGAGGATGATCATGGACTTAGGTATGTTTAAAGATGACCTTATGTATGGTTAAATGAAGCATAAGTTGCTGGATTTTAAACCCACTTGTAGGTCATTTTATGGGCTAAATTTGGAATTATACATGTATTTAGATGAATGGAAATTAGGCTAAGTTAAGGGCTGATTTTTGATAATCTTGTAACATGGTTGATGGATCATTAATGGATCCAAGTTATGGATCAGTTATGGACTTAAGTGTGCATGATTAAATAGGTAATTAGCCATGGGAAGGAGTAGTGGCAAAATCGTAATTATGGCAAAAAATGAAGAACCATGGGTTCGGCCATGGTCTATGGCCGAACCCCATGGGGGATGTTGGTGGACTTAAGGGCTCTAAATAATAACCTTATTTGCTGATTTATGGAGCATAGTTACTGATTTTTAGACTCATGTAATTAAAATAATTAAATGGATTAAATGGGGCCCACGAAACCTAGATAGTGAGGTTCGGCCATGGGGTATGGCCGAACCCCACTAAGGTATGATTAATGGGCTTAGAAATGGTTAAAAACATGGGCTGATTATTCATATGTAATAAGGTATCGGACATCGCAAGCGGTACGCGTATCGGTGACCGGATTATCTGACGGAAACGTAAAGGGACATTAGTCGGTATTCGGTAGGATTCCTACCTTTTTGTAAGCCCTGGATTATGTGTTATGTGATGGTTTCCTTTTATTTATTTTGGTAATCATGTGATTGTTTTAAGATGGGTTTTATGACCATGATTGATATATATTACATAGCATATGGCATCTACATCTCATGCATGACATGGGAGGGATATGGCATGGGAAGGATGAAATGAAACCGGAGTCCATGCTCCGTCGGGGCGACCGATAAACAAACATGGGGATACTTTGTCTGATTTGACCTTGATGATGGTTTTTCCATCAAAGGGGATATTCGTATTTATTATTATACCTTGAGGAGGCTTTGCCATCAAAGGGGATACTTTGTGTGATTTGACCTTGATGATGGTTTTTCCATCAAGGGGGATATTCGTATTTATTATTATACCTTGAGGAGGCTTTGCCATCAAGGGGGATACTTTGTGTGATTTGATCTTGATGAAGCTTTTCCATCAAGGGGGGACATTATGTATGGTTGAAAAAAGGACATTGTACAATGATGATGAGCTTGATAGGTGGGATTCATGATATAGAACACCCATTGCACCAAATTGCATGGTTTTGATATAATATTATCTATATGTTTTGTTATCACTAATCCATGTGTTAGCCCTACTCGGAGTCCTACTGGGCGCGCTGTCTAACGCCCTACTTCTACCTTAGATGACGACACAGGAAACGATGGACGTGACGGGAGCCAAGCGTAGGAGCTTGGGGAGGCGGGCTAGATGATTTACTTAAATTTATTTTGGAATGTAATTTGAGTAACTTAGCTCGTCGGACTGTAATAACTTAGATTTCTTTCTATGGTTTGGACTTTACTTTTGGATGTTATCATTTTGAGGTAATTTAGTAAATTAATGATGTATCTTCCTTGCTATCTAAAATTGGTAGGATAGACTCTATTATAATTTCCGCATTAATTTATATTCCGCGAGCTTACTTCTACGTGTGAACCGTTCTTCGTGGACTTAGTTTCACGCACACGTAGGGTTGGCCAGTTAAGGGCCGAGCTTTAGAAGCTCGGACTTAACTCGCGTCGTGACGTCCCGCGTCCTTTGTCGCTTTTATTTCAAAAAGAAAAAATAGACTCTGATTTTCGGTCATTTAAGCATAGTGAAAAGGGGCGGGCATTACAGTTGTATGGCCAAACCCCACTAAGGCATTTTTTTGGACTTAAACATGGTTCATCCCCAATGTATGATGGAAACCTCTTAGGGAACTTAACCGGATAAAAGACTAGGATGGTAAAGGGAGATGAACCTAGGATGATTGTTGTTCCTCCTCTTCATGTTGAGATTTTTGTACCTCCTTTTCCTCCTTTCTTTTGTTTTGTCGGGTCTTTCTCTTCGGAGGCATTTTTCCTAAGTCATTGAAAACATTATTGACTTAGCTCCTTCGTAAAGTTATGCTTACACATTATGGGGAAATTGCCAAATAAACACTCTTTGTATTTCTTTATTTTTGGAGAAACTTCCTAAGTATCAAGTATTCGTTTTCTCAATTTGGGGATATCGGGGAAGTATCTCCTAATTTCCTATGTTTGCTAATCCAATTTATAGTGATTGTCCTTCATTTGCTATCATTCCTTGTTGCTCTAGATTGAATAATTCAGTCTGAGTCTAACGAAGTAAATTAATCCGGCCCCCGTGTGAGGAATCCGAAGAGTCGGTCAGTTGGGATTCTTATCTGTCAGTGAGACATGATACCGTCTTAATCTTACTTCGAAAGATTCAACCTTCCTGTTTCGCTCTGATACCAACTGTAACACCCCGCCCTTTTTCACTCGCTTTCCGAAAATCAGAGTCTATTTTTTTTTTTTTAATAAACAGTGAGAGAGAACAGGACATCATGACGCGAGCTAAGTCCGAGCTTCTAAAGCCCGACCCTTAACTGGCCAACCATACGTGTGCATGGACTAAGTCCACGAATACGGTTCACACGTAATAAGTTATACATGCGGAATAAATCATAAGTGCAGAATTATAATAGAATCCTAATTCTATTCCATTTTAGATAGCAAAGTAGTCCGTCATTTAGCAATGATTATCTTAACTTAAACATCCAAAATTAAACATTCAAACCATAGGAAAATATCTAAGTTATTACATGCCCAAAAGCTAGCTACTCAAATTACATAGTCCATGAGTAACTAAAACAAAATGAAATTAAACACATCCAAGCTCCTATGCTTGGCTCCGATCACGATCATCATTCCCTTCAATTCCTGTGTCATCCACTAGGGTAGAAGTAGGGCGTTAGACAACGCGCACAATAGGTATTCCAAGTAGGGCTAACACATGGGTTAGTACCAAAAATCACATAGATAATATAATGACAAAACCATGTAAAACAATGCCATGCCATGGTGTCTTATGCAATAAGTCCCACCCATCACAAACACATGTATCCTCTTGATGGAATTCTCCTCATCAAGGTATCCCCATAGTTGCCTTACGGACGCCCCGACGGAGTGTGTTCTCCAGTTACTTCTTGATGGATAATGCACATCAAGGTCTTCCCACGAATGCCTTACGGACGCCCCGACGGAGCGTGGCCTCTGGTTACAACTCATCCCTCCCATGCCATGCATGAGATGCAAATGTCCATATGCTATGTACTAGTATAAACCATAGCATAAAACTTCCATATTTGAAATATAACACTTGATACAAAATAACTCATCAAAAGTATAAACTAAAATCATAATACATGTCTCATGGTTTGAAAGAGGTAGAATCCTACCAATGACCACTAAAGTGACCTTGCGTTTTAGTCCGGAAACCGCTCACGATCGTGCACCGCTTGTGAGGTCCCGTTACCTTATAACATATCAATCAATTAAACCCATGTTCCCTTTGATTTACAATATTTAAGTCCATAAATATGTCTTGGTGGGGTTTGGCCATACAACATGGCTGAACCTCACCCACTTGATTTTAGTCCCTCTTTTAAGTCCTTTGATCCTTTAACTTAAGTTCAAGATCATATCACCTTTAATTCATTAATCTAATCATACATAAGTTAATCATCTAACATACATAAAACCCCAAGTCCATAAAATTTCCTTAGTGGGGTTCAGCCATACAACATGGCCGAACCTCACTCCCTTGGTTTTGTGCCGTTAGTCCTTTGATCTTTCAAATTAAATCCAATAACATAATCCATTGGGTTCGGCCATACACCATGGCCGAACCCATAGTCCTTCAATTTTCACCATATTTACTTCTTTGCCATGTAGTTAATCACTTCTTTTATTTACACATGCCTAAGTCCATAAAAACATTCCTCATGGGGTTCGGCCATTCACCATGGCCGAACCCATGATCTTTCATTTTTGCCTATATTTACTTCTTTGCCATTATTTCCATCACCTTATGTTTAGGTCCAAAACATAGGTCAATGATTAAATCCATCAACATAAAAACCCATAATCAAATCCTTCCATCTCCTAACATAATCATTCACCTAAACATGATAAGTCTATGAATGACCCATTAAAATGGTTCATGGCGTTCGGTCATACACATGGCCGAACCCAAGGTCCTTTCTTTCCATCCTATCATGGTCAAACCACCTTTTAAAACCAGTAATACTTCTCCATGGTTTTCATGCTTAAAAACCCTTTGAAATCAATAACCTCCCTTCATGGGGTTCGGCCATGTGGTTCTTGATTTTCTTTTAAAAAGAATCATACATCTTTGGTCTGATCCTTTGATGGTTCTCATACATACATCCATTTAAACCCTTAAAATCCTTTTAAAAATCGTAAACATATATCTATGATTTTCATCCTTCATATCCATTAAAATAACTAATGTCCTTCCATGGGATTCGGCCATACAACATGGCCAAACCCTATGGTTCATCATCTTCTATTAAAATCACTTAGACCCATATAAATTCCTTAATACCTTTCCATGGGGTTCGGCCATACAACATGGCCGAACCCTATGGTTCATCATAGAGTCTTTTGCCATAATAAAATTAGGGTTCGGCCATTGTCCTTGACCATCTTTTCTTATTTATGCAATCTTATCGAGCACTTACCGATTCCTCAACTCCTCCGGTTTCTTTCACTCCTTCTTGCTCCTTTCCTTCCTTAGCCTCTTCTTCCTTCCTTCTTGATCTTTGGCTGAGATTGATCATGTAACACCCCAATTTCTCAATAATATGAATATTTACGAAAATGCCAATGGATTGGTGAATTTAATAAATGTGATTGTAAATGAGAAAATGGTGGGGCCCATTGTTCAAATTAAGACCATATAACATATTCTAAGGGTCAATTTATCATGAGCGGGTAATGAACATCAAATTGGGTCAATATGGTTAATTGGGTCAAAGGACCCAATTGGGACCCAATGGGTCATAATGGACTTGTTTGGCCATTGGGTGAGCCCAAATTTGATGGGGTTAGGCTGAATTGAATGGAAATTAAATGGAGCATAAATGGGTAGGTTTGATGCAAGTATGAAAACCACATTTGAATGGCTAAACCATCCATAATTGGGCCATGGCGTCAATTGGGTCAATGAGCCAAATGGGAACCCAATGGGTCGTGTTGACCATGTGGACCATGGTTGACCGTGTGGACTCTCAAGTGAGTTCAAATATGATTTAAATCAGGTGGAGTTTGGACTGAAGTAAGTTGGTATTAAATCAAGTAATGAGTTGACTCAAGTGCGTTAAATGAAATGCATTAAGTGGGGTGAGTTGAGTTGGAAATCAAAGGGACCTTGAGTTCAAGTGAGTCAATGGGAGATGAGGAATTGCCATAACCTTAAACACTATCAAGAGAAGTTTCACACGTTGGTGGAGTGAGGTGTGGGCTTCCACGCATGGACTTCAATGGCATGAGATAGAATTCACCTTGGAAGCTTGGATGGGTTTCCATCTCATAATGGAAACCCAAGACCCAACATGGGGAGCTGAAAGGATGCATTGGCTAGTGCCAAGGGGTGCTTTGCTTGGCAGCAAGTGGCTCCTTGGTTTGAACAAGATTTGATGAGGATTAATGAGAGGATACGAGGCTGTTTAACAAAAGCAACAAACCCCATGGCCGAATTTGTCAATTGCACAACCTTAGAATTCTCATCTCTTTCCCTCTCTCAAGAACACATCTTCTTCGCCGAACCAGCTATTGGTGCTTTTCACCATTGATCAAGCACCTACTCGGCTAGAGACTAAGGAAGAAAGAGGGAAGGAAGCAAAGAGCAAAGGCAAGAAGAAAGGCTTCGAAAATTCGTAAGTAATCCATAGAGTTTTTATTGTAAAATGGGTTAAATGGAATATGATTTGGCCATGAGATGGCCGAATCTACCAAGGGTTTGGAGTATGTACTTTGATGTTTAAAAGATAGCAAACATGGACCACAAAGTGGCCGAACCCCATGAAATATTATGGTCATGATTGATGGTTTTTGTAAGTTAAAACCATGCAAAATGATGGACTCTTTTGGATGTTTTATTTAGACCTAAGATGTAAGTTGAAAGGGTGTTTAAATCATGGATTTGGATGTCATGATTTGGCCATGGAATGGCCGAATGCATCAAGGGTTTAAACCTTGGATAAAGGTTGTTTAAAATGGTAAAAATGTATCATTGGGTTCGGCCACCTTGGTTGGTCGAACCCCGTGAAATTTATTTGGTTAGGTTGATGGTTTTGAAGTCTACAAACCATACAATACTATGGTGATGGTTATATGTTTTAATAAGACACAAATTATATGTTAAAAGGTTTAAAATTATAGGCCATATGGTTTGGCCAATTGGGATGGCCGAACCCCATGAAATGATATGATAATTTTATGGTGATTTGTGATGGTTTTTGAGGGATAGAAACCATGCAATATTATGGGGCTTCTATGTGATTTAAATGGAGATGTGGTTACTGTTTTGGGTCAGCCATTGGATGGCTGAACCATGTAGTCATCATGCTTAAAGAGTAGAGCCTAAGTTAAGTATATAGGATGGAATCATTGAACCATGGGAACCATTGGATTCGGCCATGTGTATGGCCGAACCCCATGGACCATTTTATATGGATTTAAAGGATGAAAAGGATGGTGAGTTACATGGACTGTTTTGTTGAGTTAAAGGGTTGCAAACTTGAAGATCATGGAACAATATGAAGGGTTTAAAAAAAGGGTTCTAAGTGAACATTTGGACAGGACATGGGTCGGCCATTTCATGGCCGAACCATGGGGTTACTATGGCTAAGTTATGATATAGAGATTCAAATGTGAAAACCATAGAGTTCAGCCATATGTATGGCCGAACCCCATGGACCATGGTTATGGGTTATATGAATCAATTTCATGGAAATAATTGGTGGCTTTTATGTTTAAGCATGATACAATTATGTATTGGTAGCAATGGCAGTTTTGTGAATAAGGGTAACAATCAAAGATGAAAGAGGGGACCCAAGTAAATAAATGAGGTTCGGCCAAGGTGTATGGCCGAACCCCACTTATAAATATTTTTGGATATAAATTTTAATGGACTGTTTTAATGAAGCTAATGGATGGAATTAGTAAATCAAGGGACTTGATTTGGGGACTTCAAAACAATCGCAAAAATTGGAAATAGGGACCAAATTTAGATGATGAGGTTCGGCCATGTTGTATGGCCGAACCCCATCAAAATAAATGCATGGGATTAAAGTTGATTCATGGTTTATGTGAACAAGGTGACGGATCTCTTTTAACGTCGCGCTAGTTGTGAATGGGTGACGTTTAAAAGGAACGGTCACTTAAGCGAATTTTCAGTAGGTTTCCTACCTACTTGTAACCACATTTATACTTGGTTTTATGATGGTTTTTATGAGACATTGTTATACTACTATTTATCATATTGGATTTGAATGATGAGATTTAATTACATTGTTGCATATTTTCATTGGCATCTAATGCATGGACATGGGATGATGATTATGGAAACCGGAGCCCACACTCCGTTGGTATGCCGTGGTGCAACTGTGAGGCCTCCTTAGGCGATGAGTGTAACACCCCAAGTTCTCAATGAAATGGATAATTACGAAAATACCCCTGGATTGGTAAATTTATTAATTATGATGTTAAATAAGAAAATAGTTGGGCCCATTGCTCAAACTAAGACCCTATGAGCACATTATAAATGTCAAATTTGATTGGATGGGTAATGTACATCAATTTGGGTCAATATGGGTAATTGGGTCAAAGGACCCAATTGGACCCAATGGGTCATAATGGACTTATTAGACCATTGGGTGAGCCCAAATTTAATGGGGTTAAGTTGAATTGATTGGAAAGTAAGTGGAGAAAAAATGGGTAAGCTTGATGCACATGTGAAAACCACCTAAAAATGGCTAAATCAGCCCATAAATGGGTCATGTTGTCAAAACGGGTCAAGGAGCTAAATGGGGACCCAATGGGTCGGGTTGACCAAGTTGACCATGGCTGACCATGTGGGCCCTCAGATGAGCTCAAGTGTGAGTTAATTCAGGTGGAGTTGGACTAAATTGGATTGGAATTTTAATTAAGAAATGAGTTGACTCAAATATGATGCATTAAGTGTGTTGAGTTGGAATAAAAAGGGCCATGAGTTAAGTGAGTCAAGAGGATATGGAAAGGTGTTTTAATCACACACAACTCTTGGGGAAATCAATCCCAGCCGTTGGAGTGAAAGGGTGCCTTGGCGAAAGCCAAGGGACACCAAGCATGGGCGGCGTGCATCTTATCTCATGGGATGCATGGGCTTACATGAAGGGTTGCAACGGTTGGTACCAAGGGGTGCCTTGGATGGCACCCAATACCCCCTCGGTTTTAACAATGGTTAATGAGGATTAATGAGGGAGGTTGGGTTGATTAAACAAAAAGGAATCATACCTCATTTGGCCGAGTACACACCTTGAAAAATTGGTTTTCATCTCTCCCTCTCCCCCTCTCAAGAACATCATCTTTGGGCCGAACCAATTGCTGTGCTTCACCATTTGATCCAGCACCATTTCGGCAAAGGATTAAGGAAGAAGGAAAGAAAGGAAGTAAGAGGGAAGGAGCAAAGAAAATTGGTAAGATTTTCTTAAGTATTTAGTTAAATAAGTTGTAAAAACGAGTATGATTTGGCCATCATTTGGCCGAATCCATCAAGGGTTAGACCTTGGATGGTATTTCATAAATAAGATGGAAATTTGATCATAGGGTTCGGCCACTTGGGATGGCCGAACCCCATGAAAAGAATGCATTAATTTCGATGGTTTTTGTAAGACAAAAACCATGGACTGTTTTTGATGCTAAATTAGATTAAGTGCATGTTTTGAGAAGTTTTAAAATCATGGTTTTGAGTGTCATGTGTTGGGCCATGGATTGGCTGAATATATCAAGGAATTAAACCTTGGATTAGATGGTTTAAAAGGATAAAAAAATATAGCATTGGGTTCGGCCATCTTGGTTGGCCGAACCCCATGAAAAGAGAGGTTTAGTTTAATGTTTTGGAAAGTCAAAAACCATGTCAACTATGGTGATTTTTACACATGTTAATTGGGTCATCTTGTGGCCGAATTAAGTAATGATGTAAAGTATGATGATGAGGTTTAAAAGATGGAAATTTAGAGCATGGAGTTCGGCCACTTGGGATGGCCGAACCCCATGGAAATAATTGGTGAATGGTATGGTTTTTGGGGGATAAAAACCATACCATATGTGAAAATTTTGTAAAGGATTAAAAAATAAAATTAATTAACTGTATGGGATCGGCAACGGATGGTTAAACCGTGCTGTTTTTGTAATGGCCCGGAATTTGTAAATCAATATATAGGTGGATATTATTTATTTTAATGGTGGAAATTGAAAATTTAATGGAATAAAGGGTAGATGGATCAAGATTTGGACAAAGGCCCAAGTGTGGCCCAATGGACTATGGATTGGATTTAAATTCATTTAAAGCGTCAATGATGGTCAATTGGGCCAAGGATGGTCAAATTTGGCCCAATGCACATTCGGGACCCAATGGGTCAAAATGATTTAAGCTCTAAGGTAAATGGGTAGGAGGTGAATGTAATTGGGCCATGGGCCCAATAGTGATCCAAGTAGTTGAAAATGGATTAAATTTAAATTACCTAAGTTAGTGTTGGGATGACCAAGGTGACATGGCCAATTGGGACCCACCTCCACCTCACCAAGTGAGGTGGCGTGTGGACCAAGAATTGGTGGGGCCGGCACCATGGTTGAATTGATCAACCATGGGTGGAAATAATGGAATTAAGTTAAGTGGAAACTAATTAACCTAAGATAATTATATAGTTAATTAAATGATTAAATTATCCAAAAGGTAGTCAAAGGGGTCAAAGTTGGAAAACCAAACCACACATTTCAAAACACCAAAAACGTTGGATAAGGGTGGTGGTTTATCCCAACGACCACCATAAAGCATAAAAAATATCTCATGCCTGGTGGTTGGGAAAATTAATGGTAAAGTGTAACTAAAGCAAGCCTTGGGATAAGATGGGTTTTATTTTCATTCTCTCCCATTTCACTCTCTCCCTTTTTTGCTCTCCACCACCGTCCCCTTCATCCAAGGAGAAGAGAAGAAAAAAATTAAGAAAGGAAGAGAAGAAGAGAAGAAAAGAGAGGAGAAGTGCAAGCTTGGGCCCATCACTCCAAGATCAAGACCTTGGGTTAGTTATCCCCATCTTCTCCTCCCTTCCCTCTCTCAAATCTAACCCTATCTTAGCCGACCCAAGTATTGGGGTTTTTCATTGGGTCAAGCACATCTTAGCCTACCAATCAAGGAGAAGAAGAGAAGAGAAGGCCAAGGAATCCTAGAGGAGAAGGAAAAGTCAGAGGAGCAGTCGGATTGTAAGTATTTTCTAAAACAAGACGTTAGCCTTTTTTTAAGGTTTATAAATGGGTCCATTTCTTGGATTTAAATAATGGCCAAATTTTCATGGGCCTTGGATCTCAAACCCATCCAATGAAAGGAGGAAGAATGGGCAAATCCTAATGGGTGAATTAGGTTAAGAAAAAATCAATGGATGTGTTAAGGACCCTAAATATTGAAATTATTTAAACATGGAAGTGGGGATTTTTAATGAGATCATAGACCATAGGGTTCAGCCATGTAGTAGGGCCGAACCCCATGGTAGGTGTGTAAGTGATTTATTAGGGTTTATAAATAATGGAAGCCATGGAGGATGATTTAGGGTTTTAAGATTTAAATGGTTAAATGTAGGTAATTAAGAATCTTTAATGGAGTTTTTAGGGTTATGTGTTTGTAAATTTGAAGGGTGTAAAAATAGGGAAAAATGGTTGAGAATGGTGATAGTTTAAAATGGATTTTTAAGTGTGGGAAATAATGTTCTAAAAATAAAACCATGGGGAGATTTTAGGGATGGAATGTTTTTAAATCCTATGGTAATGTAATGGTGGTTTTAAATGGGTTTAGAAGGATGGAAGATATGGAGTAATGCATTAATAATTTGGAGGTTTAAAAAGGGTCAAATGTTTGTAAATTTTAAAGGGAGCTTAATGAAGAAAACCATGGTAGGTAATTAAGGATTTTTAATGGAGTTTTTAGGACTAGAATCATGAAGGGATTATTAATGATTTTAGTTTGTTTTTAATGATTGAATGTAATAATTTTAAAGGGATTGTAAATGAGGAAAAGCATGATGTGAACCTTCTCATGGTGTTAGAATTTTAATGGATTTAGAGAATGGAGGCTATGAAAAGGGGTTAATGATTTATAAAGGTTTTAAATGAATGGGTATTAGTGAATTTTAAAAGGGGTGGAAACAATGATAAAAACCATGGAGTGATTGGTGAATTTAGAAGTACTTAGACCATAGTAAGGATGAAGGAATGTTGGCAACTTCAATGTATTTTAAATGTAATTGGTAATGTTGATGAACTCCAAATGATGAACCTAATTTTGAAAAGAAAAAGGAATTATGGCTAAGATTGATGGACCCTAAATGTATCAAATAATGATTAAGGAATGATGAATTAAATGTATGGTTCAGATTCTCTCAATGGAAGGACTTGTGATGGAGTCAAATGATGTAAATGGACCCAAGAAAAATGGAGAAAGAGACATCATGGGTTCGGCCATGGTGTATGGCCGAACCCATGACCCAATTGTAGATCATTTTTTTGGTCTACGATTAATGTGCATGTATATGCTTAAATTAATGGAATTAGGTTAATTAGATGGTTGAGGTAAGTGGTCTTGTGATATGGTTGATGGATCAATTATGGACTCAAGATGTGGCTAAGAATGATGATTCAATTATAAGTCATTTTTATGGGCTAAGAAAGGGTTTATGTATGTGGTTAATTAATGTAGATTAAGTTAAGAAAAAGGGTTGTTTTAATGATATTATGGCATGATTAAATGGATCACTAATGGACTTGAGGGTATGGATCAATTATGAGTAAAGGTGTACATGGGTAAGTGAATGATTACCATGGAAAAAGAGGTAGTGGCAAAACCGTAAATAATGGCCAAATTCAAGAACTCCATGAGAAATGATCATGGACTTAAGTGCAATTATGGTAACCTTAAGTATGTGATTAATAAAGCCTAGGGTGGCTGATTTTTAAGACATATGGGATTAAAAGGTTTAATAGATTAAATGGGACCCACAAAACCTAGTTAGTGAGGTTCGGCCAAGGTGTATGGCCGAACCCCGCTAAGGTATGATTAATGGACTTACAAGGTTAAAAACATGGACTAATTATTAATGTATAATAAGGTACTGAACATCGCAAACGGTGCGCGATCGGCGACCGGGTCTATCGGACGGAAACGAAAGAAAGGACGTTAGTCGGTATTTGGTAGGATTCCTACCTTTTTGTAAGCCATGGATTAAGTATTATGTGATGGTTTTTCCTTTGATTTATTTTGGTCATGGATTAAGTATTCTGTGATGGTTTTTCCTTTGATTTACTTTGGTCATGGATTAAGTATTATGTGATGGTCTTTCCTTTGATTTATTTTGGTAATCATGTAATGGTTTTAAGATGGGTTTTATGACTATGATCATATATATTACATGGCATATGGCATCTACATCTCATGCATGGCATGAGAGGGATATGGTATGGGAAGGATGAAATGAAACCGGAGTCCATGCTTCGTCGGGGCGACCGAGAAGCAAGCATGGGGATATCTTGATGTGTTTCATCCATCAAGAGGCATATTATGAGATATAACCGAAGTCCATGCTCCATCGGGGCGACCGAGAAGCAAGCATGGGGATATCTTGATGTGTTTCATCCATCAAGAGGGATATTATGAGATATAACTGGAGTCCATGCTCCGTCGGGACGACCGAGAAGCAAGCATGGGGACACCTTGACGAGGCTTTGCCGTCAAGGGGGATGATTTGTGATTGTTTACACCTTGACGAGGTTTTGCCATAAAGGGGGATGATTTGTGATTATTTATATCTTGACGAGATTTTTCCGTCAAGGGGGATATGGTAGCATGATGGTATGGATGATGGGTGGGATTCATGACATAGGACACCCATTGCATGACATTGCACCAAATTGCATGGTTTTGGATATGATATTATCTATATGTTTTGTTACCACTAATCCATGTGTTAGCCCTACTCGGAGTCCTACTGGGCGCGTTGTCTAACGCCCTACTTCTACCCTAGCTGATGACGCAGGAGATGGCGGACATGAAGGACGAGACGGAGGCCAAGCTTAGGAGTTTGGGAAGGCGGACTACTTAGTTTATTTAATTTATTTTGGAAATGTAATTTGAATAGCTTAGCTCGTCGGAATATAATAATTTAGAGTACTTGCTATGTTTTGGATTTTATTGTGGACATTATGATTTTGAGGTAACTTTGTAATAAAATGAATGTTTTCCCTGCTATCTACAAATTGTAGGATAGTCTCAATTATATTTCCGCACTTAATTTAATATTCCGCAAGCTTACTGCTACGTGTGAACCGTTCTCCGTGGACTTAGTTCCACGCACACGTAGGGTTGGCCAGTTAAGGGCCGGGCTTTAGAAGCTCGGACTTAACTCGCGTCGTGACATCCGCGCCCTTTGTCACTCTTTAAATTTCAAAAAAAATATATATATATATAGACTCTGATTTTTCGGTGAAAAGAGGTGGGCGTTACAGTTTTTATGGCTACGATACAGTAGATTAATTATATGGAATTGTTGGAAAAGTTGCATCAAAAGAACCATAAGGTTCGGCCATGTGAATGGCCGAACCCCATGGGTCACCATATGGAGTTTTGTGTGATTTACTTGAAGTTATGGTTACAGTTTTGGGTCAGCCTTTGGATGGCTGAACCATGTAATTACCGTGGTAAAGTGGTGTAGCCTAAGTTAAATACATAGGTTAAAATTATTGAACCAAGGGAGCCATTGGGTTCGGCCATGTGTAGGGCCGAACCCCATGGACCATGACTATGGGTTTTGTGTGGACCCATTTCATGGAATTGATTGGTAGTTTTAAAAGTTTAAAATGTGATATAATTAAGTATTGGAACCAATGGCAGTTTGGTGATTAAGGTTAGTAACCAAGAGGTGGAGTAAGGACCAAACTTAGATGATGAGGTTCGGCCATGTGGTATGGCCGAACCCCATCAAAAATAAATGCTTGGGATTGAAGTTAATTTATAGTTTATGTGATTAAGGTGACGGATCTCTTTAGCGACGTGCAAATCGTGCGCAAGTGACGCTTTAAGAAAGAACAAACACCGAAGCTAATCTTAGGCGATGAGGGTCCTGCCAGGAGGATTATCTGTCGGTTATGAACACCGGAGCCCACACTCCGTTGGGATGCCCGTGATGCAACTGTGGGGCCTCCTTAGGCGGTGAGTTTCCCGCCAGGAGTTTTAATATGTTGATAAAAGACACGTCAAGTGATGGCTATATGTATGTGTGATGGGGTGGGGCTCATTACATTTGCATACATACATAGCATGGTTTTATATGTTTTTGATAATCAGACATTTGATATATGCATGATTTATAATCTAACCATGCGGTAGCCTTGATCGGAAATCCTACTAGGCGCGTTGATCTAACGCCCTAATTCTATCCTCAGAGGAGAATGTAGGAACAAGGAAGGGGAAAGAGAAGGTTGATGACCAGGAGGGGAGCCAAGCGTAAATGCTTGAGTGCTGGAATGGATTTATAATTGCTGTTATTTGAATACTTTATTATGGACATGTAATAATGTAGTTGTTTGCTATGGTTTGAGTATGCCTTGATGAATCTTAATTTGGTTTAAGTAACCTGCAAAGAATGACTTGTGCTTTGCTATCTATTCAGTCTAATTCCGCAATTAGTCAAGTTTTTTCCGCATGACATTGTTTAGTTCCATGTGTGGTTTGTTATCGTGGGTTTAGTCCATGCACACATGGGTGGCCAGTTAAGGGTCCGACTTGGGAAGTCCGAACTTAGCTCGCGTCGTGACGCCGCTCGCTCTCTTCTGGTGTTATTTTATTATTATTTAAAAAAAAAATTAGAGTCTGATTTCTCGGAGAGGACGGGGCGTTACAATGAGGGTCCCGCCAGGAGAAGTATCATGATGATAAGAATTACATCGACCTCCTTAGGCGATGAGGGTCCCGCCAGTAGGAATATCATCAAGAAGAAATGAAAGAGTACTGTGGTTTACCTTGACGAGGAGTCTCATGAAGTGATGGCTATGTATACTTGTGATGGGTGGGACTCATTACATTTGCACTTACATACATAGCAATGATTTCAGATGTTTTCGGATGATCATATACTATATAAATGCATGTTGTACATACTAACCATGTGGTAGCCTTGATCGGAAAACCTACTAGGTGCGTTGATCTAACGCCCTAATTCTATCCTTAGAGGATAATGCAGGAAAAGGAAAAGGGAAAAAGAAGGTCGAGGACCAGGAGGGGAGCCAAGCTTAAGCGCTTGAATGATGATTGGGATTTCTATATTGCTGTCTTTTGAATTACATTTTTATGGACATGTAATAGCTAGTAAACTTTGCTATGGTTTGTTTATGGTTTTGACAATGGATGTTTGGATTATTTAATGTTAATAGATGAGACTTGTACTTGCTATCTTATCAGTTTATTTCCACAATTGGTTTAGTTTATTCCGCATGACTTGATTAGTTCCATGTGTGGTTTGTCTTTCATGGGTTTAGTCCATGCACACATGGGTGGCTAGTTAAGGGTCGGACTTGGGTAGCCCGGACTTAGCTCGCGTTGTGACATCGTCCGTCCTCTTCCGGTGTTATTATATTATTACTTTAAGAAAAAAATTAGACTCTGAATCTCGGAAAGGGCGGGGCGTTACAGATCTTGATCCCTTGGGGTGGTTCGGCCAAGAGGTATAAATTTGAGAGACGGAGAAAGAGAGAAGATTTAAGATAACAACTCCAAGTGTTCTCCTTTTGTCTTGAGAGGGAATCGGCCTTGAGTGAGAGAGGGAGAGTGAGATGAAAAATGCTCTAAGTATTCTTGTCTTCAGGAGTGATTCGGCCAGGAGAGAGAGCTTGAGCGAGTGACTTGAAACAAAAGTCCTTTCCTTGGTTAATGAGGGTCGGCCAAAGGTGGTGTCCCTTGGTGACACCCCTTTGTAACTCCCATGACCTTTCACATCCCTTCTTAAAGTTTCATTTGGGGGTTTCATCCATGAGATGAAACACACCCAACATTTGACCCTTGGGTTTCCATCTTGAGATGGAAACCCCCCCCATCTTTCCAAAGTGCAAGGCTTGTGTAACCTCCAAAGACCTTTCACTTCCTCATTTATGATCTATTTGGAGTTTCATTCTATGAAATGAAACTCCCAAGTTTCCAACGTGTAGCCTTGACATGGTCTCATGAGGTGCATCTCTCCATCTTCCCACTCCACTCACTTGAGATCAAAGTCCCATTAATTTCCATTCAACTCATTTAACTCAACTCACCTATTTCATTCAACTCACTTAAAATCAACTTAATTACTTGATTCCATTTCCAACTTAATTCACCCCAATCTAATTAAGCTTGAACTCACTTGGTGGTCAACCAAGTCAACTACGACTCATTGGGTCCCAATTGGGCATTTTGACCCAATTGACAATTTTGACCCAATTAACAATTTTTTACCCAATTAAATACATCTCACCCATTTAATTCAATTGAACCACATCCACAATCCGTTGGGTCTTAATTGGGCAATTGACCCAACACCTTACCCATCTAAGGTCCATATCCATTAATTCACAAATTAAATAGGTAAATTTCATATATCTTGATAACTTGAAAATCTGGGGTGTTACAATACAACCCTCTTTTTAAAATTTTTGTCCCTAAAAATCAAGCGAAGTAGGGTTCCAAAATAAATTACATAACTAGCTCAAGGAGCTGTTCTCATTTCCGATTCAAGTTCCCAAGTGGCTTCCTCATTATCATGTCGATCCCATAACACCTTGACGAACTTAATCGCTCGGTTTTGTAACACCCTTTGTTCTGTCTCCATTACTCTGACAGGCTTTTCGACGTATGTCACGTCGCTTTGCACCTCTATGTCTTGTATATTCAGTACATGTGAGGGATCAGGATTGTACTTCCTTAACATAGATATATGGAATACATCGTGCAAAGATGCCAATTGTGAAGGAAGTGCCAATTGATAAGCCACCTCCCCCACCCTCCTTAGGATTGAAAACGGCCCCACATATCTATGAGACAGTTTACCCTTCTTTCCAAATCTCATGTGTCCCTTTCGTGGTGAGACTTTCAAGAACACCAGGTCGTCCACCTCAAATTCAAGGAACCTCCTCCTCTTGTCAGCATGGCTCTTCTGACGACTCTGTGCAGCAAATAGGTGTTGTCGTATAAATTATATCTGTGTTGTAGTCTCTGCAACCAACTCGGGTCCAATTAGTGCAGGTTCACTGGCCTCTGTCCAGCACACGGGTGACCTACATGGTCTACCATATAAAGCCTCGAATGGAGCCATCTGTAGGCTTGCCTGTTAACTGTTGTTATAAGAGAACTCCACCAATGGCAAGTGATCCTCCCATCCACCCTTGAAATCTAGCATACATGCTCTTAGCATATCCTCCAATGTCTGTATCGTCCTCTTAGATTGCCCATCAGTCTGTGGATGGAATGCTGTGCTAGTCAGTAGATCTGTCCCCATGGCTGACTGCATGCTTTGCCACACTCTGCCGGTGAATCGGCCATCTCTGTCGGACACAATAGTCTGGGGAATACCATGTAGTCTGATGATATCCTTGATATACCGTCGACTGAAAGTCTCAGATTAATCTGTCATCCTGAAGGGAAGAAAGTGTACAGACTTGGTCAATCGGTCTACCACGACCCATATCGCATCCATGGAAATGTGTCCCCATTTCCACTCCGGCACTGGTAAGGGTTTGAGTAACCTTGGTGGCTTCTGATGTTCCGTCTTAACCTGCTGACAGGTTAGGCAATGAGCAACAGATTCTGCCACATCTCGTTTGAGCCCATGCCACCAGTAGTATCTCTTTAGATCGTGGTACATCTTAGTGCTACCCCGATGAATAGAGACCAATTGGTGGGCCTCTATCAACAACTCTCTTCTGCAGTTCTTAGGCACATATGTCCTTCCTCGGAATACAAGACCATGTCCTGGTTGTAACTCCCATTCCGGTATGACTTCACCAGTAGACATCTTGGCCCATATCTCCTCCACTTCCGGATCTATCCGCTGCTCTTGTTCAATTTTGGAGACCATGTTGGACCGTATAATCAGATTATACATACTCCCATGGTTACTGATATATAGATTGAACTCTCAAATGGTATTCAGCATCTCCCATTCTGTCCTGATCAAACTGGCCACTAATGCATGTGATATGCGGCTGAGGGCATCCGCCACTTTGTTCGCCTTGCCAGGATGATATCGAAGCGCGAACTCATAATCCTGCAGATATCCATCCATCTGCGCTGCCTCAGGTTGAGTTCCTTCTGATCAAGCAAATATTTCAAACTCTTATGATCTGAAAACACTTCAAACTTCTCGCCATAAAGATAATGTCTCCAGCTTTTGAGAGCGAAGACCACTACGGCTAGTTCCAGATCATGCGTGGGATAGAGGCATTCATGTATTTTCAACTGTCTAGAACCATAAGCCACTACACGATGACTTTGATTAAGAGAAAACCCAAGTCCCTTTCCTGAAGCACCATAATATACTTCATATCTCTTGCCCCTTTCCGGCAAGATCAGAACAGGGGCAATTGTAAGCCTCTCCTTTAGTTCCTCGAATCTCTGATTGCATACATTAGACCATTCGAACTTGACTCCTTTCTGAGTGAGTCGGGTAAGTGGAGATGCAATTTTGGAGAATTCCATGATAAAATTCCGATAGTAACCAGCCAAACCCAGGAAACTACGAATTTCAGTCAAATTTTTGGTGCTTTCCATTCTCTCACTGCCGCTACCTTACATTGGTCCATGGCTATACCTTCTGCTGATATAACATGCCCCAAAAAGTTGACCTTGGATAACCAAAATTCACACTTGCTTGCTTTGGCATATAGCTGGTTCTTCCTCAAGGTGTCCAGAACTATCCCCAGGTGCTCAGCATGTTCCTCCTGACTTTTGGAATAGATCAGGATGTCATCAATAAATACAATCACGAAATGGTCTAAGTAAGACGAAAGATCTTGTTCATTAGATCCATGAACACATCTGGTGATTGGTGAGTCCAAACGGCATGACTACAAACTCATATAGTCCATACCGTGTTCTGAAGGCTGTTATCTCTATGTCCTCCTCCTTAACCCGGATTTGATGGTAGCCGGACATCAGATCAATCTTCGAAAAGTGGCTGGAACCCCTCAATTGATCGAATAGATCATCGATCCTGGGTAGAGGGTACTTGTTCCGGACAGTTACCTAGTTCAATTTCGGAAATCCACACACATTCGCAGTGTACCGTCCTTCTTCTTTACAAACAACACCGGAGCTTCCCAAGACGATGTACTGTTACGGATGCATCCTAGTCTGAGCAATTCGTCAATCTGCTTCTTCAGCTCAGACATCTCAGCTGGTGCCATCCGGTAATGTGGTAATGACACTGGAGCAGTGCCAGGGTACAACTTAACCTCAAAATTAATCTCCCTCATGGGTGGCAAGCTAGGGAGTTCTTTTGGGAAAGCATCCGCGTAGTCTTTCACTATCGCCGGAAGTTCAGCCACCGGTGCCTTGTTTATTCTGATACTGTTCAATACTAGGTGATTCAACCCTTCATGCAGTCTTCTTCTTATAGGGATGCTTTGTTTGTCAGCATATACCACATATTGCTTCCCCTCGGGTGACCAAAATTTCACCTTACGAAGATGGCAATCGATGTTGGCCTAAACGCTAGTTAACCAATCCATGCCGAAGATAATGTCGTACTTAGTCATATTGAGTACTGGATAGTTGAACTCGAGTCTGTATCCAGCGAGTTCAGTGTTCACTACTGTGCATATAAGCCCCAGTGATGTGTCTCCGACAGGGGATACAATGGTGAGTGATGTGGACAGTTTTGTACTACCTTAGCGAATATGAATGCAGCAGATGTGAAGGAGTGTGATGCTCTTGAATCAAATAATGCAAAGACGTAGGAACTACTAACTACTATCATACCTTGAATCACGGAGTGATCCACTGCTGTTGGAGGAGCTAAAGTAAACAACCGTCTAGATTCGGTAGGGATAGGCGCCCGTCCCACCTGATTATATGTCCTGCCTCCTCATGAATGAGTTGGTCTAGCTGGTGGGCGAAAGGAACCCCTAGAATGAGAGGGTCTGCTAAGCTGTGGGCATTCCCTCTTGAAGTGGCTGGCCTGGTCACAATGGAAACAGTTGTTCACCCCTCGGGGAACCTGAATGACTGATGTTGATGGAGAGGGATGATTGGGACGAAAGCCCCTGTTGACCTAGTGGAAGGTGAGGGTCTTCCCAAGTTAGGTCGAAACCTCTTGTTGGGCTGAAATGTGCCTCTCCCACTCTGACCTCGGCGGTTGTCAAACCGCACTATCTCAGCCATCTCTTGCTCCGCTATAGTGGCCCTGCTGACTACCTCTCCCAGTGTAGCTGACTTGAATATGGTTACCTTGGCCCTAATACTTGGCCGTAGGCCCCGCTCAAACTTACGAGCCCTTCGGTACTCCGTATCCACCATATATAGAAACGCTTGAGTACGGCGCTCCTTTTCCTCCTCGGGAAAGTAATGGTCCAAAAATGTAGCTGAGAACTGCTCCCAAGTCATTGTAGTCATTTTTCTTTCCGACATGAGTGCTCGCTGTTTCTCTAGTACCTCCCACCATTTACCGGCATCATCGATCAGTTGTGATGTAGCCAGCAATATCTTGTCATCATGACTCGAGATCTTTAATAGGGTCAAGATCTGAGTAATCTTCTTTAACCAGTTTTCTGCTCCGACAGCCCCTTATTTCCCCTTGATGTGAGGGGGACGCCGTTGCTGGAAATCCCAGACCATACTCCTGTCATTGGTGTCGCTTGTGGTCGCATTTCCGTTCAAATGCTGTTGAAGAACAGAAGTAACCACTGCTGGGACCAAGCTTTGTAATTCATGAGGCACCACCGGTATATTCACGCAGTTTCGTTCCTCCTCCTCTTGGTGGGATGGTTGTTCCTCATGTTGAGATTTTGTTCTTCCTCTTCATGTTGAGATTGCTGTTCCTCCTCTTCATGTTGAGGATTTGTACCTCTTTTTCCTCCTTTCTTTTGTTTTGTCGGGTCTTTCTCTTCGGAGGCATTTTTCCTAGGTCATTGAAAACATTATTGACTTAGCTCCTTCGTAAAGTTGTGTTTTCACATTATGGGGAAATTGCCAAATAAGCACTCTTTGTATTTCTTTATTTTTGGGGAAACTTCCTAAGTATCAAGTATTCGTTTTCTCAATTTGGGGATATCGGGGAAGTATCTCCTAATTTGCTATGTTTGATAATCCAATTTATAATGATTGTCCTTCCTTTGCTATCATTCCATGTTGCTCTCAGATTGAATGATGCAGTCTGAGTCTAACGAAATAAATTAATCCGGCCCCCATGCAGCGGACTCCGAACAATCGGTCAGTTGGGATTCTTATCTATTAGCGAGACATGATACCGTCTTAATCTTAATTCGAAAGATTCAACCTTCCCGTTTCGCTCTGATACCAACTGTCACGCCCTGCCCTTTTTCACTCGCTTTCCGAAAATCAGAGTATTTTTTTTTTTTTAATAAAGAGTGAGAGAGAGCGGGACGTCACGACGCGAGCTAAGTCCGAGCTTCTAAAGCCCGACCCTTAACTGGCCAACCATACGTTTGCGTGGACTAAGTCCACGAATACGGTCCACACGTAATAAGTTATACATGCGGAATAAATCATAAGTGCGGAATTATAATAGAATCCTAATTCTATTCCATTTTAGATAATAAAGTAGTCCGTCATTTAACAATGATTATCTTAAGTTAAACATCCAAAATTAAACATTCAAACCATAGCAAAATATCTAAAGTTATTACATGTCCAAAAGCTAGCTACTCGAATTACATAGTCCATGAGTAACTTAAAACAAAATGAAATTAAGCACATCCAGGCGCCAATGCTTGGCTCCGATCACGATCATCATTCCCTTCAATTCCTGTGTCATACACTAGGGTAGAAGTAGGGCGTTAGACAACGCGCCCAGTAGGTATTCCAAGTGGGGCTAACACATGGGTTAGTACCAAAAATCACATAGATAATATAATAACAAAACCATGTAAAACAATGCCATGCAATGAGTCCCACCCATCACAAACACATGTATCCTCTTGATGGAATTCTCCTCATCAAGGTATCCCCACAGTTGCCTTACGGACGCCCCGACGGAGTGTGTTCTCCGGTTACTTCTTGATGGATAATGCACATCAAGGTCTTCCCACGAATGCATTACGAACGCCCCGACGGAGCTTGGCCTCCTGTTACAAATCATCCCTCCCATGCCATGCATGAGATGCAAATGTCCATATGCTATGTACTAGTATAAACCATGGCATAAAACTTCCATTTTTGAAATATAACATTTGATAAAAAATAACTCATCAAAAGTATAAACTAAAATCATAGTACATGTCCCATGGTTTCAAAGAGGTAGAATCCCACCAATGACCACAAAAGTGACCTTGCGTTTTAGTCCGGAAACTGGTCACGATCGTGCACCGCTTGTGAGGTCCCGTTACCTTATAACATATCAATCAATTAAACCCATGTTCCCTTTGATTTGCAATATTTAATTCCATAAATATGTCTTGGTGGGGTTCGGCCATAAAACATGGCCGAACCTCACCCACTTGGTTTTAGTCCCTCTTTTGAGTCCTTTGATCCTTTAACTTAAGTCCAATATCATATCACCTTTAATTCATTAATCTAATCATACATAAGTTAATCATCTAACATACATAAAACCCTAAGTCCATAAAATTTCCTTAGTGGGGTTCGGCCATACAACATGGCAGAACCTCACTCCCTCGGTTTTGTGCCCTTAGTCCTTTGATCTTTCAAAATAAATCCAATAACATAATCCATGGGGTTCGGCCATACACCATGGCCGAACCCATGATCTTTCATTTGTACCTATATTTACTTCTTTGCCATTATTTCCACTACCTTACGTTTAGGTCCAAAACATAGGTCAATGATTAAACATTTCATGCACAAATAATCCATCAATATAAAAACCCATAATCAAATCCTTCCATCTCCTAACATAATCATTCACCTAAACATGATAAGTCTATGAATGACCCATTAAAATGGTTCATGGGGTTCGGCCATGTGCTTTGTTTCCATCCTATCATGGTCAAACCACCTTTTAAAACCATTAATACTTCTCCATGGTTTTCATGCTTAAAAACCCTTTTGAAATAAATAACCTCCCTTCATGGGGTTCGGCCATGTGGTTCCTGATTTTCTTTTAAAAAGAATCATACATCTATGGTTTGATCCTTTGATGGTTCTCATAGATACATCCATGTAAACCCTTAAAAACCTTTTGAAAATCATAAACATATATCTATGATTTTAATCCTTCATATCCATTAAAATAACTAATGTCCTCCCATGGGGTTTGGCCATACAACATAGCCGAACCCTATGGTTCATCATCTTCTCTTAAAATCACTTAGGCCCATATAAATTCCTTAATACCTTTCCATGGGGTTCGGCCATACAACATGGCCGAACCCTGTTGTTCATCATAGAGTCTTTAGCCATAATAAAATTAGGGTTCGGCCATGCAATGGCTGAACCATGTCCTTGACCATCTTTTATTATTTATGCAATCTTATCGAGCACTTGCCGATTCCGCGACTCCTCTGGTTTCTTTCACTCTTTGCTCCTTTCCTTCCTTAGCCTCTTCTTCCTTCCTTCTTGATCTCTGGCTGAGATTGATCTTGATAAAATCCCTTGGGGTGGTTCGGCCAAGAGGTATAGATTTGAGAGAGGGAGAAAGAGAGAAGATTTAAGATAACAACTCCAAGTGTTCTCCTATTGTCTTGAGAGGGAATCGGCCTTGAGTGAGAGAGGGGGAGTGAGATGAAAAATGCTCTAAGTGTTCTTGTCTTGAGGAGTGATTCGGCTGAGAGAGAGAGCTTGAGAGAGTGACTTGAAACAAAAGTCCTTTCCTTGGTTAATGAGGGTCGGCCAAAGGTGGTGTCCCTTGGTGACACCCCTTTGTAACTCCCATGCCCTTTCACCTCCCTTCTTAAAGTTTCATTTGGGGGTTTCATCCATGAGATGAAACACACCCAACGTTGACCCTTGGGTTTCCATCTTGAGATGGAAACCCCCCCATCTTTCCAACGTGCAAGGCTTGTGTAACCGCCAAAGACCTTTCACCTCCTCATTTATGATCTATTTCGAGTTTCATTCTATGAAATGAAACTCCCATGTTTCCAACGTGTAGCCTTGACTTGGTCTCATGAGGTGCATCTCTCCACCATCCCACTCCACTCACTTGAGATCAAAGTCCCATTAATTTCCATTCAACTCATTTAATTCAACTCACCTCTTTAATTCAACTCACTTAAAATCAACTTAATTACTTGATTCCATTTCCAACTAAATTCAGCCCAATCTAATTAAGCTTGAACTCACTTGGTGGTCAACCAAGTCAACCACGACTCATTGGGTCCCAATTGGGCATTTTGACCTAATTGACAATTTTGACCCAATTAACAATTTTTTACCCAATTAAATACATCTCACCCATTTAATTCAATTGAACCACATCCACAATCCGTTGGATCTTAATTATGCAATTGACCCAACACCTTACCCATCTAAGGTCCATACCCACTAATTCACAAATTAAATGGGCAAATTTCATATATATTGATAACTTGAAAATCCGGGGTGTTACATCTAACGCCCCACTTCTACCTTAGATGATGACACAGGAAATGGACGGAACGAAGTGTATGTGCCCCGGTTTGTCCGAGTCACCCTTATTGTCAATTACGTGACTCAGTTGGACTTGCCTTGGATGAATAAGAAGATTTACTATGAAGTTGAAGCGTCTTCACCAAAATACAATATTGGCACACAGGTAAGTGAACCGTAGGAGACCTTAGGCTAAGTCAAATACCTTAGAAGTCAATTGGAAAATAAAGTGAAGAAGTGACTTTCAGCCTCGAGGCCTCATGCAATCTGCCAAGGCCTCGTAGCCAATTATGCTGAGCTGAATGCAGCAGACCCTGTGTCGAGCTGACTCAGTCTTTTACAGTTTTAGAAAGTTAAAATCTGTAACTGTTTAATTGAGAGGTAATTATGGTAAATTTATTGGAAGCTTATTATGGTAAATAAAATTATCCACATGGTGAGATGGGTAATTATGGTAAATTGATTGGAAGCTTATTATGGTAAACAAATTTATCCATGGTGAGATGTTGCCACCTCTCTTAAATTTGAATTTGAATACCCTTGGGGAGCTGTCTATGACAAGTATGGAATGGCTCCTCCATGAGTTATAATCTGTAACACCCCGATTTCTCAATAAGATGAATATTTACGAAAATGCCCCTGGATTGGTAAATTTATTAATTATGATGTTAAATGAGAAAATAGTGGGGCCCATTGTTCAAATTAAGATCCTATGAACATATTATAAGGGTCAAATTATAATGGATGGGTAATGTACATCAAATTAGGTCAAAATGGTTAATTGGGTCAAAGAATTCTCAACGGTTGGAATAATTACGAAAATGCCCCTGGATTGGTGAATTCAATAAATGTGATTGTAAATAAGGAAATAGTGGGGCCCATTGCTCAAATTAAGATCATATGAACACATTATGAATGTCAAGCTTGATTGGATGGGTAATTTCTCAATGAAGTGGATAAATTACGAAAATGCCCCTGATGTGTCAAATTAATTATTTTGTGATGTTAAGTAAGGAAATGGTATGGCCCATTGCTCAAATTAAGATCATATGAGCACATTATGAATGTCAAGTTTGATTGGATGGGTAATTTACATCAATTGGGTCGAAAATGGCTAAATGGGTCAAAGGGCCCAAATGGGACCCATCGGGTCTTACTGGATTATTTGACCGCTTTGTGATTTTAAATTAAATGGGGTTAAGCCTATTTGATTGGAAATCAAGTGGAGTGGGTAGGCTTGATCCATATGTAAAAACCAATTAGAAATGACCAAAATACCATAATTGGGTCATGGAGTCAAAAACGGGTCAAGGAGCTAAAAGTGGACCCAACGGGTCGAGTTGACTATGGTTGACCGTGTGGACCCTCTAGGGAGCTAAAACACGAGTTAAATCAGTTGAGTGGGACTGAAGTGAGTTGGAATTAAATCAAGGGTTGAGTTAACTCATGTGCATTGAATGAAATGCATTAATTATGGTGAGTTGGACATTGAGTTGAGTGAGTCAAAAAATGGAAGTCAAATGGGCTGAAAATTCAGTGAGTTAAGTGGAATATGAGGAGGTGTGGTGATCTCAAACAAACCAAAACAAGTCCCACACGTTGGGGACTTGTTATGGAGAGTTTCATGCAAAACATTAAATGGAATATGGGGGGTTTCTATTCCATTTGGAAACCCCAAGCCTTCAATGTTGGAATGCCAATGGGTGCATTTGTTGGCAGCAAGTGTCCCATTGGTTTAGGCAAGAATTGATGAGGAACTGGAGGGGTTTTGAGGGCTGAATTATTAAAGGAAACAAACACCATCTTAGCCATTTTTCACCATTGAAAAGCCAAGATTCTCCATCTCTCTTTCCCTCTCTCCAATTCATTTGCTTAAGTGGAACAGCAGAGGTTTTTAGCATCAATTATTCAAGCTTAAACCAGCAAGGAATTAAGAAAGAAGGAAGGAAATAAGAAGGAAAGGAAGCAAGGATCAAAAGGCAAGACAAGAGCTTGGAATTTGGTAAGTGTTTCATGGACTTTTGGATTAATAAAGTGGGGTATGTATTGGGCCATGGTCATGGCCGAATACACCAGTGTTTAACCTTGATTATGAAGGATTTAAAATGGTAAAAAAAACCATTGGGTTCGGCCACCATGGAGGGCTGAACCCCATGTAAGAGATGGCTTGGTTTTCATGTTTTGAAACATGAAAACCATGGATTTTGTGGACTGTTTTTGGGTTTTGATTTAAGATTTAAATACATGTTTTAGAATGGTTAAAAAACATGGTTCTGATTGACATAGGGACTGAAGTTTATATGGTCTAAAATCAGTGGATTAAAAGATGGAAATGGACCATTGGGTTCGGCCACTTAGCATGGCCGAACCCCATGAAAACAAGTGGCTAGTTTTGATGGTTTTTAGAAGTTAAAACCATATAAGTTGGGACTGATGTTAGATGTTTGTAATAGATTTAAAATACATGTTTTAAAGAGGGTTAAAACATGGGTTTGGATATCAGAAAAGGTGGAAGTTATGTGGTCTAAATCAGTGGATTAAAATTGGAAAAAATGGACCATGGGGATCGGCCATCTTGGATGGCCGAATCCCATGGAGTTGTGTTGATTTTGGATGTTTGTTTCAAAGGTAAAACCTGATTTTTATTTACTGTTATTACATGATTATCTGAGGTTTAAAAACAGTAAACATAACCAATGGGTTCGGCCACCATGGAGGGCCGAACCCCATGTAAAAGAATCTTGGTTTTCATGTTGGGAAACATGGAAACCATGGACTTTTATGGACTGTTTGGATGAATTTAATTAGAGGGTTTCTAAGAGATATAAGGGCAGCAAAAGGGTACTGATATTGCATGATTTAAATAACACCTAATGCATGTTTGAAGGATCAATTCATGGACATAGGGTTCGGCCAACTTGAATGGCCGAACCCCATGAAAGAGATTGATGATTGTTGTGAAATCAAAGAGTTAGAAACCATGCAATACCATGGGGTTTCTATAGGAGTTTAAATAGAATTAGGTTTGCTGTTTTTATTCCTAAGATACAGGATAAATGATGAAAGATTATTAGAAGAATTGAATCCCAAAGAGCCATGAGGTTCGGCCATGTGAATGGCCGAACCCCATGGGTTGCTTTATGGTTTTTATTTTGTTTACTTAGGGTAATGGTTACTGATTTGGGTCAGCCTTTGGATGGCTGAACCATGTATTGATCATGGTTGAATTAGCATGATTAAACCATGAGTGATCATGGTGATAATCAGATCAAGAGAACCATTGGGTTCGGCCATGTGCATGGCCAAACCCCATGGGGCTAGCTTTGGGATGAATGGACCAAGATTTATGGGTTTTCCTATGTATGTTAAATGAAATAAGCTTGCTGTTTTGGGTTGGCCATGGGATAGCTGAACCTTGTAGTTAATATGGCTAAATGGTAGAGCCTAACTTGTAAACAAATGATGGGATCATTGTGTAGGAGGATCATAGGGTTCGGCCATATGAATGGCCGAACCCCATAGATTGTTTTGTTGGAGATTATGACTTGGTTGTATGAGTTGGATTAAGTAAACATATGGATTTATCTTTGGACTTAGTGATAAGTAAATAACCAGCCACTAAGGTAGATTACTTTTATGAACTTTGATTATGAGCAAGATTAGACATTGGTTATACCAATAGCAAATCTGTGAATACAAGTCAAACGAAGGGATTGATCAAAGGACTCACATGATGTAGTTGGGTCTTAGATATGAATGAACAAGTAAGTGATAGTATGATTTATTGATTGTTATATGGATAAGGTACCGGAAGTTGAACGACGTGCGAGTCGTGAGCGGGTGACGCGAAAGAAAGATCAAGTACTGAAGTGAATCTTCAGTAGGTTTCCTACCTTTATTGTAACCACTATTTCATATGCTGTTTTATGTTGATTTCGATAACTTATATGATTGTAAAGTTATGTTTCTAAATGACATGTTTGCATAGACATCTCATGCATGGCATGGGATGATGGTGTTGTAACCGGAGGCCACACTCCGTCGGGGCGTCCGAAAGACCACTGTGGGGTACCCTGATGATGAGAATCCCATCAGGAGGAATCCGGAGGCCATACTCCGTCGGGGCGTCCGAAAGACCACTGTGGGTTACCTTGACGATGAGAATCCCGTCAAGTGATGGCTATGTTGAATGGTGATGGGTGGGACTCATTACATGTTCATTTCATACATAGCATGTTTTTATGGAATTTTGTCTCACATGTATTATTATTATGTATATGCATGTTTTATATGCTAACATGTGGTAGCCCTGATTCGGGAACCTACTGGGCGCGTTGATCTAACGCCCTAATTCTATCCTCAGAGGAGATTACAGGTACAAGCAAGGGGAAAGGAAAGGTCATTGACCGGGAGGGGAGCTGAGCCTAAGTGCTTTAATGATGGATTTGGATTACGTTATATTACTGTCATTTGGATACTATTGTTGGACATGTAATAATTCGTTATTTGCTATGGTTTGATTAGGATAATAACCTGTGGATGGTTGATCTATGTTATTTAATATTTAAGACTGTTACTTGCTATCTCGTCTTTCTATTCCGCAATTATCTAGATTATTCCGCATGTTGATGTTAGTTCCATGTGTGATTCACTATCATGGTCTATTCCATGTACACATGGGTGGCCAGTTAAGGTTCAGACTTGGGTAGTCTGAACTTAACTCGCGTCGTGACGCCGCCCGCTCTCTTCCGATGTTTATTTTAAAAAAAAAAATTAGAGTCTGAAATTCTCGGAAAGGGCGGGGTGTTACATAATCCATCTTGTAAATCTTCCATCTAATGCTTGATTGATAGCTAAGATAAATAAATTGCAAATCATGCACAGTGGATATGAGTTGGCTGGCATCCAACTGGTATCTAGTTGGATTCTGTCTGATAGATTAAATTGCACATATGTGCTGTCTTTCCAGAAATTACCACTGGCGAGGTCTCATTAGAAGCAGTAAGGCCTCGCGGGAGTGACTTACTGCAGAACTTAATCTGTCTTATAAAATAACTTTAAGCCTTTTGTTTAGAGCACCGAAAATAAACAGAGAAAACCAGGAACAAGATTACAATGTAAGTGATCATTTGGCCTTCTCTCTAGACACCTTCTTCATCATTCTCCTTAGTGGATGTTTGGGTAATCAAAACCCCAATCATGATGAAGAGTAAGGTGTTCATATAGGACTAAAACTAGTCATACCCAAGTCCTACTGCTGTGCCAATAAATACATTGATGATGCTGATCGGATGGAAAAGAGTACACAGAATCAATAAAGAAGAAAGAGCTTAAAGGAAAACGGTTAAGGCCCAATGCAAGTTTTCTTTTTTGTTTTATTTTAAAACATTATAAAGTGGATTAGAACAGTGTGTTTGAACCATTCTAAAAAATAGGTGCAGAGGATTAGACCAATTGGGATGTTCCTCTATAAAAAAAACTATGTTGTACTATTTGGGTGTGAGACCCTTACATAGTATATTTGGGACGACCCTAGAGTTGGGAAGTCTGACAGTGGATGTAGGTTTGTTGAAACCGAACCACTATAAAATATTTGTGTTATATGTGATTGAATGCATGGATTGAATATTTTATTTACTTTAAGGTATAAATTGGTTGAGAAATTTTTGAAAAGGAATTTAAATTGAAAACCAACCTATTCACCCCCTCTAGGTCGTGCATACTTCTAGTAACTGATTTTCAATTGGTATCAAGAGCTCGGTTACTCTAAGTTGGACTTAACCGTCCGAGTTGATCTTTTTACTAGAATCATGCACAAAGGTGATAGTCACCCCTGTTTCTAAACCTCCCTATTTTGATGGCTCTAACTATGCCACTTGGAAGGCAAAAATGAAAAGCTTTTTGATATCACTAGATGGAGCTGTTTGGGAATCAATAGTAAGAGGTTGGGAACCACCGATTGAGAAAATCACAGAAAAACCTACTAGAGATGAAACTGGAAAATCTGTACAACAAGTTATTGGTACCAAACTTAAAGACTATTGCACTTGGATAGACATGGAAAAAATGTTATATATAGCAAATGGAAAGGCGTTGAACGCCATTAACTGTGCTGTCTCACCTGATGAGTTTAAACGTATCATGACTTGCTGAACAGCTAAAGATGCTTGGGACATCTTAGAAAGAACACATGAGGGTACTTCTGTTGTTAAGAGGTCAAAACTCCAAATTCTCCAATCTAAATTTGATAACATACGAATGGATGAAAGTGAAATGTTTATGGAATTTTACTCTAAGTTGAGTGATATAGTAAATTCTATGTGGGCCTTAGGAGAAATAATTCCTGAATCTAAAGCTTGTACCAAGGTACTTACAAATCTGCCCAAGAGATTTAAACTTAAGGTAGCAGCTATTGAAGAGTATAGAGATGTATCATTCATGAAAATTGATGACCTACTAGGATCCCTTCAAACATATGAACTTCATTTTGAGGATGAAATACCTACAAACAAGTCTGTTACGTTAAAGTCATCATCAAACATTGAGAAACTTAAAGAGGAAAAATCTGAATCTGATAGTGAAGATGATGTTGCATTGTTAGCTAAAAAATTGTTAAGAAACTTCAATAAAAGGAATAAGTTTAAAAAACTTTAAAATAAGTGAACCAAGGGATAAAAATACCAACAGATTCAATATAATAAAAAACACCAACAAATTTAATACATTAAAAGAAAAAGAAAGAGACAAAGACAAAGAACAAAAATGTTATAATTGTGGAGGTCAAGGACATTTTGCTGTTGAATATCCCTCAAAAAGAAATAAGAAAGCCTTGACAGGAACTTATGAAAACACCTCTGAATCGGAAAGTGAGTCTGATGAATCCACTCAAGATAAATCTGAAAATCTAAAAGGGTTCATAGCCTCTATAGCAACTGTTGGAAGTGATTCAAAAACTGAGTCAGAAAATGATGAAGATGTTGATCTTAAAGAGGCCTATGACTCCCTCTTTCTGGAAAGTCAAAAACTGGGTAAGAAATTAAGTAAAAGAAAATCTGAAAATACAAATTTAATAAGTCAGTTAGAAGAAGAAAAAGGAATAAATGAAAACCTTGTAAGAACTCTAAAAACTACAATGAAGAAAATGATAAATTAAAACAAGTTCAAAATGAGTTACAAATAAGTTGAGAAAGTATGAGAATGATATTAAAAAATTGGAAGATATTAGAAGTATCTTATCAGAAGAAATTATTAATGCTCATTCTAAAATAAACAGTTTTAATAATCATAAACTCAACTTTGAAATTAAGTTTACCCAAGGACAATATAAATTAGAAAGATTACTAAAATTGGGTAAAAACCATGGGGTCAAGACTGGTCTTGGATACAACCAAGACAATGTAAAAACAATGAACAAAATTGTATGTGTTAAAGGTCAATCTTCTAGACCGTCAAATATCACTTGTTTTTATTGTGTTAAAAAGGGACACTTCAGATTTGAATGCAAACTTAGAAAATGAAACTTATGGGAAAAAGCAAATTAGAAAAAATTTAAAGTGCAAATTTATGAAAAAGAAAAAAGGAAATATCATTACCGTGAAAATTTGGCTAAAAAATTCAACAAAACATTAAATGAAAAAATGAACAGAAAATTTGGATATAACCTTCAAGAATCTATCCTTAGAAATTTAAAAAACACAACCACATTGAAATGGGTCCCCAAGTTCAAAAGCCTAATTGTATATACAACATTAAAAGTTGAAAACCAGTCAAAATGGTGTCTTAATAGTGGTTGTTCAATGCACATGACTGGTGATAAAACATATATGTCCAACCTTGTAAATTTCAATGGAGGTTCGGTTACTTTTGGGGATGGAAATCTGGCTCAAATTGTAGGGAAGGGGACCTTAGAATTAAATGATTCCCTTACCTTAGATGATGTGTTGTTAGTTGATGGTCTTAAACACAATCTCTTAAGTATATCTCAAATATGTGAGAAAGACCATTATGTTACCTTCCGTAAGAATGACTGTCAAATCTATAACAATGAAAGTGAAGCTGTCCTTAAAGGGTTGAAAGCTTCTGATCAGTGTTATGCTCTTGAAAACTGTCCAACTCCCAACAAAAATCATGGTAACTTGTCTAAACTTAATGAAGCTGAGTTATGGCACAAGAGACTAGGACATGTAAATTTCAAAGATCTGTCAAAATTGAGTGAACACATTAAAGGACTGCCCAAGATAAGTAGATCAGCTCAAACATTTTGTGGTGAGTGTCAAAAGGGTAAACAAGTGAGAGCAGTCCATAAGAAAGTTATTGTTGTAACTACCACTAGACCTCTTGAGCTTCTACAAATGGATTTAGTTGGACCAAACCAGAATATAAGTGTACAAGGAAAGATGTATTTCATGGTTATTGTTGATGACTACACTAGATACACATGGGTAGGTTATCTTAGAGAAAAATTCGATGCTTATCATGAATTTAAAATTATTGCAAAACGAATTGTGATTGAAAAAAAACACCCATAAATAGAATTAGAAGTGATCATGGGGGTGAATTTGAAAATCACCATTTCCAAAAATATTGTGAAAAACATGGTATACATCATGATTTCTCAGCGCCTAAGACACCCCAACAAAATGGGGTGGCCAAAAGTAAAAATAGGGTTCTCCAAGATATGGCCACGGTCATGCTAGACAGTAAGAAATTACAGAAAAAATTGTGGGTCGAGGTTGTAAATGCTGCTTCTTATATCATAAATAGAGTTTATCTAAGAGCTGGCCCAGATAAAGCAGCATTTGAATTGTGGACCGGTAGGAAGCCAAATTGTACGTATCTCAAGGTTTTCGGTAGTAAATGCCATATTCTTAAAGATTGTGAAAACTTGGGAAAATTCAATGCGAAAGGTGTTGAAGGAATTTTTCTAGGATACTCTAACACTAGCCGAGCCTATAGAGTTAAAAATCTTAGAACCGGTGCCATAATGGAATCCATTAATGTAGCCATTGATAACCAGTCTTCGGTTGTACATGAACCCATAGATGAGGCGGATCAATCTTCAAATCAAATTGACAATCCCCCTTCGTCGTCTTCAACATCCATTGAACTAAAACCAAATAAAAAACATCCTATGTCAAACATCATTGGGGATCCCATTATGGGAGTAAAAACTAGGAAGCAACTAGAAAACACATCTAGCTGTTTTTGCTTCACCTCACAATTAGAACCCAAGAATATTGATGAAGCATTGTTAGATGAAGATTGGGTAAATGCTATGCAAGAAGAGCTGATTCAATTTACAAGAAATGAATTATGGGATTTGGTACCAAGACCAAAAAATACAAATGTAACAGGTACCAAATGGATCTACAAAAATAGAATGGATGAAAATGGGACAATAGTTCGTAATAAGGCCCGTCTTGTTGCTTAAAGGTACACACAAATTAAGGGAATAGATTTTGATGAGACTTTTGCACCTGTAGCATGTCTTGAGTCTATACGTATTTTATTTTCCATTGCATGTTTTTTGAAATTTAAACTTTTTCAAATGGATGTCAAGAGTACATTTTTGAATGGCTTATTAAATGAAGAAGTTTATGTAGAGCAGCATAAGGGTTTATGGGTCCAAAACACTCTAGTCATGTCTACAAATTAAGAAGGCATTGTATGGCCTTAAACAAGCTCCTTGGGCTTGGTATGAAAGACTTACACAGTTTTTATTGGAAAATGATTTTCAAAGGGGAATTGTTGACAAAACACTGTTTGTTAGAAAATCCAATGAAGCTATACTGATAGCTCAAATATATGTGCATGATATTGTGTTTGGATCCACTGATGAACAAGCTGCTATTAGTTTCTCCAATCTTATGAAATCTGAGTTTGAAATGAGCATGGTTGGAGAGCTAACTTATTTTCTTGGTTTGCAAATAAAACAACTTAATGATGGGTTCTTCATTTCACAATCCAAGTATGCCAAAGATCTTATTAAAAGATTTGAAATTGAAGGCAGTAAGCACTCAAACACTCCCATGAGTACCACTGTTAAATTATCAAAAGATGAAAACAGAAAAGATGTTGATCCTAGCATGTATAGGAGCATGATAGGTAGTCTCCTGTATTTGACTGCGAGTAGACCCGATATTTCTTTTAGTGTAGGTGCATGTGCACGGTTCCAAGCCAATCCTAAAGAATCACACG
Source organism: Chimonanthus salicifolius (assembly GCA_013350335.1). Lineage (NCBI taxonomy): Eukaryota > Viridiplantae > Streptophyta > Magnoliopsida > Laurales > Calycanthaceae > Chimonanthus > Chimonanthus salicifolius. The sequence continues at coordinate 15,915,365 of CM023541.1, read as the reverse complement.
TAAAAGCAGTGAAACGTATTATAAAGTATGTATCAGGAACATGTTTATATGGAATTTGGTACCCATTTGATACATCGTTTCATATTGTGGGGTATACCGATACGGACTAGGCAGGGAACTTAGACGATAGAAAATCTACAAGTGGGGGTTGTTTTTACATTGGAAATTGTCTGATTGCCTGGCGTAGTAGAAAACAGTTTTCAGTATCCCTTTCAACTACAGAGGCTGAATACATGGCCGCAGCAAGTTGCTGCACTCAACTTGTCTGGATGAGACAAATGCTCGTCGACTATGGCATGACAGGAGGAACAATGACCCTCCACTGTGCTAATACAAGTGTCATAAATATCTCTAAGAACCCTGTCCAGTACTCTCGAACCAAACATATAGACATTAGACATCATTTCATTCGAGAGTTAGTTGAAGAGAAAACCATCGAGTTCGAATATATTTCCACTGATAATCAATTGGCTGATACAATGACAAAACCACTAGACGCAAATCGTTTTCTTGCTCTGAGAAAATCAATTGGGGTGTGTACTGTATCCTAAATATTTCTGATACTATGATCAGTCAGTGGAGATAATATTTCAAAAAAAAAAGGGTTTAGTTCTGTGTCTCGGCTCTATATTTCACTTTCACCATCACCGTCAGCGAGCCCTCGTGACATCCCTCGAGCCCTCGTGGTTGAAGTTCTATTTGTCATTTTTCGGTTTGCCTTAACATCACCGTCAACAAGCCCTCATGCCATCCCTTGAGCACTCGTGGTCGAGTTTTTTTCCTCCATTTTCGGTTTGGCTTAACATCACCGTCAGGCAGGCCTTCGAGCCCTTGCCATTGCTCTTCGTGTGGTCCTCTATTTTTTAAACTTCACTTAAGTCTTTCAGGAGTTCCGTTAGAGCTAGGGTTTCCACAGTCGGCTTCGCGCGAAAGGAAAGGGGTTTTTGGGGCTTTCTACTTCCGGTCATCATCTTCTCTTTCGGAGTCTTGATCCTTCGATTTTCGATTTTAGGTACTCTTGCATCTCTGATTTAGCCCTCTTTCGTCTCGTAATAGCCCGGATTTTTAAATCAATACATATGTTGGCTATTATTTATTTTAATGAGTGAAATTAAGAATTTTGATGGAATGGATGTTAAATTGATCAAAATTGGGCCAATGACCCAAGCAAGGTCCAATGGACCAAGGATGGGATTAATTTCATTTAAATGGGTCAATGATGATTAATTGGGTTAAGGAAGGTCAATTGGGTCAAATACCCATTTGGGACCCAATGGGTCAAGAGGGTTATGCATTAGGGTAAATGGGTAGGAAGTGGAATTTAATTGGGCCATGGGCCAATGGTGATCCAATTAGATAGAATGGATTGAAGTGATTAAAAATCACCTAAGTTAAATTTAGAATTATCCAAGTGTTATGGTCTAGTGGGACCCACCTCCACCTCATCAAGTGAGGTGGTGTGTGGACCATGACTTAGGTGGGGCCGACCACCATGGTTGACTTGGTCAACCATGGATAAGTCAAAGGGAATTAAGGAGGATCAAAGTAAATTAAGATGAATTAATTAATGTAAGTCACCTAAGTTAATCTTGAATAAACCAAGGTGGCATGATCAAGTGGGACCCACCTCCACCTCAACAAATAAGGTGGCGGGTTGGCTAAGGAATTGGTGGGGCCGGCCACATGGTTGACTTGGTCAACCATGGGTGGATTCATGGAAAATTAAAAGGAACTAAATGGAGTTAAATTATGGAATTAAATAACCTAACTTAGATATCAAATTAAATAAATGGGTGAGTCAAATGGGTGAGTCAAATGAGTGAGTCAAGTGGGTGGTTTCATCTCATGGAAACCACCTAAACCACCAAACCAAGACACACCAAAACAGTTGGCATGGGTGGTGGTGTCACCTCATCCAACAAGATCCATAAAATGGGGGTAAGATTGGACATGCTTTGACCATTGTGCGGTGGTGGTTCCACCTCATCCCAACCACCACCACTAAGGGACAAGGGGCCTAGGATTAAGGGCATGCAAGGCCATACCTTCCCCATTTGGTTTGGTCAATGGACATCATGGGGAAGACTCCACCTTAATGAGGGTGGAGTCTAACCCAAGCAACCCAAGTTGAGATGGGAAAAGACTAAGGCTCCATCCCATTCCCCATCTCATTTCCATCTCTCCATCTCTCACTCACTCTCCAAACCGTCCTCCCCTCTCTCCAAAGACCAAAAGAAGAGAAAGAAACTTAGAAGAAAAGAGAAGAACCTAAGCTTGGCCCATCACACCTTCAAGATCAAGACTTAGAAGATTTTTCCTTTCCTTCCTCCTTTCCCTCCCTCAAACCTACCTCAATCATTGGCTGAACCAAACCTTGGTGATCTCATCTTGATCAAGCTCACCATTGGCCGAGCATCAAGGAGAAGAAGGAAGGAGAAAGGCTAAGGATCAAGAGGAGCAAGAGACAACCGGGAGAGCCACGGATTGGTAAGTATCTCCAAACAAGAGGTTATGTTTTTAAGGATTAAAATGAAGTCCATTTTCCTTGGATTAAATGGTGGCCAAAATGTCATGGGCCATGGAATTAAGATCCATCCAAGAAAGGGATTAGGAAGTGGACAAACCCTAATGGGTAAGGTAGGCTATGAATAATGGAACAAATAAGGACACTATGTATGTATATGGATTATGCATGCATGCATGACAAGAAGGGTTCAAGGACAATGGCCGAACCCTAATTATTTTGGAGATGTGGAAAGGACCCCATGCATGACTAAAATAAGATGTATGGTCTAAGATTATGATTTGGCCTTTGCATGGCCAAACCCTAGGGTTTTCTTGTATGAAAACTATCAAAGATTAAAGCATGAAAATGTGATTTTTTGGAGATATAACCTACCATAGGTTTCGGCCATGGTGTATGGCCGAACCCTATGGAATGATACTAAGTTTTTCTCCATGGGTTTAAAGGATAGAAACCATGGAGTAATGTATTAATGATTTTGAGGCTTAGAATGATTAAATGTTTGTAAGTTTTTAAGGGGTTTTTAGTGAAGGAAACCATGGACAAATATTGGTGATATTATGGCCCTAAACCTTACAACTAAGGATGAACAATGAACCCTATGGTGGTGTGTTAGTGATGTTAAGACTGAAAAATATGGAAAATGATGAGGGAAGGTTGGTGACTACAATGGACTCAAAATGTACCTAATGATGTTCAAAAATGGTGATTTAAATGTATGATGGAATCCCTCATGGAGGGACCTTGTGGTGGATCTAAATGTGATAAAAGATCCAAGAAAAAGATGAGGAAAAGACATCATGGGTTCGGCCATGGTGTATGGCCGAACCCATGACCCATTTGTGAGCCATTTTATGGGCTAAGTTAAGGTCTATACATGTGTTTAAATGAATGGGAATTAGGTTAAGTAAATGGCTGATTTTTAATGATTTTATGTCATGGTTAATGAAATAATCATGGATCCATGTTTATGGATCAGTTATGGACCTAGGGTGTGAAAATAAATTGAGAGCTTAGCCATGGAAAGGAGGAGTGGCAAAAATGTAAATAAGGCCAAAAATGAAGAACCATGGGTTCGGCCATGGTATATGGCCGAACCCCATGGGGGATGTTTGTGGACTTAGGGGCTTGTAATAAAGATCTTATTTGATGGATAAATGAAGCATAGGGTTGCTGGTTTTTAGACTCACACGATTAAAATAGTCAATGGATTAAAAGGGACCAAAAAACCTAGTTAGTGAGGTTCAGCCATGGGGTATGGCCGAACCCCACTAAGGCATGAGTAATGGACTTAGGCGTTGTTGAAACATGGTTTAATTTGCTGATATGTAATAAGGTATTGGACATCGCAAGCAGTACGCGATTGGTGACCAAATTCTTGGACGGAAACGCAAAGGAACACTAGTTGGTTTTTGGTAGGACTCCTACCTTATTGTAAGCCATGGATTATGTGTTTATGCATGTTTTACTTGATTTATTTTGCTAATCAAATGATATGTTTTAAGATGGGATTTAAATGCTATGGTTTGAATTATTATCATATGGCATATTGCACTTACATCTCATGCATAGCATGGGAGGGATGAAAGGAAACCGGAGTCCATGCTCCGTCGGGGCGACCGATAAACATACATGGGGATTCTATGTATTTATGATCACTTGATGAGGGTTTTTCCATCAAGAGGGATATTGTATAATGATGGGTGGGACACATAACATATGACATCCATTGCATGGCATTGATTGCACGACCTTACTATAACTTTATCTATGTATCCTGTTTATCACTAATCCATGTGTTGGCCCTACTCGGAGTATCTACTGGGTGTGTTGTCTAACGCCCTACTTCCACCTTAGATGATGATGTAGGAATTGGAGGAAACGAAGGACGTGATGGGAGCCAAGCGTAGGAGCTTGGAGGAGCGAGCTAGCTTAATTATTTAAGTTTTATTTTGGAAATGTAATTTGAGTAGCTTAGCTCGTTGGACTATAATAATTTTGGACTTACTTGCTATGGTTTGGACTTTTATTTTGGACATTATAATCTTGAGGTATTTTAGTAATTTATGTGATGTAACTTCCTTGCTATCTAAAATTGGTAGGATAGATTCTATTATAATTCCGTATTAAGTTATAATTCCGCAAGCTTACTTTCTACGTGTGAACCGTTTTCATGGACTTAGTTCCACGCACACGTAGGGTTGGCCAGTTAAGGGCCGGGCTTTGGAAGCTCGAACTTAACTCGCATCGTGACGTCCCGCGTCCTTGGTCACTCTTTATTAAAAAAAATAAAAAATAGACTCTAATTTTCGGATAAGCGAGTGAAAAAAGGGCAGGGCGTTACACGTCTGTTCTTTGTTTCGATTTTATCGGTAAACATGCCTAGAAAATCTGCGGTTGTCAAAAGACACCATACCCGCAGATCCTTGCGGAGTAACGATGCTTCTCATCAGCCCCCACCCGGTCTGATGCATCCTCACCCCTTCTGATCCTCCCCGTGCTCGGCTTTTCAGGTCTGTTCCGAAGGAACACTCCTTCAAAAATTTTAATGTCGAGCGTACCTGCTATCTTCCAGATCTTGAAAAATACAGTACATTCAAAGTACTTCAGAAGGTTGGCTGGGAAAACAATTTGAGTTGGGGTGGCAATGCATATCCCTCTATGGTAAAGGGCATGTACTCCTCAATCCATAAATCCCTCGATGGTCCCTCTCATTCCTTCATTGTCAGATACTCCAATCGAGAAAAATTCACTGTCACACCTGAGCTGGTCTCTCAGCTCATGAACATCCCTTTATTTAAAGGTGGGGACATCTCTGCAGCCCGATATGAGGTCACCCCCGAAGACTATCACAAAATTATTAGCAAACTCTGTGGTGGTGATATCGAACGAGAAGGAAAAATCCAAATTCACTCCTCTTCTCTCCTTCCCAAGTACAAGATCTTACATCTGATCTTTATTTTCAATGTGTATCCTCGTTTGATGAATAAGTCACAGCTGAGTGTCCACATGATCAATATCTTGTATGCTGTGGCTATGGGGAGAAAAATTTGTCTTCCCTCCTCGATATGTGACATATTAAATGTTCTGAAAGTCTTCTGCCCAAAGTGTTGTACCCTTCTGCTATCTCATTACACGCCTAGGTACTCATTTCGAAATGGTACCTTATCTTGGAGAAGTTCCTCTCAATGTACGACCCTGACAAAGACCGGCATTGAGAGAAGTATTGGCTCATTTCGCCCAACATTTGGAGGCTCACCTAGTATTGCTCCCTCTACTGATCGCCGGACTCGCAAGGGTACTACCAGTCCTTCGTATTCGATTGATTGTAAGTATTTTGATGAACGATTCGCCGAGATGGAAAAGCGTCAGGAATCATTTCTGTCTGATTTGAGCAAGCGTCAAGATCGCCTCCTGTATCAACATCAGGAGCTCTCTGTCCATGTTAGAACATCCATGCAGCGCATCTTCCACTCTTTCCAGCAGATTACAGATTCGTGCCGACGAACTGATGCGGAATTTCCTCCCTCATCTCCTCAAGATTAAAGATTTTTTTTGGAACTCTGGTTATTTTGTTTATCTTCAAACTACATGTGGGTCTGTAATATTTAAACTAGCTCTTACTCTATCATTTATGCTTCCTACTATGCATTATAGTTGCTTATCTGCTGTTTTTATATTTATATCAGATTCTATGTGCTCAATATTTGCATCTGTTTGACTACTTTGCATATCTCTTGTTTGTGGTTGACTTACCTTTGTCAATTTTCTTGACAAAAAGGGGGAGTAAAATATGTGCTAAGTATATTGGGGTAAAATAAAAGCCCCACCAGTATCTATTTTTTTGTATGCAGGAAAATGGGCAAATTGATTGTGTCTTAGTAGGCACAAGTTAAGGGGGAGAAATTTGTGATATTAGAGGATTTAATCTCATTGTAATTTTATTGGTTAAGGAGTGGTCATGTGTGAATATGTAACTTTGGGGAAATTGGTGTAATGGGTAGATCTTTGGGTTTTGTCACAAAATTGACAAAGGGGAAGATTGTAAGTGCCCCGGTTCGTCCGAGTCACCCTTATTGTCAATTACGTGATTCAGTTGGATTTGCCTTAGATGAATAAGAAGATTTACTATGAAATTGAAGCGTCTACACCAAAATACAGTATTGGCACACAGGTAAGTGAACCGTAGGAGACTTAGGCTAAGTCAAATACCTTAGAAGTCAATTGGAAAATAAAGTGAATAAGTGACTTTCAGCCTCGAGGCCTCATGTAATCTGCCGAGGCCTTGCAACCAGTTATGCTGAGCTGAGTGCAGCTGACCCTGTGTCGAGCTGACTCAGTCTCTTATAGTTTTAGAAATTTAAAATCTGTGATTGTTTAATTGAGAGGTAATTATGGTAAATTTATTGGAAGTTTATTATGGTAAATAAAATTATCCACATGGTGAGATGGGTAACTATGGTAAATTGATTGGAAGCTTATTATGGTAAACAAATGTATCCATGGTGAGATGTTGCCACCTCTCTTAAATTTGAATTTGAATACCTTTGGGGAGCTGTCCATGACAAGTATGGAAAGGCTCCTCCATGAGTTGTAATCCATCTTGCAAATCTTCCATCTAATCCTTGATTGATGGCTAAGATAAATAAATTGCAAATCATGCACGGTGGATATGAGTTGGCTGGTAGCTGGCTGGATTCTGTCTGATAGATTAAACTGCACATATGTGCTGTCTTTCCAGAAATTACCGCTAGCGAGGCCTCATCAGAAGCAGCGAGGCCTCGCAGGCGTGACTTACTCCAGAACTTAATCTGTCTTATAAAATAATAGTAAGCCTTTTGTTTAGAGCACCGAAAATACACAGAGAAAATCAGGAACAAGATTACAGTGTGAGTGATCATTCGGCCTTCCGAGGGACACCTTCTTCATCATTCTCCTTAGTGGATGTTTGGATAATCAAAACCCCAAAAATGATGAAGAGTAAGGTGTTCATATAGGACTAAAACGAGTCATACCCAAGTCCTACTGCTGTGACAATAAATACATTGATGATGCTGATCGGATGGAAAGGAGCACACAGAATCAATAAAGAAGAAAGAGCTTAAAGGAAAACGGTTAAGGCCCAAGGCAAGTTTTCTTCTTCGTTTTATTTTAAAACATTGTAAAGTGGATTAGAACAGTGTGTTCGAACCACTCTAAAAAATAGGTGTGAGGATTAGACCAATTGGGTTGAACCTCTATAAAAAACTTGGTTATACTATTTGGCCGTGAGACCCTTATATAGTATATTTGAGACAACCCTAGAGTTGGGAAGTCTGACAGTGGATGTAGGTTTGTTGAAACCGAACCACTATAAAATACTTGTGTTATATGTGATTGAATGCATAGATTGAATATTTTATTTACTTAAGGTATAAATCGGTTGAGAAATTTTTAAAAAGGAATTTAAATTGAAAACCGACTTATTGACCCCTCTCTAGGTCATGCATACTTCTAGTAACGGATTTTCACGAAGGACGTGATCAGAGCCAAGCTTAGGAGCTTGGATGAGCTAGATCTATTTTAATTAAGTTTTTATTTGGACATGTAATTTGAGTAATTAGTTCGTTGGGACTGTAATTGTAGCGCCCGCCCCTTTTCACTACGCCGAAAGTCAGAGTCTATTTTTTTTTTTGAAATAAAGAGTGACACGAGAGCAGGACGTCACGACGCGAGCTAAGTCCGAGCTTCTGTAATGCCCCGCCCTTTCCGAGAATTTCAAAGTCTAATTTTTTTTTTAAAGTTATAATAAAACATCGAAAGAGAGCGGGCAGCGTCACGACGCGAGTTAAGTTCAGACTACCCAAGTCTGAACCTTAACTGGCCACCCATGTGTACATGGACTATACCATGATTACGAATCACACATGGAACTAACATCAACATGCGGAATAACCTAGATTAATTGCGGAATAGAAAGACCAGTTAGCAAGTAACAGTCTTAAACATTATTTAACATAGATCAACCATCCAAATGTTATCAACCTAATCAAACCATGGCAAGTAGTGAAATATTACATGTCCCACAAAAGTATTCAAAAGACAGTAATATAAAGTAGTTCAGTCCTTCATTCAAGCACTTAGTCTTGGCTCCCCTCCCGGTCAACGACCTTTCCTTTCCCTTTGCTTGTACCTGCAATCTCCTTTGAGGATAGAATTAGGGCGTTAGATCAACGCGCCCAGTAGGTTCCCGAATCAGGGCTGCCACATGTTAGCATATAAAACATGCATATATATCATATTACATGATCATTAAAAACAGGTAAAACAATGCTATGAAATATGCACATGCAATGAGCATCCCCCATCATGTACTTTCATAGCCATCACTTGACGTACCTTGCACCGACAAGTTAAATTACAACACACTTTCATCTCTTCTATAAAATATGTACATGCAATGAGCAACCCCCATCATGTACATTCGTAGCCATCACTGTAAAACTTCATTCATTATCCCATAACTATGCATGAGATGTCAATGCCTGTATGCCATTTGTCAATGCATAATATATCATTTGAAACCACATAAAATAAACAAGAATCTCATAAAGAAAACCAAGGTAAAAATTGTGGTTACAAGTAGGTAGGAAACCTACAGAAGAATCACTTCAGCGTCCGTTCTTTCTTAGGCTTTATCCGGTCACGACTCGTTCGTCGTTCAACTCTCGTCACCTTGTGATACAATAATCAGTAAATCATATTGTCACTTAAATGTCCATTCACATATAAGACCCAAAACATCTTGATTTGGTCCTTCTTTCAAGTCCTTCCATTATTGCCCATATTTACAATTTTTACCATTGGTTCCAACCAATCTACTTAGTCATCCAATCTTTAATCCACCAAACTTACTCCATGGGGTTCAGCCATACATTTGGCCAAACCCAATGGTTCTTTTATCCATTACCATATGGTTCTCCATTAGGGTATTTTAAACCTTTTAAATCAACATAGAACCATTACCAACTACTACTCATAAGTTTAGCCTATTTAACCTATTCACCATGAATTAGCATAAAGTCCATCAACGTGCTTGGTTATTTACTGATATTAAGTACATAGATACATACATGATTCTTTGAATCCAATTCTTCTAATGATCTTTCATCATTTATCATATATCTTAGGCATAAAAATAGCAAACATAATTCTATTTAAAATCCTATAGAAACCCCATGGTATTGCATGGTTTCTATCTCTTTAATTTTACAACAATCATCAATCTCTTTCATGGGGTTCGGCCATTCAAGTTGGCCGAACCCTATGTCCATGAATTGATCATTCAAACATGCATTAGGTGTTATTTAAATCATGCAATATCAGTACCCTTTTGCTGCCTTTATACCTCTTAGAAACCCTCTTTAAAACATGCATTTTAAATCTAATAACATATGTAAAAACAGTCCCAACGTGCATGGTTTTAAATTTCAAAAACCATACACACTAGTCAACTTTTTTCCATGGGGTTCGGCCACCCAAAGTGGCCGAACCCAATGGTCCATTTCCACTCCTTTAATCCACTGATTTAGACCAAATAAACTTCAGTCCTTGATGACCTTCAAGTCCATGTTTTAACCTTTTTAAAACATACATTTTATGTCCAATAAAACATCTAAAAACAGTCCTATACTTGTATGGTTTTAAATTCCAAAAACCATCCAAACCAACCAATTGTTTCCATGGGGTTCGGCCATCCAAAGTGGCCGAACTCCATGTTCTCAATTTCCATCCTTTAAACCTTATCATCACACGTTAAAACCTTACTTATTTCGGCCACAAAATGACCCCAAAAATCAGTCCATAAAACCCATGGTTTTCATGTTTCCAAAACATGAAAACCATGCAATCTTTTACATGGGGTTCGGCCGTCCATGGTTGCCGAACCCAATGGTTATTTTCACCATTTTAAATCCTCCATAATCAAGGTTAAATATTGGTGTATTCGGCCATGACCATGGCCCAATACATACCCTACTTGTTTTATGTTTTTAAACCAAAAAATCATAAAGATACTTACCAAATTTTCCAAACTTCCTCCTTGTCTTTGATCCTTGTTTCCTCCCTTTATTTCTTCTTTTCTTTTGCTGTTTTGTGCTTGAATATTTGATGCCAAAACCTCTGCTGTTCCAGCCAAGAAGAATAACGAATTGGAGAGAGGAGAGAGGGAGAGAGAGATGAGGAAAATCTTAGGCTTTGCAATGATAAATTGGCCAAGTGATGGTGTTCATTGGTTTTGTATTTCAGCCATCAACACCCCTCCACTTCCTCATCAACTCATGCACAAAACGATGGGCATTGGGTGCCCTCCAAGGCACCCCTTGGCAGCTACCCATGTAGCCATTCAGATTTCTATGTAACTCACCTCAAACCCATCATTTACATTAACCATTCACCATGGAACTCACCAAAACAAGTCCCCAACGTGTGGGACTTGTTTTGGTTGGTTTGAGACCAGCCAACCTCTTCAAATTCCCATTAAACTCACTGATTTACAGTCCCTTGGATTTCCATTTTGACTCACCCAACTCAAGATATTTTTATTCCAACCCAACTCATCACATTTAATGCTCCATCTTTGAGTCAACTCTTTTCTTAATTTAGACTCACTCCAAATCAGTCCAACTCAAGCTGAATTATCTCACACTTGAGTTCCATTGAGGGCCCACACGGTCATCCGTGGTCAAACTAGTCAACCCGACCTGTTGGGTCCACTTTTGGCTCCTTGACCCGTTTTTGACTCCATGACCCAATTATGGGTATTTTGGTCATTTGTAATCGGTTTTTGCATATGGGTCAGGCCTACCCATTTCTTATCTACTTGATTTCCAATCAAATAAGCTTAACCCTATTTAATTTAAATTCACAAAACGGTCAAATCATCCATTTTGACCCGATGGGTCCCATTTGGGCCCTTTGACCCATTTAGCAATTTTTGACCCAAATGATGAAAATTACCCAACCAATCAAACTTAACATTCATAATATGCTCATATGATTTTAATTTGAGCAATGGGCCCCACTATTTCCTTTCTTAAAATCACAAAATAATTAATTTAACAACTCAGGGGCATTTTGGTAATTTTCCATTTCATTGAGAAATTGGGGTGTTATAGCTTCAAAAGCCTGGCCCTTAACTGGCCAACCCTACGTGTGCTTGGACTATGCCACGAAGAATGGTTCACATGTAGAAGGTAAACTTAAGGAAAATAACTTAATGCAGAATTATAATAGAGTCTATCCTACCAATTTTAGATAGCAAGGAATTACATCACTTAATTAATAAATACCTCAATTTAAAATGTCCAAAATGAAAGTCCAAACCATAGCAAGTAATCTAAATTATTACAGTCCAACAAGCTAAGTTACTCAAATTACATCTCCATAAATAAAACTTAAGTAAATAAAACTAGCTCCTCCAAGCTCCTACGCTTGGCTCCGATCACGTCTTTCACTTCATTTTCTGCGTCATCGTCTAAGATAGAAGTAGGGCGTTAGACAATGCGCCCAGTAGGTACTCCGAGTAGGGTCAACACATGGATTAGTATAAATAAACACATAGATAAAAATATATCAAAACCATGCAAACAATGCCACGCCATGGGTGTCATACGCCATGAGTCCCACCCATCATCCATATCATCATCACATAATATCCCTCTTGATGGAAAAGGCACATCAAGGTATCCCCACCTTTGTTTATCGGTCGCCCCAATGGAGCGTGGACGCCGGTTACAACCACAATCACATAATGTCCCTCTTGATGGAAAATCCTCATCAAGGCATCACAATCACAAAGTACCCTCTTGATGGAAAAATGCACATCAAGGTATCCCCACGTTTGTTTATCGGTCACCCCGACGGAGCATGGACTCCAGTTATATCTCAAACATAGTATCCCTCTTGATGGAAAATCCTTATCAAGGCATCACAATCACAAAGTACCCTCTTGATGGAAAATCCTCATCAAGTTATCACAACACCATAGTATCCCTCCCATGCCATGCATGAGGTGCAAGTGCAACATGCTATGTAATAATAATAAACACCATAGCATTCAAAATCCCATCATTAAGACATACCATTTGATATCAAAATAATTTAAGTAAAACATTCACATACACATAACCCATGGTTTTCAATGAGGTAGGAATCCTACCAATGTCTAAATACCGGGTCCTTGGTTTTCCGTCCAAAGATCGATCACCGATCGTGCACCTCTTGCGAGATCCCGTTACCTTATTACACATCAACAAATCAAACCAATGTTCCAACCATGTCTAAGTCCATAATACATGCCTTAGTGGGGTTCGGCCATACAACATGGCCGAACCTCACCCACTTGGTTTTTGGGTCCCTTTTTAATCCTTAGATCATTTTAATAATATGGGTCCAAGGTTAGCCATCCTTTGATTCATTAATCCAAGCACATAAGTTAAATCATTTAAAAGACCCTAAGTCCACAAACATTCCCCATGGGGTTCGGCCATACACCATGGCCGAACCCATGGTCTTTCATTTTTTACCATATTTACATTTTTGCCATTATTCCTTCCATGGTTAATCACCTTCATTTATTCACTCATGTTTAGGTCCCAAAACATAGAACCATAACTTAGACATTACATGCATGGATCTACAAATGATCCATAAACATAGAAACATAAATAAATCCCTCCATATCCTAGCTTAATCATTCATTTATTTACACATGCATAGATCTCTAAATGATCCGTAAAATGGGTCATGGGGTTAGGCCATACACCATGGCCGAACCCATGATGTCTCATTTCCATGTTCTCCCTTAAATCAATCACAATATTAGGTCCATAAACCAAGTCCCTCCATGGTGGGGGGGGGGGGGGGGGGGGGGGGGGGGGTTTAATCATACACTTTAGTCCAACATTTTGCAACCCATAGTCCATTAATATTTCTCCATGGGGTTCGGCCATACAACATGGCCGAACCCATGGTCCATGGTTCATCATCATTTACAACATTTGAGACCTTTAAAATCATCAACATTTCTCCATGATTTCCCTGATTTAAAACCCCTTTAAAAATTACTAACATTCATTCATTCAAAACCTTTTAAAATCATTAACCCACATTCCATGGTTTTCATCCTTTAAACCCATTAAGAATCACTTAATATCCTTACATGGGGTTCGGCCATACAACATGGCCGAACCCTATGGTCCATCATTTTCTTTAAAAACAACATATAACCATGTTTATATCCCTTGATGGTTCTCATACATAAAACCCTAGGGTTTGGCCATGCAAAGGCCAAACCGTGCATCTTGATCATTCACCATTCCTTACATGGAACATGCACAAGGTCCTTAGCCATAATAAAATTAGGGTTCGGCCATGCAAGGGCCGAACCATGATCCTTAACCATTTTCCATGCTTAAGCCTTATATACATAGTGTCCTTAATCATATCCATTAATCATAGCCTATCTTACCCATTAGGGTTTGTCGATTTTCTATCTCATCTCTTGGATGGATTTTAAATCCATGGCCCATAACATTTTGGCCACTCTTCAATCCAAGAAAATGGAGTTCCATGGTTTCCTTTAACTCTTTCAAACACATCAAGGTATACTTACCACTTCCGCGACTCGTCCAGTTTCCTTTTGCTCCTTCTTGTTCCTTAGCCTTCCTTCTTTCTTTCCTCCTTGATTTTCGACCAATGTGTGAGCTTGATCAAGATAAAATCTCCAAGAGTGGTTCGGCCAAGAAGGGTGTAGGTTTTGAGAGAGGGAGAGGAGGAGAGAATGGAAACCCTAGTCTTTTGTGTTGAGAGGGTGGTCGGCGAAGCTTGAGATCCAATTTCTTTCTCTAAGTCTTTTCTTCTTTCTCTTAGGGTGAGATCCAATTAATTGTTTTAATTAATTAATCTAATTCCACTTACCACAATTAATCCTCTTTAATTGTCTTTGACCCACCCATGGTTGACCAAGTCAACCACGGTGGTTGGCCCCACCTTGTCTTGGTTTACACGCCACCTCACTTGATGAGGTGGAGTTGGGTCCTACTTGGCCATGCCACTAGGATAATTCCACTCCTACATTTGCTCCTCTTTAATTCACCCCTAATTCACCCACTAGGAATGGATGGTCAAATTGTTATAAGGCCATGGAGTTGGAAATCCATCCAAGAACCTTTTTTCATGGACTTAGTCCATGCACACATAGGGTTGGCCAGTTAAGGGTCGGACTTTAGAAGTTCGGACTTAGCTCGCGTCGTGACGTCCCGCTCTCTATCACTCTTTTTTTTTTTAAAAAATAGACTCTGATTTTCAGAAAGCGAGTGAAAAAGGTCGGGGTGTCACAAATAGAACATGGTTTGATTGATTGATTTGTAATAAGGTAACGGTACCTCACAAGCAGGGCACGATCGTGAGTGGTTACCTGATTATAAAGCAAGCCCACATTAATGTCATTGGTAGGATTCTACCTTTTTGAAAACATGGTTTATGTATGATGGTTTTTATCTTATTTTGATGAATTATGTTGTAAAAGATATGTTCCAAATGTGAGTTTTAATGCTAAATAGCATGTGTTTCATTAGCATCTCATGCATGGCATGGGGTGAAGGATATGCAACTGGAGGGGTCACACTCTGTCGGGGCGTCCGAAAAACCTATGTGGGGTACCTTGATGTGCATTTTCCATCAAGAAGAAACCGGAGGGGCCACACTCCGCCAGGGTGTCCGAAAGACCTACGTGGGGGTACCTTGATGATGAGAATCCCATCAAGAGGATATATGTACTTGTGATGGGTGGGACTCATTGCATTTGACATCATGACATGGCATTGTTTTATATGGTTTTGACATTATGTGTAGACCCTAAATGGAATTCCTACTGGGCGCGTTGTTCTAACGCCCTACTTCTACCCTAGTAGATGATACCGGAAAGGAAAGGGACGATGAACGTGATCGGAGCCAAGCATAGGAGCTTGGATATGTGATTGGTTTATATTTTATTTATGTTACTCATGGACATGTAATTTGAGTAGCTAGACTTCGGGATTGTAATAATTTAGATATTTGCTATGGTTTGTAAATGGTTACTTTGGTTATTTAAGTTAAGTTAATCATTTATAATTGACGGAGTACTTTGCTATCTAAAATGGAATAGATATAGGTTCTATTATAACCCGCAGTTTATGATATAATCCGCATGTTTATATTATTATGTGTGAACCGTTTTCATGGACTTAGTCCATGCATACATAGGGTTGGCTAGTTAAGGGTCGGACTTTAAAAGTTCGGACTTAGCTCGCGTCGTGACGTCCCGCTCTTTATCTCACTCTTATTTAAAAAAAAAAATAGTCTTTGATATTTTCGTAAAGCGAGTGAAAAAGGGCGGGGCATTACACGTGGTCTCCGGTTACACTTCATCCCTCCCATGCCATGCATGAGATGCAAATGCCCACATGCTATGTAATAATATAAATCATAGCATTAAAACCTAATCATTAAAATATATCATTTGACAACAAAATACATCACACAAAACATTCACATATACATATCCATGGTTTTCAATGAGGTAGGAATCCTACCAATGACCAACTAAAGTGTCCTCGCTTTTTCGTCCGAATACCGCTCACCGCTCGTACACCGCTTGTGAGGTCCCGTTATCTTATTACATATCAATAAGTCAAACCAACGTTCCATTTAATTTCCAATCATACTTAAGTCCACAAAATACCTTAGTGGGGTTCGGCCATTCAACATGGCCAAACCTCACTCACTTGGTTTTGGGTCCCTCTTCTTGATCCTTTGATCATTTAATTAAGTCCAAGATCATTCCATTAGTTTTACATTAATGAAAGCCCTAAATCCGCAAACAAACATTCTCCATGGTTCAATCATTTTAATCAAATTTCCTTCCATAGGTAATCACCTAATTTACCTACCCATACTTAAGTCCAAAACATAGATCCATAACTAAACATTTCATGCATGGATCCACAAATGATCCTTCAACATAGACTCATAATTAAATCCCTCCATTTCCTAGCTTAATCATTCATTTATTTAAACATGCATAGATCTCTAAATGACCCATTAAAATGGTCCATAGGGTTTGGCCATACACCACGGTCGAACCCATGATGTCTCATTTCCATCTTCTCCTTTAAATCATTTACAACATTAGATCCATACGTCAAGTCCCTCCATGGGGGTTTAACCATACACTTAGGTTCATCCTTTTAGATCATCATTAACCATATTTAAAACCAATTAAAAATACTAACATTCCCCCATCGTTCTCATGGTGCAAAACATCTAAGTCCATCAATATCTCTCCATAGGGTTCGGCCATACAACATGGCCGAACCCATGGTCCAAGGTTTTTCACCATTATAACATTTTAGATCATGCTTTCCAACATTTATGACCTATTTAAAATTATCCATCATCTCCCATCATTATCATCCTTTAACATCTTTTAAAATCACTAACATACATCTATGATTTTTCATCCTTTAAATCCATTAAAAATCACTAATATCCTCCATGGGGTTGGGCCATGATGGTTCATCATTTCCCTTTTAAAAAATCATACATCCAAGATTGATCCTTTGATGGGGTTCGGCCATACACCATGGCTGAACCTCATCTAACCCTTCTTTTGTCCTTAATGGTCCATGCATATCCACCTTTGGGTTTGGCCATGCAAGGCCAACCCATGATCTTTGATCATAATACCTTATTGTAGGCATGCATGAGATCTTTTCCATATATACACAAAAATTAGGGTTCGGCCATGCAAGGGCCGAACCATGTTCCTTGACCATCCTTTTCTTACTTACTAAAATCTCATCAAGTACTTACTGGTTTGTATATTTTCAGTCAACTAAATCACAAGATTCAGTCGGCTGAAACACTCAGATATCCCTTGTGTACTCAACCAAAACACTTTCAGTTCACTGAATCCTGAGATTCAGTCGACTGACTTTTTGTCAGTCCTCTATGTTTGCATATCTTGTACAGCCCTTCTCCATAAAATTCATTCTTATCATCGTTTAAACTTTGATTTCATCTTCCACACTCCTCTTAGTGAATTTACTCTATCCTCTAGCCAAGGCTAGGGTCTTTTCCAAAATTCATTCAGTTCTTAGTGTATTAGCATGGATTTGAATATCATCTTATGGACCCTCAAGGGAGCTAAAATACGAGTCAAACCAGTTGAGTGGGACTGAAATGAGTTGGAATTAAATCAAGTAGTGAGTCAACACATGTGCATTAAATGAAATGCATTAAGTATGTGAGTTGGGTGAGTTGAGATGGAAATCTAAATAGCCTTGAGTCAAGTGAGTCAAAAAGGGAAATTGAAGGGCTGTAAATCAGTGAGTTTAATGGGAATTTGAAAAGGTAGCTTAGTCTCAAACCAACCAAAACAAGTCCCACACATTGGGGACTTGTTTTGGTGAGTTCCATGGTGAATGATTAATGTAAATGATGGATTTGAGATGGGTTGCATGGAAAGCTGAATGGCTGCATGGGTAGGTGCCAAGGGGTGCCTTGGTTAGCACCCAAGACCCATCGTTTTGTGCTAAACTTGATGAGGAAGTGGAGGGGTTTTGGGGGCTGAAATACAAAAGCAAACAACACTCATGTTTGGCCGATTTTTACCATTGTGAAAGCCTTACAATCCCATCTCTTTCCCTCTCTCAAGAACACCATCATTTGGCCGAATTGGACTTGGTGATTTCACCATTGGTTCAAGCAAATAATCAGCAAAGGAAGGGAGGCTAAGAAGGAAAGGAAGCAAGGATCAAAAGGCAAGACAAGAGCTTGGAATTTGGTAAGTGTTTCATGGACTTTTGGATTAATAAAGTGGGGTATGTATTAGGCCATGGTCATGGCCGAATACACCAATGTTTAACCCTAATCATGGAGGATTTAAAATGGTAAAAATAACCACTGGCTTCGGCCACCATGGACGGCCGAACCCCATGTAAGAGATTGCTTGGTTTTCATGTTTTGAAACATGAAAACCATGGATTTTGTAGACTGTTTTTGGGTTTTGATTTAAGATTTAAATACATGTTTTAGAATTGTTAAAAACACGGATCTGAATGAGATAGGAACTGAAAGTATTATGGGTATAAAACAGCGGTTTAAAACTGATAAGTTGGACCATTGGGTTCGGCCACCTTGCATGGCCGAACCCCATGGAAACAAATGGTTGATGTTGATGGTTTTTGGAAGTTAAAACCATATAAAAGTTGGGACTGTTTTTACATGTTTTATTAGATTTAAAATACATGTTTTAAAGAGGATTAAAACATGGGTTTGGATATCAGAAAAGGCTAAAGTTTATGTGGTGTAAATCGGTGGATTAAAATTGGAAAAATGGACCATGGGGATCGGCCATCTTGGACGGCCGAATCCCATGAAATTGTGTTGGTTTTTGGATGTTTCTTTGAAAGGTAAAACCTGATATTAATATACTATTTATACATGATAATTGGATGTTTAAAAATAGTAAACATAACCATTGGGTTCGGCCACCATGGAGGGCCGAACCCCATGTAAAAGGTTGTTGGTTTTCAAGTTATGAAACATGGAAACCATGGACTTTTATGGGCTGTTTGGATGAATTTAATTAGATGGTTTTTAAGAGGTTTAAAGGCAGCAATATGATACTGATATTGCATGTTTAAATAACGCCTAAAGCATGTGTGAAAGATCAAAACATGGGCACAGGGTTCGGCCAAATTGGATGGACGAACCCCATAAAAATGCTTGATAAGTTGGTATGGTTTTGGAGAGATAAAACCATACCAAATGGTGGAGATTTTTATGTGATAAGGTTACTGATTTTTGGTTGGCCATAGGATGGCTAAACTATGTGTTTAACATGGCTAAGGGGTAGAGCCAATTAGTATTTAAATAAAGGACATTATTGAGCAAAGAACCATAAGGGTTCGGCCATGAGTATGGCCGAACCCCATGGACTGTTTTCATGGGTCATTTTATGGATGTGCATGTGATTAAAGATGGAATTATGCTTACTGTTTTGGTCGTCCAAAACATGACTGAACCATGTTAATGTTGCGGTTAAGGTTGTAGAGTTTAATCAAGGTATTGGTAGCAATGGCATGTTTGTAAATAAGGGTCACAACCATGAGTTGGTATTTGTGGACTTAGACTCATAAATGGGAATCAGATAAAGTAAGGGATTAAAGTTGGTCCATGATTTATGTGAATAAGGTGACGGATCTCTATGACGGTGCACGACTGCGATCGGTGACCGGATAAAGCCTAAGAAAGAACGGACGCTGAAGTGATTCTTCAGTAGGTTTCCTACCTACTTGTAACCACAGTTTTACCCCAGTTTTCTTATGAGACTCTTGTTTTATATTTTATGTGTTTCAAATGATATATTATGCATTAACAAATGGCGTACAGGCATTGGCATCTCATGCATAGAAATGGGATTATGAATGAGGTTCTACAGTGTTTCAAGTTATGGGTTACGTCCTGCCTCGGTGGTGCAAGTCAAGCCAGGAGGAGTAACATGATGATCATAGTCACATTGATCTCCTTAGGCGATGAGAGTCCCGCCAAGAGGACTAACACGTGATATGAATCAGTCAATGATGAAGAGATAAAGGTGTGTTGTAATTTACCTTGACGGTGCAAAGCACGTCAAGTGATGACTATGAAGGTACATGATGGGGGATGCTCATTGCATGTGTATACTTCATAGCATGGTTTTACTTGTTTTTGATGATCATGTAATATGATATATATGCATGTTTTATATGCTAACATGTGGCAGCCCTGATTCGGGAACCTACTGGGCGCGTTGATCTAACGCCCTAATTCTATCCTCAGAGGAGATTGCAGGTACAAGTAAAGGAAAAGAAAAGGTCATTGACCGGGAGGGGAGTTGAGCCTAAGTGCTTGAATGCTGGAATGAATTTCTATTTGCTGTTTATTAGATACTTTATTATCGACATGTAATAAAGTAGTTACTTGCTATGGTTTTCTTAGGATATTGACAATGTATGGTTGATTTATGTAATTATTATTTGAGACTGGTACTGGCTATCTTTTCATATTATTCCGGAGTTAACTTATACTATTCCGCAAGTTGATGTTAGTTCCATGTGTGTTCATTATCATGGTCTAGTCCTGTACACATGGGTGGCCAGTTAAGGTTCAGACTTGGGTAGTCTGAACTTAACTCGCGTCGTGACGCCGCCCGCTCTCTTTCGATGTTTTATTATTACTTTAAAAAAAAAAAAATTAGACTCTGAATTCTCGGAGAGGGCGGGGCGTTACAGTTGGTATCAGAGCGAAACGGGAAGTTGAATCATCGAAGTAAGATTAAGACGGTTTCATGTCTCACTGATGGATAAGAATCCCAACTGACCGACTCTTCGGAGTCCGCTGACTGGGGGCGGGATTAATTTACTTCGAGTGACTCGGACTGAACAATCAATCTGAGAACGACAATGAAAGATTGCAAAGTAAAGTATAGTCATCATAACTGGATATATCAAACATAGCAAAGTAGGATGTACTCCCCTGAAACTCCCACACTGAAAAACAAACAACAGGAATTTAGAGATTTCCCCAGAAACAAAAGAAAACAAAGAATGTTGATGTGGTTAATTTATTAAACAAAGTACATGATATTATGCATGATTAAATTCCCTGAAAACCAAGAGTAGTTAATTTAGAATTATTGTTGAATATTCTTGTGTTTGAAATGATGTGGCACAGATATGTCAAGCAACGAAGAATACACTGAGTTATGGGATAAAGGGACACCTAGTTGTCCAGTAGATTTGGTATCAACTTCCTACAGTATCAGCATGGAAGTTAATGTGGACCTTCAGGAGGGATCTCCTGAGGAGGATGATATGGACTTAGCACCTGTTCCAGAGGATCTGATCGATGACATTCCTGGGATGGTGGAACCTCTTGAGGAAGGAGAAGATGATCTAGCACATCTTCTGGAGGATCCCATTGCTGATGTGCCTATTATATTGGAGTCGCTTGGGGAGATAGATCCCTATGACACATGTGAACTGTGCAATCAAGATGGGCACCACTGCCGGTATTGTCCTCATCCACTGGGTGTTGTCTGCCCGTCCTGTGGACTACATGGACATGGTGAGGCAAGGACTAATTGTCCATACATCGGAGGACCTGGATTAGTACCCTGCATGACTTGTGAGGTGTTGGGGCACACGGCGATGATGTGTCCTGATAACCCTTTCAAGTTCGCTTTTGATGCGGAGTCTTCTACGGAAGACTAGGGTAGGAAGTAATATGTAGGGGTATTAAAAAAGAGGGTTATTTTGTAAGGGTGCATATTTTGTTATGCATAGGGTTTTGTTTCACCCTACCCACCTTTGTACAAAGTTGAAGTTTGAATTTATATAAAATATGTGATTTATGATTGTATGAGGATTTATGGCATTTAATGCATGTTGATAATGGAAACTAAGTCTATGATGTTTCCATGAATTAGGAATAAATGGCGCCACAGAAAAGGGTGGTAAAGGATCCGAAAGGAAAAGGAAAAGTTTTACAAATCGGATTGGGTGAGGGGGCATCAAAGAGAAGAACTCGACAAGACAATAAAAAGAAAGATGAGGTGTTAGTAATCACACCACAAGGGAAGGTGGTACCCCAACGCAAGAAGGTGGTACATGAGAAGGTGCCATCGGTACAAGACGAGGAACGGTCCGTTCATGACGAAGAGAGATCAGTTCATGAACGATCGCGTGATGAGGAAGAGTCACAACATTCCCGGCGAGAAGAGGGGGATAGTGACCCTACATATCAATGGGACGAGGAGGAATATGACTCGTCATATCGACCAGAGGAGGAAGAGAACAGTAACCTGACTGTACCCTATGTGCCTCCTGAACTACACAGCTTGGTACAAGCTGTAGTAACATCTGTCCTCCAACAACACATGAGTGGAGGAGGAAGCACGAGTGAAAATAATGACCGTAACATGGTTAGAGATTTTCAACAGCAGCGCCCACCTTACTTCAAGGGCAGAGAGGGGCCAGTCGGAGCTGAAAACTGGTTGGAGAAGATTTCTCACATATTGACTCTTTTCAACATCAAGAGTCATGCTCATAAAATACTATTGGCCACGTCACAGCTGGTAGATGACGCTGCCAAATGGTGGAAGGTGGTGGAGAAACAGCAGGCACTTGTACCAAGAAGAGAAAGAGTTGCTATGACCTGGGAGCAATTCTCAGCGACATTCCTAGAGCGCTACTTTCCGGAGGAAGAATGAGAACGTCAAATTCAGGCCTTTATGACGTTAGTACAAGGTTCAATGACGGTGGCTGAGTATCACCAAGAGTTTCTCAACCTGTCAATCTATGCATTTTATGTGGTGGACACGGAATATAGGAGGGCTCGCAAGTTCAAGCGTGGGTTACGGCCAAACATAAGGGCCAGGGTAACCGTGTTCAAAGCAGCTACACTGGCAGAAGTGGTCAGCAGGGCAACCATTGTGGAACAGGAAATGGCGGAATTTACAAAAGTGGACAACCGCCGAGCTTCTAGTGGGAGGGGTGCGTACCAACCCAACAAGAGGTTCAGATCGAACTTCGGCAGACCTTCGCCGTCTGTTGGATCAAGTGGGCCCACTCAATCTGTAGCAGTCACACAAGCTTCTCGAGGAGTGAACACCTGTTTTCACTGTGATCAACCAGGTCACTACAAAAAGGACTGCCCAAAGCTCAACAGGCTGTCATATTCCAGAGGATCATTTCGTCCCCCAGCTAGACAGGGAAACTCCAGAGGAGGCAAAATGCAAGGTCGGGGAGGTCGAAGGCCTGACCCTGCTGGTTCAGGACGATTATTTACTCTAACTTCTCAAGAGGAAGAGGAGTATGCTCTGATACAAGGTATGGCGGTAGTGAGTAGCTCATATGCATATGCACTATTTGATTCCGGAGCATCACACTCCTTTATAGCTGCA
The DNA here is from genome assembly GCA_013350335.1 of Chimonanthus salicifolius. Lineage (NCBI taxonomy): Eukaryota > Viridiplantae > Streptophyta > Magnoliopsida > Laurales > Calycanthaceae > Chimonanthus > Chimonanthus salicifolius. The sequence continues at coordinate 15,891,810 of CM023541.1, read as the reverse complement.
TCGTTTATTACTGCTACTGGTACATTAGTTCAAAGATTAGCCACAGCACTTACTATTGTATCCCCTGTCGGAGATTCGGCATTGGGACTTATATGTACTGCGGTTAACACTGAGTTAGCTGGACTCAGATTTGAGTTCAATTATCTAGTGCTGGACATGTCTGAATATGATATTATATTCGGTATGGATTGGTTGGCGAAGTTTCATGCCAACATCGACTGTTATTGTCAAAGAGTGACATTTAAGTCACCCGAGGGCAAGCAATATGTAGTCCATGCAGATAAACAAAGTGGATTGCAGGAAGGGTTAAACCACATGGTATTGAATAATATCACCATAAACAAAGCTCCAGTTACTGAACTTCTGGCAATTGTACAAGAATTTGCGGATGTATTCCCAAAGGAACTCCCTGGTTTACCACCTATGAGGGAGATTAACTTCGAGATCAAGTTGTACCCCGGCACAGCACCAGTGTCGTTACCACACTATCGGATGGCACCAACCGAAATGTCGGAGCTAAAGAAGCAGATTGATGAACTGCTTAGGCTGGGTTGCATCCGGAACAGTACCTCAGTATGGGGAGCACCAGTGCTGTTTGTGAAGAAGAAGGATGGTTCACTTCGGATGTGCGTGGACTACCGGAAGCTTAATCAGCTAACAGTCCGGAACAAGTACCCTCTACCCAGGATCGATGATTTATTCGATCAATTGAAGGGTTCCAACCATTTTTCAAAGATCGACTTGATGTCTGGTTATCATCAAATACGGGTTAAGGAGGAGGATATAGAGAAGACGGACTTCCGGACGCGGTATGGACTATACGAGTTTGTAGTCATGCCATTTGGACTCACAAATGCGCCAGCAGTGTTCATGGATTTGATGAACAGAATATTCTGTAAGGGCCTGGAATTTTTAAATTAATAAAAATGTGGATATAAGTTAATTTAATGATGAAAATTGGGAAATTGGTGGGACAAAAGGTAATTGGCCAAAATTTGGACAAAGGCCCAAGTATGGTCCAATAGACTAATGTTTGGATTTAAATTTATTTAAATGGTTAATGAGGGTTAAATGGGTCAAGAATGGTCAAATTGGGTCAAATACCCATTTGGGACCCAATGGGTCAAGATGGTTGTGCTCTAAGGTAAATGGGCTAGATGGAAATGAGGCTAAGTTAAGGGCTGATTTTTAATGATCTTGTAACGTGGTTAGGGATCATTAATGGACCTAGGTTGTGGATCAATTTTTGGACTTAATCATGCATGGATAAATGGGTGATTAACCATGGAAAATGAGGTAGTGGCAAAATCATAATTAAATGCCAAATTCAAGAATTCCATGGAGATTGATCATGGAATGAGGGGCTCTAATATACTAACCTTATAAGTGGTTGATCAAGCCTAGGGTGGCCAAATTTTAAGACTTATGGGAGTAAAAGGTTTAATAGATGACATGGGACCGGACCCACAAAACCTAAATAGTGACCGGTTTTTCATATGGGCTTAGAAATGGTAAAAACATGGACTAATGATGAATGTGTAATAAGGTACTGGACATCACAGGCGGTGCGCGATCTGCGACCGGGTTTATCGAACGGAAAACGTAAAAGGACGCGATTCGGTATTCGGTAGGATTCCTACATTTTTGTAAGCCATGGATTGGGTGATGTTTTCTTTAATTTATTTTGGAAAGCATGTGGTTGCCTTTAAAATGAGTTTTGGATTAAGTATCTTGTGATGTTTTCCTTTAAATTATTTTGGAAATCATGTGAATGTCTTAAGATGGGTTTTGGATTAAATATTATGGGATGTTTTTCCCTTTGATTTATTTGATAATCAAGTAATTGTTTTAAGATGGGTTTTTGTGTTACTATTGAACTATATATATTACATGGCACATGGCACCTACATCTCATGCATGGCATGGGAGGGATATGATAGGGGAAGGATGAAATGAAACCGGAGTCCATGCTCCGTCGGGGCGACCGATAAACGTATGGGGATGTTTCATTATGTATTATTATACCTTGATGATGGTTTTCCATCGAAGGGGATGTTGTATTTATTGTTATACCTTGATGATGGTTCTTCCATCAAGGGGGATGCCCAGTGTGGATCGCGTCTTGATGAGGCTTTTCCATCAAGAGGATCATGGCACGATGATGGTATGGATTTTATTTGGAACACTGTGTATGGTTGAAAAATGGACATTATACGATGATGATGAGATGGATGGGTGGGGTTCATGACATAGAACACCCATTGCATAACATTGCCCAAAGTGCATGGTTTTGCTATAATATTATCTGCATGCTGTTATTATTAATCCATGTGCTAGCCCTACTCGGAGTCTTACTGGGCGCGTGGTCTAACGCCCTACTTCTACCCTAGCTGATGACGCAGGAGGTGGCGAAACGGAAGGACGGGACGGGAGTCAAGCTTAGGAGCTTGGCAAGGCAGGTTAATTATGTTGTTTAAGTTTATGTTGGAGAAATGTAATTTGAGTAGCTTAGCTTGTCGGAATGTAATAAATTAGATTACTGGCTATGTTTTGGGATTTTATTATGGACATTATGGTTTTGAGGCATTATAGAAATTTAAATGAATGTTATCTTCCCTGCTATCTCAAATCTGTAGGATACTCTTTGTTGTTAATTCCGCACTGAGAAGTAATATTCCTTGAGCTTACGTCTAGGCGTGAACCGTACTCGTGAACTTGGCTCCACGCACGCGTAGGGTTGGCCAGTTAAGGGCCGGGCTTTAGAAGCTCGGACTTAACTCGCGTCGTGACGTCCGCGCCCTTTGTCACTTTTCTTTTTTTGAAAAAAAAATAGACTCTAATATTTCGGTGAAAAGGGGCGGGCGTTACAGTTGGTATCAGAGCGAACTCGGAAGAATGAATCTCTCGAAGTAAGATTAAGATAGTTGCATGTCTCACTGGCAGCTAAGAATCCCAACCGACCAACTCTTCGGAGTCCGCTGCACGGGGGCCGGGTTAATTTACTTCGATTGACTCAAACTGAAGTGTTGAGTCTGAGAACAACAATTGACGGAAAGGAATGATAGCAAGGGAAGAAAGATTCATTCTAGGAGAGATTTATTGAAACATAGCAAGATAGGGTTTACTTCCCCAGAAATGAGAAAGCATCTAGGTTTTTCCCCCAAATTGATGAAACAGTACTAGATTTATCGGACATAGTAAAGTAGGATGTACTTCCCCGGTATCCCCAATTTGAACAACAAACAATAGGAATTAAGAGATTTCCCCCCCAGAAACAAAGGAAAAACAAGTGTACTTATTTGGCAACTTTCCCCAAACAAAATACATTGTGATATACATAAGAGATTCCCCAAAACCTAGATTGGTTTTATTGGTAATTGTTGTGGATGATTTTTGTGTTCAATTTATATTCTATGATACAGATAGGTCAAGTGACGGGGAGTATACGGAATTATTGGATAAGAGAACCCCTAACTGTCCCATAGATTTGGTGTCTGCTTCTAGTATAGCAGTTAGCCTGGACTTTCAGGAGGGACCTCTCGAGGAAGATGAAGAGGATTTTGCATCTCTTCCTGAGGAGAATATGGAAGACTTTCTAATGGTAAGAGAGTCGGTAGGGGAAATGGAACCCGATTATATGCGCGAGTTGTACAACCAGGTTGGGCACAACTGCACATACTACCCCTACCCTCTTGAAGGGGTATATGTTGCATATGCTTATGAGTGAGGTAAAGGTGATATATGGGTATACTTGGGGGATGGTGTAATGGCTTTTAGAAATGGTTTTTATATTGGTGATAACCCATGGTTTGATAATTTGTCATGACCAAGTGAAGAGGTTTATGTTATGACATATGATGGGTGATGATGTAAACGCTTTGTGAAGGGGTATAAGAGGTTCTCAGATGAACAAAGTGCCATTTGAGAGATGTTGGATAAACAGTGTACTTGAAAGAGACCGGGATGCATGGATTAACTTGCCACATGAAACTTGTGAGAGGATGGCATTATGAGGAGAATGAGAAGGGTCTAGCTTGCAAAGACTAATATGTTGTATGAAAAATCTTGTATGTATAATGAAATTGCATTCTTCCAATGTGTAGTATAGATTATGAACAAGTGATGGACCATGAAATTATGAAACTATTTTATTTAGTGATAGCATGAGGATTCCCTATGATGTTACTAAGTTGTGAATTATTAATCGTTGCAATGAGTTTATATGATGTTACTTTGATAATGGGTGGTATGCACTGAATGGTTATTGAGGAACAAGGATGTGTTATAGACTATGTGTATGGTGATGAGTTGATAAAGTGCCGGGAGCTGTGAATATGTAGTATGCATGAAGGGGCCGTGATATGCCAATGCGTTTGCTTGGGAATCTAGGTAGGGCTGATGAATAATTCCAAAGTTTAGGGATTTATGGATGGTCATGGATGGTCTTCGAATGTATTGGGATGGTTTGCTTGGGATGAGTAGGATTATTATTTTAAAATCTCTCGGTGTGTGTTGTAAATGGGGTAGGGTAACCTAATCATAATTATGTTGAATCACTAGATCTTCTTAAAGTGTTATTTCTTATGTTACCTCAAGTTGTTGTTTGATGTGAATGGAGGTGAAAGATCTGGTTACACATGAGTTGTGTTATTCGAAGATGGTGTGTGATTTCAATTTTACGTGGCCTGCTAATGAAGGAATATGAACCGTATGATGTGGTAACCATTGATAACGTAGGCATGTAGGGTGGAATTTGGTGGTTGGTGGAATTGGTAATACTTGTGAATATTTTTTTTAGTGATGAATGGGCACTATTTGACATAGTCTAAGTAAGCGTAGATATGTCATTGTTTTATGGAATCTATGAAAATATGTGGAATAATCCAGAAGGGTAGGAAATTAGTATCTATGTGATTGGATTGATGTCGGGTATTCGTGTTGGAGGAGTTGTGAACAAAAAGGGTTAGTCCCATAGTGACTTATATGCAAATAAAAGGTTTGATTGCTGTTGAGAGATGGACTTAAGGGAAAGGTTAAAAGTCTAGTGAAACTTGAATGGGAAGCTATGGACGACTGCCGAGTGAGACTGATCACCTGACTCTGTAGTTGGCCGATAGAGTTCCATGAGGGTGAAGCTAGAAACCTAGTTAAAATGGAATCAACAATGGACTTGAGCATAGGCTTGTATTGGCAGACTAACTCACACGGAGAGTAGACAACAGAACGTATTGAAGGAGTACGTATGGGAAATGTCTTGATAACAGATAAAGTGAAATAGAATACGTAATCTACATAAAACCGCAAATGGATTCATGAGGAAAATAGATAATACGAGGCAAAGTGAATTTTGCAAGAATGAAACTCATAGGTTGATATGAGTGGTGTTGATGTAATTAAGAGGTACTTGACACAATTAAATGGGAACGGCGAATAAACCCAAAAATGGAGGAGATATGAATCAAGATATTTGCAGGCGAGGTAGTACCGGAATAAGAATTACGATCGAAACATGGTCTTTTATTCCGAGGTAGGACATATGTACCTGAGAGCTGCAGAAAGGAGTTATTGGTTGAGGCACACCAAGCCAAACTCTCTACCCATCCGGACAGCGCCAAGATATACCATGATTTTAAGAGGCACTATGGGTGGCATGGACTCAAGAGAGATATGGCTGAGTTTGTGCTCGTTGCACTAACTTGTCGGCAGGTTAAGGCGGAACATCGGAAACCACCGGGTTTACTCAAACCCTTACCAGTGCCGGAGTGGAGATGGGAACATGTAGCCATGGATTTTGTGATAGGGCTACTAAGGTCATCAAGGCGCAACGATGCAATATGAGTCGACGGTACATCCGAAATGTTATCAGACTACCTGGTGTACCTCAGACTATTGTGTCCGACAGAGTATGGTAGAGCGTGCAGTCGGCTATGGGGACCGACGTGTTGATCAGCACAGTATTCCACCCACACACTGATGGACAATCGGAGAGAACAATACAGATATTGGAGGATATGCTGAGAGCAGGTATGCTGGATTTCAAGGGTGGATGGGAGAATCGCCTGCCACTGGTGGAGCTCTCCTACAATAACAGTACCTCCAGATGGCTCCATTTGAGGCCTTATATGGTGGGCCGTGTAGATCTCCAGTGTGTTGGACAGAGGTCGGTGAGCCTGCGCTGATTGGACCGAAGTTGGTTGCGGAGACTACGGCATAGATTAAATTTATACGGCAACCTTTACTCACTGCACAGAGTCGTTATAAGAATTACGTCGACAAGAGGAGAAGTTTCCCCGAGTTTGAGGTGGGAGACTTGGTGCTTTTGAAAGTTTTACCACGGAAGGGACACATGAGATTCGGAAAGAAGGGGGAACTGTCACCTAGATTTTGGGGCCGTTTCCAATCCTAAAGAGGGTGGGGGAGGTGGCCTATTAGTTAGCACTTCCTCCACAGTTATCATCTTTGCATGACGTATTCCATGTGTCCGTGTTGAGGAAGATACAACCCTGACCCTTCACATGTCTTGAGTGTACAAGACGTCGATATACAAAGCGATGTGATGTGTGTGGAGGTGCCGATCAGAGTGATCGGGAGTGAACAAAGGGTACTGCGGAACCGCGCTGTTCAGTTCGTCAAGGTGGTATGGGAACGACATGGCAATGAAGAGACCTCCTGGGAACTTGAGTCGGAGATGAGAGCCTCTCATCCGGAACTCTTTGTGTGAGATGTTTTGAACCTCTACTTCGCTCGAATTTTCGGGACGAAAATTTTAAAAGAGGATTGTATTGTAAGGGCCCGGAATTTTTAAATTAATAAAAATGTGGATATAAGTTAATTTAATGATGAAAATTGGGAAATTGGTGGGATAAAAGGTAATTGGCCAAAATTTGGACAAAGGCCCAAGTATGGTCCAATAGACTAATGTTTGGATTTAAATTTATTTAAATGGTTAATGAGGGTTAAATGGGTCAAGAATGGTCAAATGGGTCAAATACCCATTTGGGACCCAATGGGTCAAGATGGTTGTGCTCTAAGGTAAATGGGCTAGATGGAAATGAGGCTAAGTTAAGGGCTGATTTTTAATGATCTTGTAACGTGGTTAGGGATCATTAATGGACCTAGGTTGTGGATCAATTTTTGGACTTAATCATGCATGGATAAATGGGTGATTAACCATGGAAAATGAGGTAGTGGCAAAATCGTAATTAAATGCCAAATTCAAGAATTCCATGGAGATTGATCATGGAATGAGGGGCTCTAATGTAATAACCTTATAAGTGGTTGATCAAGCCTAGGGTGGCCAAATTTTAAGACTTATGGGAGTAAAAGGTTTAATAGATGACATGGGACCGGACCCACAAAACCTAAATAGTGACCGGTTTTTCATATGGGCTTAGAAATGGTAAAAACATGGACTAATGATGAATGTGTAATAAGGTACTGGACATCACAGGCGATGCGCGATCTGCGACCGGGTTTATCTAACGGAAAACGTAAAAGGACGCGAGTCGGTATTCGGTAGGATTCCTACATTTTTGTAAGCCATGGATTGGGTGATGTTTTCTTTAATTTATTTTGGAAAGCATGTGGTTGCCTTTAAAATGAGTTTTGGATTAAGTATCATGTGATGTTTTCCTTTAAATTATTTTGGAAATCATGTGAATGTCTTAAGATGGGTTTTGGATTAAATATTATGGGATGTTTTTCCCTTTGATTTATTTGATAATCAAGTAATTGTTTTAAGATGGGTTTTTGTGTTACTATTGAACTACATATATTACATGGCACATGGCACCTACATCTCATGCATGGCATGGGAGGGATATGACAGGGGAAGGATGAAATGAAACCGGAGTCCATGCTCCATCGGGGCGACCGATAAACGTATGGGGATGTTTCATTATGTATTATTATACCTTGATGATGGTTTTCCATCAAAGGGGATGTTGTATTTATTGTTATACCTTGATGATGGTTCTTCCATCAAGGGGGATGCCCAGTGTGGATCGCGTCTTGATGAGGCTTTTCCATCAAGAGGATCATGGCACGATGATGGTATGGATTTTATTTGGAACACTGTGTATGGTTGAAAAATGGACATTATACGATGATGATGAGATGGATGGGTGGGGTTCATGACATAGAACACCCATTGCATAACATTGCCCAAAGTGCATGGTTTTGCTATAATATTATCTGCATGCTGTTATTATTAATCCATGTGCTAGCCCTACTCGGAGTCTTACTGGGCGCGTGGTCTAACGCCCTACTTCTACCCTAGCTGATGACACAGGAGGTGGCGAAACGGAAGGACGGGACAGGAGTCAAGCTTAGGAGCTTGGCAAGGCAGGTTAATTATGTTGTTTAAGTTTATGTTGGAGAAATGTAATTTGAGTAGCTTAGCTTGTCGGAATGTAATAAATTAGATTACTGGCTATGTTTTGGGATTTTATTATGGACTGGTTTTGAGGTATTATAGAAATTTAAATGAATGTTATCTTCCCTGCTATCTCAAATCTGTAGGATAGTCTTTGTTGTTAATTCCGCACTGAGAAGTAATATTCCTTGAGCTTACGTCTACGCGTGAACCGTACTCGTGAACTTGGCTCCACGCACGCGTAGGGTTGGCCAGTTAAGGGCTGGGCTTTAGAAGCTCGGACTTAACTCGCGTCGTGACGTCTGCGCCCTTTGTCACTTTTCTTTTTTTTTAAAAAAAAATAGACTCTGATATTTTGGTGAAAAGGGGCGGGCGTTACATATTCCGTCCCTATTTGGATCAATTTGTAATAGTATTCATTGATGACATTCTGATATATTCCAAAAGTCAGGAAGAATATGTAGAGCACTTACGGATAGTTTTGAATATTTTGAGGCAGAATAAGCTATATGCCAAGGCCAGTAAATGTGAATTCTAGCTATTCGAAGTCAATTTCTTGGGACATGTGATATCTGAGGAAGGTATAGTCGTGGATCCAACTAAGGTGGCAGCAGTGAAAGATTGGAAAGCACCCAAGAATGTAACTGAAATTCGTAGCTTCTTGGGATTGGCTGGTTATTATAGAAGATTTGTTATGGATTTTTCCAAAATTGCATCTCCATTGACTCAACTCATTTAGAAGGGAGTCAAGTACAAGTGGACAAATCTATGTAATCAAAGGTTTGAAGAGCTGAAGACAAGACTTACCACTGCCCCTATTTTAATTTTGCCGGTAAGTGGCAAGTGTTACGAGGTATATTGCGATGCCTCGGGAGAGGGACTGGGTTGTACACTCAGTCAGAGTAATTGTGTGGTGGCGTATCGTTCAAGGCAGTTGAAAATACATGAACGTCTTTATCCCACCCATGATTTGGAATTAGCTACAGTGGTTTTCGCCCTCAAGAGCTGGAGACACTACCTCTACGGCGAGAAGTTTGAGGTATTTTTTGATCATAAGAGCTTAAAATATCTTTTTGATCAGAAAGACCTCAACCTCAGGCAACGAAGATGGATGGAGTATCTAGCAGATTATGAGTTTGCACTTCGATACCATCCAGGCAAGGCGAAGAAGGTGGAGGATGCTCTCAGCCGCCTGTCTCATGCGTCGGTCGCATGCTTGATCAGATCGGAATGGGAGATGTTGAATACCATCCGAGAGTTTAAACTCTACTACAACAACTGTGGGACCATATACAATTTGGTCATACAATCTAACATGGTCACCAGGATTGAACAAGAACAAAGAGCAGACCCGAAAGTGGAGGACATATGGGCCAAGATGTCCACTGGCGTAAACATACCGGAATGGGAATTAAGACCGGGACAAGGTCTTTTATTCCGGGGAAGAACATATGTGCCAAAGAGTTGTAGGAAAAAGCTACTGATTGAGGCACATCAATCCAAGCTTTCTATCCATCCGGACAGCACCAAAATGTACCATGATCTAAAGAGACATTATTGGTGGCATGGACTAAAAAGAGATGTGGCGGAATTCGTGGCACATTGTCTAACTTGTCAGCAAGTTAAGACTGAACACCAAAAGCCACCAAGGTTACTCAAACCCTTAGCTGTGCCAGAATGGAAATGGGAACACATTTCCATGGACTTTGTATCGGGGTTGCTGAGGTCTTCAAAGGGCAATGACGCCATATGGGTCGTAGTCGACCGGCTGACGAAGTCCGCACATTTCATTCCTATTAAGATGACAGATTCATCTGAGATGTTGGGTCGGCGGTATATTAAAGAGATCATCCGACTACATGGCATTCCCCGAACTATAGTATCGGACAGAGATGGCCGTTTTACCGGTAGAGTATGGCAAAGTATGCAGTCAGCCATGTGGACAGATTTATTGATTAGCACCGCTTTCCATCCACAGACCGATGGACAGCCTGAAAGGACAATACAAACCTTGGAAGACATGTTGAGAGCATGCATGTTAGATTTCAAGGGTGGATGGGAGGACCACTTACCATGGTGGAGTTCTCGTATAATAACAGCTATCAGGCAAGCCTTCAGATGGCTCCATACGAGGCATTATATGGTAGACCGTGTAGGTCGCCGGTGTGTTGGACAGAGGCAGGAGAGCCTGCATTGATTGGACCGGAACTAGTTGCAGAAACTACTGCACAAATATAGTTGATACGTCAACACTTATTGACTGCACAGAGTCAGCAGAAGAGTTACGCTGATAAAAGGAGACGGTTTCTGGAATTTGATGTGGGAGACATGGTATTTTTAAAGGTCTCGCCACGGAAGGGACATGTGAGGTTCGGAAAGAAAGGAAAATTGTCACCAAGATATGTGGGACCGTTTTCCATCACAAGAAGGATGGGGGATGTAGCTTATCAGATAGCACTCCCATCGCAATTAGCAGCCCTACACGATGTGTTTCATGTGTCGATGCTAAGGAAATACAATCCGGATCCGTCCCATGTTTTAAATGTTCAAGATATTGAAGTACAAAGCGATGTGACATACGTCGAGAAGCCGGTCAGAATAGTGGAGACCGAACAAAGGGTGTTGCGAAACAGAGCGATTCAGTTCGTAAAGGTGGTATGGGACCGTCATGGTGATGAAGAGGCCACATGGGAACTTGAATCGAAGATGAGAACAACTCACCTCGAATTATTTGTGTAATTTAATTTGAGAACCCTACTTCACTCGATTTTCGGGACGAAAATTTTAAAAAGAGGGTTATATTGTAACACCCCAGTTTCTCAATGAAGTGGAAAATTACGAAAATGCCCCTGAGTTGTTAAATTAATTATTTTGTGATGTTAAGTAAGGAAATAGTGGGGCCCAATGCTCAAATTAAAATCATATGAGCACATTATGAATGTTAAGTTTGATTGGATGGGTAATTTTCATCATTTGGGTAAAAAATGGCTAAATGGGTCAAAGGGCCCAAATGGGACCCATCGGGTCTTACTGGATTATTTGACCGTTTTGTGAATTTAAATTAAATGGGGTTAAGCCTATTTGATTAGAAATCAAGTGGAGAAGAAATGGGTAGGCTTGATCCATATGTGAAAACCATTTACAAATGACCAAAATACCATAATTGGGTCATGGAGTCAAAATCGGGTCAAGGAGCTAAAAGTGGACCCAACGGCTCGAGTTGACTATTGTTGACCGTGTGGACCCTCAAGGGAGCTAAAATACGAGTCAAACCAGTTGAGTGGGACTGAAATGAATTGGAATTAAATCAAGTAGTGAGTCAACACATGTGCATTAAATGAAATGCATTAAGTATGTGAGTTGGGTGAGTTGAGATGGAAATCTAAATGGCCTTGAGTCAAGTGAGTCAAAAAGGGAAATTGAAGGGCTGTAAATCAGTGAGTTTAATGGGAATTTGAAAAGGTAGCTTAGTCTCAAACCAACCAAAACAAGTCCCACACGTTGGGGACTTGTTTTGGTGAGTTCCATGGTGAATGATTAATGTAAATGATGGGTTTGAGATGGGTTGCATGGAAAGCTGAATGGCTGCATGGGTAGGTGCCAAGGGGTGCCTTGGTTAGCACCCAAGACCCATCGTTTTGTGCTAAACTTGATGAGGAAGTGGAGGGGTTTTGGGGGCTGAAATACAAAAGCAAGCAACACTCATGTTTGGCCCATTTTTACCATTGTGAAAGCCTTACAATCCCATCTCTTTCCCTCTCTCAAGAACACCATCATTTGGCCGAATTGGACTTGGTGATTTCACCATTGGTTCAAGCAAATAATCAGCAAAGGAAGGGAGGCTAAGAAGGAAAGGAAGCAAGGATCAAAAGGCAAGACAAGAGCTTGGAATTTGGTAAGTGTTTCATGGACTTTTGGATTAATAAAGTGGGGTATGTATTGGGCCATGGTCATGGCCGAATACACCAATGTTTAACCCTAATCATGGAGGATTTAAAATGGTAAAAATAACCATTGGGTTCGGTCACCATGGAGAGCCGAACCCCATGTAAGAGATTGCTTGGTTTTCATGTTTTGAAACATGAAAACCATGGATTTTATGGACTGTTTTTGGGTTTTGATTTAAGATTTAAATACATGTTTTAGAATGGTTAAAAACATGGATCTGAATGACATAGGAACTGAAAGTATTATGGGTATAAACAGCGGTTTAAAACTGATAAGTTGGACCATTGGGTTCGGCCACTTTGCATGGCCGAACCCCATGAAACAAATGGTTGATGTTGATGGTTTTTGGAAGTTACAACCATATAAAAGTTGGGACTGTTTTTACATGTTTTATTAGATTTAAAATACATGTTTTAAAGAGGATTAAAACATGGGTTTGGATATCAGAAAAGGCTGAAGTTTATGTGGTCTAAATCGGTGGATTAAAATTGGAAAAATGGACCATGGGGATCGGCCATCTTGGATGGCCGAATCCCATGAAATTGTGTTGGTTTTTGGATGTTTCTTTGAAAGGTAAAACTTGATATTAATATACTGTTTATACATGATTATTGGATGTTTAAAAATAGTAAACATAACCATTGGGTTCAGCCACCATGGAGGGCCGAACCCCATGTAAAAGGTTGTTGGTTTTCAAGTTATGAAACATGGAAACCATGGACTTTTATGGGCTGTTTGGATGAATTTAATTAGATGGTTTCTAAGACGTTTAAAGGCAGCAATATGATACTGATATTGCATGTTTAAATAACACCTAAAGCATGTGTGAAAGATCAAAACATGGGCACAGGGTTCGGCCACATTGGATGGCCGAACCCCATAAAAATGCTTGATAAGTTGGTATGGTTTTGGAGAGATAAAACCATACCAAATGGTGGAGATTTTTATGTGATAAGGTTACTGATTTTTGGTTGGCCATAGGATGGCTAAACTATGTGTTTAACATGGCTAAGGGGTAGAGCCAATTAGTATTTAAATAAAGGACATTATTGAGCAAAGAACCATAAGGGTTCGGCCATGAGTATGGCCGAACCCCATGGACTGTTTTCATGGGTCATTTTATGGATGTGCATGTGATTAAAGATGGAATTATGCTTACTGTTTTGGTCGTCCAGAACATGACTGAACCATGTTAATGTTGCGGTTAAGGATGTAGAGTTTAATCAAGGTATTGGTAGCAATGGCATGTTTGTAAATAAGGGTCACAACCATGAGTTGGTATTTGTGGACTTAGACTCATAAATGGGAATCAAATAAAGTAAGGGATTAAAGTTGGTCCATGATTTATGTGAATAAGGTGACGGATCTCTATGACGGTGCACGACTGCGATCGGTGACCGGATAAAGCCTAAGAAAGAACGGACGCTGAAGTGATTCTTCAGTAGGTTTCCTACCTACTTGTAACCACAGTTTTACCCCAGTTTTCTTATGAGACTCTTGTTTTATATTTTGTGTGTTTCAAATGATATATTATGCATTAACAAATGGCATACAGGCATTGGCATCTCATGCATAGACATGGGATTATGAATGAGGTTCTACAGTGTTTCAAGTTATGGGTTACGTCCTGCCTCAGTGGTGCAAGTCACGCCAGGAGGAGTAACATGATGATCATAGTCACATTAGCCTCCTTAGGCGATGAGAGTCCCGCCAGGAGGACTAACACGTGATATGAATCAGTCAATGATGAAGAGATAAAGGTGTGTTGTAATTTACCTTGACGGTGCAAAGCACGTCAAGTGATGACTATGAAGGTACATGATGGGGGATGCTCATTGCATGTGTATACTTCATAGCATGGTTTTACTTGTTTTTGATGATCATGTAATATGATATATATGCATGTTTTATATACTAATATGTGGTAGCCCTGATTCGGGAACCTACTTGGTGCGTTGATCTAACGCCCTAATTCTATCCTCAGAGGAGATTGCAGGTACAAGTAAAGGAAAAGAAAAGGTCATAGACCGGGAGGGAAGTTGAGCCTAAGTGCTTGAATGCTGGAATGAATTTCTATTTACTGTTTATTAGATACTTTATTATGGACATGTAATAAGTAGTTACTTGCTATGGTTTGCTTAGGATATTGACAATGTATGGTTGATTTGTGTAATTATTATTTGAGACTGGTACTGGCTATCTTTTCATATTATTCCGCAGTTAACTTATACTATTCCGCAAGTTGATGTTAGTTCCATGTGTGTTCATTATCATGGTCTAGTCCATGTACACATGGATGGCCAGTTAAGGTTCAGACTTGGGTAGTCTGAACTTAACTCGCGTCGTGACGCCGCCCGCTCTCTTTCGATGTTTTATTATTACTTTAAAAAAAAAATTAGACTCTGAATTCTCGAAGAGGGCGGGGCGTTACAAATACAACCTAATTCTATTCCATTTTAGATAGCAAAGTACTTCAAGTCTTTAATCATAATTAAAGTTAACTTAAAATATCCAAAAAACCATTCAGACCATAGCAAAGTGATCTAAGTTATTATATGCCGAATTCTAGCTACTCAAATTACAAGTCCATGAGTATCTTAAACAAAATAAAAACTAAATGCATCCAAGCTCCTATGCTTGGCCCTTTTCGCGTTCCTCGTTCCCCTCGTTTCCTTTATCATCCACTAGGGTAGAAGCAGGGCGTTAGAACAACACCCCAGTAGGTATTCTATTTAGGGTTTACACATGGTTAGTACAAATCATATATAATAACATAAAGTCAAAACCATATAAAACAATGCCATGTCATGATGTCAAATGTAATGAGTCCCACCCATCACAAGTACAATAACCTCTTGATGGAATTCTCATCATCATGGTACCCCCACATAGGTCTTTCGGATGCCCCGACGGAGTGTGGCCCCTCCAGTTAAATATCCTTCACCCCATGCCATGCATGAGATGCTAATAAAACACATGCTATTTTATATTGTAAACATAGCATTAAAACTCACATTTGAAACATATATTTTATAACGTAAATTCATGAAAATAAGATAAAACATTGTACATAAACCCATGGTTTCAAAGAGGTGGAATCCTACCAAAAACCACTAAGTGTCCTTGCATTTTCGTCCGGTAACCGCTTACGATCGTACACACCTTGTAAGGTCCCGTTACCTTATAATATATCAATTAATTAAGACCATTTCCCATTTGATTTACAATAATGCCCAAGTCCATAAACCCAACTTGTGGGGTTCGGCCATACACCATGGCCGAACCTCACTTACTAGGTTTTAGTCCCTCCTTTGATTTATTAATCAATCACCCCTAACTTAATCATTTAATCACTTAGTCCACAAAATACACCTTAGTGGGGTTCGGCCATACAATATGGCCGAACCTCACCATCTTGGTTTTGTGCCCTTCTTTGAGTCCTTTGATCTTTTAACTAAATTCCAAGATCATACATATTTTATTCATTAACCTAACATACATAAACCCTAAGTCCATCAAAACATTCCTGATAGGGCTCGGCCATACACCATGGCCAAACCCATGATATTTCATTTTACCCATATTTACTTCTTTGTCATTGTTTCCATCACCTTATGTTTTAGGTCCAAAAACATAGGTCCACAAAATATTCCTCATGGGGTTCGGCCATACACCATGGCCGAACCCATGATCTTTCATTTTACCCATGTTTACTTCTTTGAATGGTTTATACTCTTAGGTCCATATTCAAAGTCCCTTAAAATATTCCAACAAATGGTTCATTAAATGGTTCATGGGGTTTAACCATACATTTAGGTTCATCCTTTTTGGATCATCATTTACCATGTTTAAAATCAATTAAACTTATCACGTTACCCCATCATTTCCATGATTTAAATACATGAACATAATTCCATAATTCTTTATGGGGTTCGCCCATACTCCATGGCCGAACTCATGGTCTAAGGTTCTTCACCAAAAACATCCATTTAAACCCTTTAACATCTTTAATACTCACCAATATCCATTCCATTAAATTACTATATTCATCCCCCAATTTTCTTCCATGGGGTTCGGCCATACACCATGGCCGAGCCCTATGGTTCCTTTCTTTAAACAAAATCATCAAAATACTTACCGGTTCCGCGACTCCTCCAATTTTCCTTCGCTCCGACTTGTTCGTTTGATCCTTTCCTTCCTTAGCCTCTTTTGTATGTATTCCTCTTTCTTCTTGATCTTTCACACACTGGCTGCTCTCTCATTTTCTGCACATTGCCGAGAACACCTTATTGCCAGAGCACACAGCGTCAACCTCTCCTTGGTTTTGTGTATGCCGTGCGCCCCTGTTGTTTATACTGCCTCTCTTTTATAAAACTTCCACTCGGTCCTATCTTTAGAAGATGTCGAGCGCCCCTTCAATTTAGCAATTGCCTAGTGCCGCTTTTAACCAAGGAAAGGACACCTTTCAGCGCATCATCATGGATGCGCATATCTTATACATAGCCTAAGCAATCTATATTTAACTTTAGACATCTTCTTTATTTGGATTAGGCAATCGGATGTCATTGCCTAATCCAACTCATTAGACGTGTTGCCCATTTTAGGACAATCTTTGTTCGGCTATAACTCCTTGATTTCTTGAGAGGAAATCTAGCCATTGTGGTGTTTGCGTGTGTGTGTCATCCTCATCCAGACAATCCCTTATTTATAGACATATTGCATTACCATTTTAATTCAGCCCCATTTAATATAAATTGAACCTTATACTATAACCATTGGGTCCTAATTGGGCCATTGACCCAACACCTTACCCATCTAAGGTTTATATCCGTTAATTCACAATTAAAATGGCAAATTCTGTAAATATTGATAACATGGAATTCCGAAGTGTTACACTATTTGATTTCTTATTTGTGTCTAAGTCCATAAACCCAACTTGTGGGGTTCGGCCAGAGTCACCTCTTTGGTTTTAATTCCCTCTTTTTAGTTCTTTGATCTTTAAGTCCAATCATTCATCACCATGTTAATCCTTTAAACTCTTAACATAAATCCATAAACCAACCTTAGTGGGGTTTGGCCATACAACATAGCTGAACCTCACTCACTTGAGTTTGGTCCCTCTTGGTAATCCCTTTGATCCAAAATGTAATAGCCTGGATTTTTAAACAATAATTATATTGGCTATTATTTATTTTAATGGTTGGAATTAAGAATTTTGATGGAATGAATGGTAAATGGATCAAAATTTGGGCAATGGCCCAAGTATGGTCCAATGAACCATGGGTTGGATAATTTCCAATTAATTGGGTCAAGGATGGTCAATTGGGTCAAATACCCATTTGGGACCCAATGGGTCAAGACAGTATGACCATTAGGGTAAATGGGTAGGAGGTGAATTTAATTGGGCCATGGGCCCAATGGTGATAAAAGGAATGGGGTCCATCTCATGGACAAATGTGGGAGTGAAATATCCAAGATGGCATAATCAAATGGGGCCCAACTCCACCTCATCAAGTAAGGTGGCGTGTGGACCAAGACATAGGTGGGGCTGACCACCAAGGTTGACTTGGCCAACCATGGATGAGTCAAAGGGAAATTGAGGAGGATCAAGGTGAATTGAAATGGGATAAATTGATTAAAATCACCTAAGTTAAGTTGGAATGAATCAAGATGGCATAATCAACAAATGGGACCCAACTCCACCTCATCAAGTGAGGTGGCGGGTGGGCCAAGGCATTGGTGGGGCCGGTCACCATGGTTGACTTGGTCAACCATGGGTGGATTCATGGAGGAAGTAAAGATGAATAAGTGGAATTAAATTATGTAATTAAATGACCTTAGTTAGATATCAAATTAAATAAATGAGTTGCATTACATGGAGTGAGTTCAATGGGGGTGAGTCACCTAGAAAATGGGTGAGTCAAATGGGTGGTTTCATCTCATAGAAACCACCAAACCATCAAGACAAAACCATCCATAATCGTTGGATGATGTGGAGTGCCACATGGAGGGCATGCTTCCCCTTTGGCTAGACCAAAAGCCTAAGTGGAGAGCATGCATTGACAAAAAATGAGGTGGTGGTGCCACCTCATCCAAACCGCCCAAAACCGTTGGCCATGGAGGGGTTGGGAGTGCCATGTAGAGGGCATGCACCCTCCATGGCTAGACAAGGCCCTTAAGTTGGGGGCATGCTAGGGTATGCATTGGCCCAAAGGGAGGTGGTGGTTCCACCTCATCCCAACCACCACCACTAAGAGAGAAGAGGCCTAAGATTAAGGGCATGCATAGACCATGATTGGGCAAAAGAAAGGTGGTGGAGTCTAGCTCAAGCAAGCCCAAGTCAAGATGGAAAGATGGATTTTCCATCTCATTCCTCTCACCTCACTCTCTCCCTCTCTCCCTCCCTCTCTTGGCTGACCCTCACACAAGGAGAAAGACAAAAAAAGACTTAGAGAAAAGGAGAAGATCCCAAGCTTGGCCGACCACCATCTCAAGACACAAGACTTAGGATATTTTCCCATTCTCTCCGCCTCTCCCTCTCTCAAACCTACCACCGTCTCGGCCGAACCAACCCTTGGTGATCTCATCTTGATCAACCTCATATATTGGCCGAAGATCAAAGAGAAGAGGAAGAGGGAAGGCTAAGGATCAAAAGGAGTAAAAAGAAACCGGAAGAGCCGCGGGATTGGTAAGTAGTCCTCAACAAGAGTTTATTTTTAAAAGAGTTAAAAGGAGACCATGGAGTCCATTTTTCTTGGATTAATTGGTGACCAAAATATTATGGGCCATGGATGTAAAATCCATCCAAGAAAGGGGATGAGAAATGGACAAACCCTAATGGGTAAGATAGGTTAAGAAAAATAATGGAATACTAAGGACACTATGTATGTATTTGGGTATGTATGCATGCATGACAAAAAGGGTTCAAGGATCGTGGTTTGGCCATTGCATGGCCAAACCCTAACTGTTATGAAGATGTGGGAAGGACCTCATGCACGTCAAAAGTATGGTGAATAATCAAAATGTATGTTTTGGCCTTTGTATGGCCAAACCCTAGGGTTTCTTGTATGAGAACCATCAACTAACAAATCAAGGAAATATGATTTTTGAAGAAATAATGAACCATAGGGTTCGGCCATGTTGTATGGCCGAACCTCATGGACGAAGATTAAGTAATTTTTAAGGGGTTTAAAGGATGGAAACCATGGAATGATGGTTAATGATTTTTGAGGTTTTGAATGGTTAAATGTTAGTAAGTTTTAAAGGAGTTAAGTGAGGGAAACCATGGAGAAATGTTAATGATCATTTATGGTCTTAAATGTTGCAAATGAAGATGAACCATGGACCATGGGTTCGGCCATGTTGTATGGCTGAACCCCATGGAGAAATTTTGGTGGATTTAAATGTTTTTGAAACCATGAAGATGATGGGGAATATGGGTAAGTTTAAAAGGTTTAAAAGTGGTTAATGATGATGACCAAAATGTATGATGGAACCCCCCTCAAGAAAGGACTTTGTTGTGGATCTAAAATGTGATAAAGGATCCAAGAAAGAGGAGGAAATGACATCATGGGTTCGGCCATAGTGTATGGCCGAACCCCATGACCCATTTTATGAACCCTTTTTATGGGTTAAGTATGGATCTATGCATGTTTAAAATGAATGGGTATTAAGGAAATGGATGATGTATAATGATTTTTATGTCATAGTTGATGAGTCATTGATGGATCCATGCTTATAGATCAGTTATGGACATAGATGTGCATGAATGGAAGGAGTGTTTAACCATGGAAGAAGTAGTGGCAAAAATGTAAATATGGCCAAAAATGGAGAACCATGGGTTCGGCCATGGTGTATGGCCGAACCTCATAGGGGATGGCTGTGGACTTGGGGACTTTTAATGATGACCTTGTTTGTTGGATAAATGAACCAAAGGGTGGCTGATTTTAGACCCACAAGATTAAAATGATCAATGGATCAAAAAGGGACCCAAAAACCTAATTAGTAAGGTTTGGCCATGATGTATGGCTGAACCCCACTAAGGCATGAATGGTGGACTTAGACATGGTTGAAACATTGGGTTAATTTGTTGATGTGTAATAAGGTAACGGGATCTCGTAAGCGGTGCGCGATCGGTGACAGAATTCGTAGACGGAAACGCGAGGCACATTAGTTGGTCTTTAGTAGGATTCCTACCTCATTGAAAGCCATGGATTAGGTGTATATGAATGTTTTACTTGATCTATTTTGGTAATCAAATGATGTGTTTAAAGATGGGATTTTAATGCTATGGTTTGTATAACTATATGACATATTGCACTTACATCTCATGCATGGCATGGGAGGGATGAAAGGAAACTGGAGTCCACGCTCCGTCGGGGCGACCGATAAACAAACGTAGGGATACCTTGATGAGGCTTTTCCATCAAGGGGAATATTATGTGTTTGAGATACCTTGATGAGGCTTTTCCATCAAGAGGGTTACTATGTGTTTATGATATCTTGATGATGCTTTTCCATCAAGAGGGTTACTATGTGTTTATGATATCTTGATGAGGCTTTTCCCTCAAGAGGGTTACTATGTGTTTATGATATCTTGATGAGGCTTTTCCACCAAGAGGGTTACTATGTGTTTATGATACCTTGATGAGGCTTTTCCATCAAGAGGGATACTTTGTGATGGTGATGTGGATGATGGGTGGGACTCATGGCATATGACACCCATTGCATGGCATTGCATTCACTTGCATGGTTTTGATATTTGGACGTTGGTAGGATTCCTACCTTATTGAAAACCATGGAATATGTATATGTGATGATTTTACTTCTATGTGCAATGAATTATTTTGGTATCAAATAATATGTTTTAATGATGGGATTTTCATGCTATATGTATAATATGAATAGCATGTTTGCACTCATATCTCATGCATGGCGTTGTTGCTGGAAATCCTTGACCATTTTCCTGTTATTAGAGTCGCTGGAGGTTGTATTCCCGTTCAAATGCTGTTGCAGGACAGAGGTGACCACTGCTTGAACCAATTCTTTCAACTCGGGAGGCACAACAGGTAGGTTCACACTATTCTGTCCCTCCTCTTGATGAGGTGCCTGTACCTCCTCTTCCTGACGAGGTGGTGGTACCTCTTCCTCTACCCGTGGGTTTCGGCGAGTCCTTCTCTTCGGAGGCATTTCCTAAGTCATCGAAAAATATTTATTGACTTAGTTCCTTCATAAAATTGTCGTGTTCATATTTTGGGGAAATTTACCAAATAATCATACTTAGTTTTTTTTTTTTTGTGGGGAAAACTCCCTAAGTATTGTTTCTCATTTTGGGGGAAACTTACCAAATAATCATACTTAGTTTTGGGGGATTTTTCATGCATAATACAATGTATCTTTGTTGGGGAAATTTACCAAATCATTACTCTTTGTTTTCCTTTGTTTCTTTGGGGGGGGGGGGGGGGGGGGGAATCTCTAAATTCCTATTGTTTGTTGTTCAATTTGGGGATACCAGGGAAGTGCATCCTACTATGCTATGTTTGATAAATCTATCACTGTTTTATCAATTTGGGGGGGAATTTAGATGTTTTCTCATTTCTGGGGAAGTAAACCCTATCTTGTTATGTTTGATAAATCCAACTTATAGTGATTGTACTTCCCTTGCTATCATTCCTTTTCTTCGAATGTTGTTTTGAGATTGAATGATTTAGTCTGAGTCAATCAAAGTAAATTAACCTGGCCCCCGTGCAGCGGACTCCGAAGAGTCGGTCAGTTGGGATTCTTATCCGTCAGTGAGATGTGAAACCGTCTTAATCTTACTTCGAGAGATTCATTCTTCTGATTACATTCTGATACCAACTGTAATGCCTGCCCCTTTTCACTATGCTTAATTGACCGAAAATCAGAGTCTATTTTTTTTTTTTTTGAAATAAAGAGTGACAAAGGGCGCGGGACGTCACGACACGAGTTAAGTCCGAGCTTCTAAAGCCCGGCCCTTAACTAGCCAAACCTACGTGTGCGTGGAACTAAGTCCACGAGAACGGTTCACACGTAGAAAGTAAGCTCACGGAATATTTAACTAATTGCAGAATTATAATAGAGTCTATCCTACAAATTTTAGATAGCAAGGAAGTTACATCCTTAGATTACTAAATCACCTCAAAATTATAACCTCCAAAAGTAAAGTCCAAACCATAGCAAGAAATATAAATTATTACAGTCTAACGAGCTAAGTTACTCAAATTACATTTCCAAAATAAATTTAAGTAAACTATCTAGCCCGCTTCCCCAAGCTCCTACGCTTGGCTTCCGTCTCGTCCTTCGTTTCCGCCATCCCCTGCGTCATCAGCTAAGGTGGAAGTAGGGCGTTATACAACGCACCCAATAGGACTCCGAGTAGGGCCAACACATGGATTAGTGATAACAAGCACATAGGTAATAATATAATAAAAACCATAAAATGAATGCCATGACATGGGTGCCTTATATCATGAGTCCCACCCATCATCCATACCATCATTGTGCCATGTCCTTCTTGATGGAAAAGCCTCATCAAGATATGATCAACACTAGGCATCCCCCTTGATGGCAAAGCCTCATCAAGGAATCCCCATGATTGTTTCTCGGTCGCCCCGACGGAGCATGGACTCCGGTTGTACCTTATAGTACCCCTCTTGATGGATGAATTACATCAAGATATCCCCATGTTTGCTTCTCGGTTGCCCCGACGGAGCATGGACTCCGGTTCCATTATTTTCCCGCCCATGCCATCCATGAGATGTAAATGCCATATGCCATATAATATGTATAAATCATAGTCTTAAAACCCATCATAAAACAAATCATATAATTACCAAAATAAATCAAAGGAACCATCACATAACACATAATCCATGGCTTACAAAAAGGTAGGAATCCTACCGAATACCGACTAACGTTCCTTTACATTTTCCGTCCACAAATCCGGTCACCGATCCCGCACCGCTTGCGATGTCCGATACGTTATTACATATTAACAATCAGCCCATATTTTATCCATGATTAAGTTCCTAACATATGCCTTAGTGGGGTTCAGCCATACACCATGGCCGAACCTCACTATGTAGTTTTGTGGGTCCCATTTAATCCATCAAATATTTTAATCACATGAGTCTAAAAACCAGCCACCTAGGCTTCATTTAACCATACATAAGGTCATCTTTAAACACACTTAAGTCCATGATTATCCTCCATGGGGTTCGGCCATACACCATGGCCGAACCCATGGTTCCTCATTTTTGGCCCATATTTACGGTTTTGCCACTACCTCTTCCATGGTTAATCATTCACTTAACCATGTACATTTTTTTGTCCATAATTGATCCATACACTTAGATCCATTAATGATCCATCAACCATGTCATAAGATCATTAAAAATCAGCCATTTAATTAACCTAACCCTTATTCATTTAAACACATATATAGCCCCATACTTAGCCCATAAATGGTTCATAAAATTGGTCATGGGTTCGGCCATACACCATGGCCGAACCCATGATGTTAATCTCCTTACTTCTCTTGGATCATTTACCACATTTTTGATCCACCAACTTAGATCCCTCAATGACTTACCAATCATGTCATATAATCATTAAAATCAGCCCCTTTAATTTAACCTAATCCCCATTAATTTAAACACATACACAATTCCAACTTAACCCATCAAATGACTTGTAAAATGGGTCATGGGTTCATCTTCCTCTACCACTTTTGAAGCCATCAAAATCATTAATATCTTCCATGATTTTCCTCATTTAAAACCTCTTTAAAAGTCATTAACATTCATTCATTTAAAACCTTTAAAATCATTAACCACCTACCATAGCCTCCATTCTTTAAACCCATTAAAATTCTTATACATCACCATAGGGTTCGGCCATACACTATGGCCGAACCCATGGTTCAAGGTTCATCCTCTTTTATGCCTTTTAAGGCCATAAAACCCATTTACATCTTCCATGAATTTCGTTATTTAAAGCCCTTTAAAAATCACTAACATTTAATCATTAAAACCTTAAAATCATAAATCATCCTTCCATGGTTTTAATCCTAAAAACCTCATTAAAATTACGTAATTACCTACCATGGGGTTCGGCCATACTACATGGCCGAACCCTATGGTCTATGATCCCTTAAAAAATCATCACTTCCATGCTTGAATAAGTCTTAATGCATAATGTCCTTAATACATCCTTTATTTTTCTTAACCTAATTTATCTTTCCCATTTTGTCCATTTCTCATCCTTTCCATGGATAGATTTTTGATCCATAGCCCATAACATTTTTGGCCACCATTTAATCTAAGAAATGGACTCCATTATCTCTTTTTAACCCTTAAAAAAATGTAAATTCTTGTTTAAGAATTACTTACCACTCTGCGGCTCCTCTGGCTTCTTTTTCTCCACTTGGATCTTTAGCCTTTTCTCCTTCTTTTTTTCTTGATCTTTGGTCAAGATGTGCTTGATCAAAATGAGATCACCAAGGTTTGGGTCGGCTAATGATGGAGTGGGTTTGAGAGAGGGAAAGGAGGAGAGGATGGGAAAAACTATCCCAAGGTTTGGTCTTGAGGTGGTTGGCCAATGCTTGAATTTTTCTTCTCTTTTCTTCTAAGTTTTTCTTCTTCTTTCTCCTTGTGAGAGTGAGGGACGGTTTTGGAGAGGGAGGGATGGAGAGAGTGAGATTAGAATGGGATGAGATGAGACCCATCTCATTTGGTTGCTTAAGCTATACTCCACCATCAATTCCCTCCACCCACCAAGCATGGGCTCACATGCCTTAGTGGTGGTGGTTGGGATAAAATCACCACTAAGCCAATGGTTTTGGGCCTCTTGAGATGGAATGGTTTGGTCTTCCATCTTGACCATTTGACCATCATCATGGAGAGAGGTATGGGTTCTCATGCTTTAGGTGGTGGTGGTTGAGATGAAACCACCACCCTAAGCCAATGGTTTTAGTGTGTGCTTTGGGTGGTTTAATGAGATGAAACCACCCATTGACCCACCCCCTTTGACTCACTCCTTTGACCCATTTGACTCACCTAAGTAATTAATTAATTGGATCCTCAACGTAGGTTAATTAATTCCCATTTAATCTAATTCCATTTCCTTAAATTCCCTCCATGTATCCACCCATGGTTGACCAAGTCAACCATGGTGGCCGCCCCCACTAACTCCTAGCCTATCCGCCACCTCACTTGGTGAGGTGGAGGTGGGCCCCATTCGGCCATGTCACATAGGTTTTATAAATTCTAACTAAGGTGATTCACATTAATTAAATCAACTTAATTTAATTTGTTCCTCCTCAATTCCCTTTGACTTATCCATGGTTGACCAAGTCAACCATGATGGTCGGCCCCACCTATGCCTTGGTTCACATGCCACCTCACTTGGTGAGGTGGAGGTGGGCCCCACTGGGTTATGCCATCTTGATCATTTCATCACTAACTTAGGTGATTTAAACCAATTCAATCCATTCCCACTTATTGGATCACCATGGGCCCATGGCCCAATTAAATTTATTTCCTACCTATTTACCTTAGAGCTTAAATCATCTTGACCCATTGGGTCCCAAATGGGTATTGGGCCCAATTTGACTATCCTTGGCCCAATTAACCATCATTGACAATTTAAATGAATTTAATCCAATCCATGGTCCATTGGACCATACTTGGGCCTTTGTCCAAATTCTGATCCACTTAATATTTATTCCATCAAAATTCCCAATTTCCATCATTAAAATAAATAATAGCCTTATATATATTGATTTAAAAATTCTGGGCTATTACAGAATAAGTCATCGATCCTGGGTAAAGGGTACTTGTTCCAGACAGTTAGCTGATTCAATTTCCGGTAATCCGCACACATTCGGAGTGAACCATCCTTCTTCTTCACAAACAACACTCGAGCTCCCCAAGATGATGTGCTATTTCGAATGCAACCCAGTCTGAGCAGTTCATCAATTTGCTTCTTTAGCTCGAACATCTCTGCTGGTGCCATCCGATAATGTGGTAAAGACACTGGCGATGTGCCAAGGTATAACTTGATTTCAAAGTTGAGCTCCCTCATGGGTGGTAAGACAGGGAGTTCTTTTGGAAAAACATCCGTAAATTCTTTCACAATTGCCTGAAGTTCAGTGATTGGTGCCTTGTTTATGATGATATTGTTCAATACCAACTGGTTCAACCCTTCCTGCAGTCTGCTCTGCTTGTCTGTACAACCCACATATTGCTTTCCTTTGGGTGACCAAAATGTCACTCTGCGGCGATAACAATCAATGTTGGCCTGAAAGCTAGCCAACCAGTCCATGCCGAAGATAGTATCGTACTCAGTCATATCGAGTACCAGATAATTGAACTCAAATCTGAGTCCAGCGAGTTCAATATTCATTGCCATGCATATGAGTCCCAATGACGTGTCTCCGACAGGGGATATAATAGTGAGTGTTGTAGACAATTTTTGTACTAAAGTACCTGTAGCAGTTATAAATGATGCAAATATAAAGGAGTGTGAAGCTCCGAAATCAAATAGTGCATAGGCATAGGAACTACTGACAACAGCCATACCTTGAATCACTGAATGATCCACATCCGCTGGAGGAGCTAGAGTAAACAGTCGTCCAGATCCAGTAGGGTTAGGCGCCCGTCCTTCCTGGTTATACGTCCTACCTCCTCGGGAGTTAGCTGGCCTAGCTGGTCGACAGAAAGATCCTCTGGAATAGGAGAGTTTGTTAAGCTTTGGGCAATCCCTCTTGAAGTGGCTCGGCTGATCACAATGGAAACAGTTGTTCACCCCTCTTGAAGCCTGTGTGACTGATTCAGATGGGGAGGGCTGGTTGGGACAAAAGTCCCCTGTGGACCCAGTAGATGGTAAAGGTCTGCTGAAATTCGGTCGGAACTTCTTGTTGGGTTGGAACGCACCCCTCCCACTCAGATCTCGGCGGTTGTCAAACCGCACCATCTCAGCCATTTCTTGCTCGGCTATGGTGGCCCTGCTGACCACCTCAGCCAGTGTGGCTGCCTTGAATATGGATACTTTGGCCCTAACGTTTGGCCGTAGACCCCTCTCAAACTTTCGTGCCCTGCGGTGCTCGGTATCCACCATATAAAATGCATAGCAGGATAAACTGAGGAATTCCCGATGATAATCTGCCACCGTCATAGAGCCTTGTATCAAGGATAGGAAAGCTTGAATGTGACGCTCCTTCTCTTCCTCGGGAAAATATTGATCTAGAAAGGTAGCTGAAAACCATTCCCACGTCATTGTAGTCCTTTCCCTTTCCGGCACAAGTGCTTGCTGCTTTTCTATAACCACGCACCGTTTACCGACATCCTCGATCAGTTGGGATGTAGCCAGCAAAATCCTATCAACATGACTCCAGATCTGGAGTAGGGTCAAGATCCTTTCAGCCAACGCTCTGCTCCGACAACCCCTTCCTTTCCCTTAAAGTAGGGAGGGCGTTGTTGCTGGAAATCTCTGACCATAATCCGGTTATTGGCGTCACTAGTGGTTCCACTTCCATTCAAATGCTGTTGGAGAATAGAAGTAACTACTGCTTGAACCAAGCTTTGTAGTTCAGGAGGCACCACTGGTATACTCACGCTGCTTTGCTCCTCCTTCTCTCGTTCACTATAGTGAGAGTGTCGCTCTTCCTCTTCCCGCCGTGAGTGCCGTTCATCTTCCTCAGATTGCTCCTTCTCATGTTGAGATTTTTCATGTTGAGACTGCTCCTTCTCATGTTGAGATTTTTCCCTCTCTTCCTCATGTCGAGAGTTTTCTACCACTTTTTCCTTCATTTTCTGGTCTTGTCGAGTCTTTCTTTTTGGAGCCATTTTCCCTAAGTCATAAAAAAAATATTATTGACTTAGTTTCCTCGTACAATTTGTGTTATCACTATTTTTGGGAAATTTCCAAATAAGCACTCTTGGTTTTCCTTGTTTTTGGGGGAAATTTCTAAATACCTATTGTTTGTTTCTCAATTTGGG
Organism: Chimonanthus salicifolius; assembly: GCA_013350335.1. NCBI lineage: Eukaryota > Viridiplantae > Streptophyta > Magnoliopsida > Laurales > Calycanthaceae > Chimonanthus > Chimonanthus salicifolius. The sequence continues at coordinate 15,863,469 of CM023541.1, read as the reverse complement.
GATATCGGGGAAGTGTATCCTATTTTGCTATGTTTGGTATATCCAATTATGATGACTGTACTTCCTTTGCTATCTTTCATTGTTGTTCTTAGATTCGAATGTTCAGTCTGAGTCTAACGAAGTAAATTAATCTGGCCCCCAGTCAGCGGACTTCGAAGAGTCGGTCAGTTGGGATAGTGAGACATGAAACCGTCTTAATCTTACTTCGAAAAATTCAATCTTCCCTTTTCGCTCTGATATTGTTTAAGTTTACAAGGACATGTAATGCGTTAGTTAGATGTTGGCATGTAATAAGTTAGTAATATTTGCTATGGTTTGGTATGGTTTGAATGAATGATTAAGTTAAGGTAATTTTGGTTAATCGACTATGTACTTTGCTATCTAATAAAATGGAGTAGATTTAGGTTCTATTATAACCTGCAGTTAGATTAGGTAATATTCCGCAAGTTTTATCTATTACTATGTGTGAATCATTTTTCATGGACTTAGTTCATGCACACATAGGTTTGGCCAGTTAAGGGTCGGACTTTAGAAGTCCGGACTTAACTCGCGTCGTGACATCCCGCTCTTATCACTTGTTTATTTATTTTTTTTTTAAAAAAAAGACTCTGATTTCGAGTGAAAAAGAGCGGGGTGTTACAGTTGGCATCAGAGCGAAACGAGAATTCAATTGGGACCCAATGGGTGTTAATTGGGTCAAAATGTCCAATTGGGACCCAATGGGTCGTGTTTGACTTGGTTGACCACCAAGTGAGTTGAGTTAAATTAAATGAGTTGAGATGGATGGTTTACATTTTAAATTTAAATTCAAACAATGGGAAGGACGGTGTACATTTTAAATTCAAAAATTCAAATAATGGGATGGACTGTCTATGTTTCAAATTCAAAATTCAAATGAGTTGGGTTGGACGGTTTATATTTCAAATTCAAATGAGTGAGATGCACGGTTTTTACATTTGGAATTCAAATTCAAAACAAAGGGAAGGATACACGTTGGGGAGGAGGTTGATATGTTTCAAAATTTAAACGTTGGAGAGATGAAGGTGGTTTAAAATTCAAATTCAAAACAAATGGGGTGGACGGTTTTACATTAGAAATTCAAGCAAATGGGGCGGACGGTTTTACATTTGAAATTCAAACAAATGAGATGGAGGAGTTATGTTTAATTCAAATTCAAAACAATGATACACGTTGGAGAGATGGGAAGTTTGGTTACACATTTCAAATTCAAAACAAAGATATACGTTGGAGAGATGGAGGAGTGTTGGTTTAATTTTTTAAATTCAAACAAATGGAGGAGTATTGGTTTATTTCAAATACAAAGGCAAGGCACACGTTGGAGAGATAATGGAGATTGTTATGGTTTAATTTTTAAATTCAAACAAATGGAGGAGTATCGGTTTATTTCAAATACAAAGGCAAGACACACGTTGGAGAGATAATGGAGATGGTTATGGTTTAATTTTCAAATTCAAACAAATGGAGGAGTATTGGTTTATTTCAAATTCAAAGGCACACGTTGGAGAGATATTGGAGATGGTTATGGTTTAATTTTCAAATTCAAACAAGGCTCAACTCTCCCTCTCCCACTTGGCTATCTCTCTCCCTCACACTCTCTCTTAGCCGACCACTCACAAAGATAAGAGAGAAAAAGAACTTAGAGTTTACATCCCAAACACCTCTCCCTCTCACTCAAGTCGAGCCTCTCTCAAACCCACATAATTTGGCCGAACTCTATCTCTCTCTCAAGGCCGATTCTTCTCTCAAAGACAAAGTGGACTTAGAACAAAGGGGTTTGCAGTAAGGTCAGTCTCGGCCTAAAGATCAAGAAGGAAGAAAGGAAGGAAGGACTAAGGAAGGAGTGAAAGAACCGGAGGAGTCGCGGTATTGGTAAGTGCACTACAAACCCTTGTTAAATAAATTAGTTAAGGGAACATGATCCGGCCATTGTATGGCCGAACCTATTAAGGGTTTAAATCATGGTTATTGATGTTTAAAAGGGAAGAATATGGATCATAGGTTTTGGCTACTTTGTATGGCCGAACCCCACTAAGGGGCACTTGGTGGGTTATTGTTTAACCAAGGCATATTTTTGAATGGAATGGATAGCCATAGAATGATCAATGGCATAAAATGTAAATAAGAGTAAAAATGCAAGATCATGGGTTCGGCCATGGTGAATGGCCGAACCCCATGAGGAATGGTTTGTTTATGTATTCTATGGGTTGAGTTTTAATTGAGTTACTTGGATTGGCAATTGGACTTAATTTAAAAAGGATTAAAGGACCAAAATTTATGATGGTGAGGTTCGGCCATGTTGTATGGCCGAACCCCACTAAGGTGGATTTGTTGGACTTAAGTTATTATGTAGTGGATTTGCTGGACTTAAGTTATTATGTGGTTAGATGATTAATGTATAAATGGGTAGATCAATGGAATTGTGTGTTTGGGTTTGAGAACCCAAAGGAGGAACCAAAACAAAATTAGTGAGGTTCAGCCATGGTGTATGGCCGAACCCCACAAGATTATATTTGGTGGATTTAGAGTTTTAAAATGATTACTTGAAAGGGATTGGTTAAAACCAAAAAGGGACCTAATTTAAGTGGGTGAGGTTTGGCCATGGGGTATGGCCGAACCCCACAAGGTGGCTTTTGGACTTAGATTTAATTAGAAATCAAAAGGATATTGTCTTGACTTATTGTTATTAAAAAAGGTAATGGGACTTCTTGAATGGTGCGCAATCGTAAACGGGTGACGGTTTAAGAAGAGCGGATATTTTAAGTGACATTGGTGTAGGTTTCCTACATTTTTGTAACCACAATTTATACTTGCTGTTTTATGTTGATTTTTATAAGATATGTGTTAAATTATTATGTTTCAAAGAGGATTTGAAGGCTAAGATTTATTTGCAAATGGCATGTATTCATTGACATCTCATGCATGGCATGGGGTGATGGTTAAGTAATCGGAGGGATTACACTCCGTCGGGGCGTCCGAACAACCTATGTAGTGGTACCTTGATGATGAAAATCCCATCAAGAGGAAGCCGGAGGGTCTACACTCCGTCGGGGCGTCCGAACAACCTATGTGGAGGTACCTTGATGATGAGAATCCCATCAAGAGGAGACTATGTATACTTGTGATGGGTGGGACTCATTACATTTGCATACATACATAGCATTGTTTTTGTAAGATTTTGATGATCATGTATTATTATGTTATATGCATGTTTTTATACTAACCTTATGGTAGCCCTAATCGGAAGACTTACTGTGCGCGTTGATCTAACGCCCTATTTCTATCCTTAGTGGATGACTCAGGAAAGGGAAAGGTCGAGGATCGCGAAGGAAACCAAGCATAGGAGCTTGGGCATTTGAATGGATTAATTATGGACATTTTGTTTAAGTTTACAAGGACATGCAATTCGTTAGTTAGACGTTGGCATGTAATAACTTAGTAATATTTGCTATGGTTTGGTATGGTTTGAATGAATGATTAAGTTAAGGTAATTTTGGTTAATCGACTATGTACTTTGCTATCTAATAAACTGGAGTAGATTTTGGTTCTATTATAACCTGCAGTTAGATTAGGTAATATTCCGCAAGTTTTATCTATTACTATGTGTGAGTAATATCCCAGATTTTCAATATAGCAATATTTACGAAAATTGCCATTGAAATTATGAATTAATGGATATGGACCTTAGACTCTGATTTCGAGTGAAAAAGGGTGGGGTGTTACAAGGCCAGAGTGGGGGAAGTGTTTTTTGTCCCAACAAGAAGTTTTGACCTAACTTTGGGAGACCATCACCTTCCACTGGGTCAACTGGGGGCTTTCGTCCCAATCAGCCTTCCCCATCAGTATCAGTCTCTCAGGTCCCTCGAGGTGTGAGCACCCATTTCCAGTGTGGCTAGCAGGGCCATTTCAAGAGGGAATGTCCATAGAACAGAAGACCCTCTCACTCCAGGGGTTCATTTTGCCCTCCAGCCCGATCAAGTCATTCACAAGGATCCAGGGCATGCAACCAGACAAGACGGGCACCTAGCCCAACAGGATCTGGATGACTGTACACTTTAGCTCCTCATCCAGAGGCGGTGGATCACTCCGTGATTCAAGGTATGGCAATAGTCGGTCGTTCCTATGCTTTCGCATTATTTGATTCTAGAGCATCCCACTTATTTGTATCTGCTGCATTTATATCTACTACAAACACCATAGTACAAAAATTGTAACGCCTCGCATTTTTTCACTTGTTTCTTCCTGCAATTTCAGAGTATATTTTTTTTATAACAGAGTAGAGTGATAAAGCGCGGGACGTCACGACGCGAGCTAAATCCGAACTTCCAAAGTCCGACCCTTAATTGGCCAACCCTATGTGTGAATGGAAAATGGTTCACACATAGCAATATCAACATGCGGAATTGTAATGGCCCGGAATTTATAAATCAATATATAGTTATTTATTTATTTTAATGGTAGAAATTGGAAATTTGATGGAATAAGTGGTGAATGGATCAAAATATGGACAAAGGCCCAAGTATGGCCCAATGGACCATGGATTGGATTTAAAGTCATTTAGAGGGTCAATGATGGTCAATTGGGCCAAGGATGGTCAAATTGGACCCAATACCCATTTGGGACCCAATGGATCAAAATGATGTAGGATCTAAGGTAAATGGATCGGAGGTGAGTGTGATTGGGCCATGGGCCCAATGGTGATCCAAGTAGTTGGAATGGAATTAGTTAAATTTAAATCACCTAAGTTGGTGATGGAATTGATTAAGGTGACATGGCCGAGTGGGACCCACCTCCACCTCACCAAGTGAGGTGGCGTGTCGACCAAGGATTGGTGGGGCCGGCCACCATGGTTGACTTGGTCAACCATGGGTGGACTTCATGGAAGAAATTTAATGGAATTAAATTAAGTGGGAATTAATTAACTTAACCTAATGATCAAATTAATTAAGTTAATTAAGCTAATCAAGTGATGGTCAAAAGGTCAAAGTTGGAAGACCAAAACCACCCAAAGAAACACAAACCACTTAAAACAAACACAAATTAAACCATGTGCTTAGGGTGGTGGTTTTATCCCAACCACCACCACTAAGCACATTAGCTTATGTGTGGTAGGTGAGAGTAGTTAATGTTGGAATTAATTAACCAAATGAGATAACTCTCATCTCATTCTCCAAACCCCCTTCCATCTCACGTTATCTCTCTCTTTTGCTCCCTCTCAAGATCGTCCCACACTCAAGGAAGGAAGAAGAAGAAAACTAAGGAGGAAAAGAAGGAGAAAAGCTTAGAGAAGAGGAAGAAGAAACCAAGGGTTGGCCGACCACCTCAAGACAAAGACCTTGAGACATCTTTCTCATCTCCATCCTCTCCCTCTCTCAAATCTAACCCTACCTTAGCCAAACCCAAACCTTGGAGACTCCATCTTGATCAAGCATCTTAACCCAAAGATCAAGGAGAAGAAGAGAAGAGAAGGCTAAGGAGATCAAGAGGAGAAAGAAAAGCCGGAGGAGTCGTCGGATTGTAAGTAATTCTTAAACAAGAATTCTACATTTTTTTTATTAGGGTTAAAAAAAAAAAGAAAAATAAATGGATTAAGAATTTACTTGAGTATGGATTTATGTGATGTTGGAAGGAATCACAAACCATAGGGTTCGGCCATGTAGTATGGCCGAACCCCATGGAAGGTGATTAGATATTTTTTTTATGAAGTTTAAGGGTTAAGATCATGGATGGATGAACAATGGATAAAATGGGAGAGATAGATTAAGAAAAATAAATGGATATTAAGGACACTATGTATTTAGATTTAATTAAGCATGGATGTATGATTTTGAAGAATGGAAACCGTGGAATATGATTAATGGTTTTAAAGAGTTTGAATGATTAAATGTTAGTGATTTTGTAAAGGGATTTTAAATGAGAAAATCATGGAAGGATGATTTATAATTGTTAGGATTTTTTTTTAATGATTAAATGTAGTAATTTTTAAATGATGAAATTTGTGGGAAATGTAAATGGTTCTATGGCCTCAAGAGGCATAAAGGAATAATGGACCATGAACCATGGGTTCGGCCATGGTGTATGGCCGAACCCTATGGTGATGTTTAATAATTGTAATGGGTGTGAAATATGGAAATGGATGGAGAAGATGGATAGTTTTAAATGGACTTTAAGTAGAGTAAATAATGTTTTAAAGGGATGGAATTAATGGGAAAGCATGGACCATGGGTTCGGCCATGTTGCATGGCCAAACCCCATGGGGAAATTTGATGGTTTAAGTATGTTTGAAACCATGAAAAGAATGGGGAATGTGGTATGATTAAAGGAGTCATTAATGGACTAAAAAATGTACCAAATAATGATCAAAGTGATGATTTAAAGGCATAATGTAAAATCCCTCCTGGGAGGGTTCATTTTGGATCTAAATAATGTAAATATGTCCAAGGAAAGATAAGGAAAAGACATCATGGGTTCGGCCATGGTGTATGGCCGAACCCATGACTCATATGAGAGCCATTTTATGGGCCAAGATTAGGGTCTATGTAGATGATTAAATGAATGGGGATTAAGTCAATTAAGTGGCTGATCTTAATAATTCTATGATATGGTTGATCGGTCACTAATGGATCTAGGTTATGGATCAATTTTGAACTTAAGTGTGCATGGATAAATGAGTAATTAATCATGTAAAGGAGTAGTGGCAAAAATGGTAAATATTGGCCAAAATGAAGAACCCCATGGGAGGATGACCATGGACTTAAAAGTATGTTAAGAAATGATCTTAGTGATTAAAAAAAAAAAAAAAAGGTTGATGCTAATTAAATGGAATTAATGGACCTTAAATATGGTTAATATTGACCCACTTGTAGGTCATGTTATGGGCTAAAATTAGAATTATGTAGGTGATTAGATGAATGGAAAATTAGGTAAGTTTAGGACTGATTTGTTAAATGAATATGACATGGTTAATGGGACATTAACGGATCTAAGATAGGGATCATTAATGGATCTAAGTTTGTGATCAGTTAGGGACTTAATCATGGATAAAATATGGATTGATTTGGTAATGTATAATAAGGTATCGGGACATCGCAAATGGTGCGCGATCTGCGACCGGATTTATCGAACGGAAACAAAAAAGGACGCTAGTCGGTATTCGGTAGGATTCCTACCTTTTTGTAAGCCGTTGATTATGTGTTATATGTTGGCTTCTTTAATTTATTTTTGTTAATTATGTGATTGGTATTATGATGGGTTTTAAGATTATGAATTATATGTTAATACTATGAATTCTATTTTAATGATATGCATTATATGTAAAGGCTATGTATTATATATTAAGGTTATGAGTTATATATATTACATAGCATAATGCACTTACATCTCATGCATGGCATGGGTGGGAAAATAAAGAAACCGGAGTCCATGCTCCGTCGGGGAAACCGAGAAGCAAACATGGGGATAGCCGAGGTGCTATAACCGGAGTCCATGCTTCGTCGAGGCGACCGAGACGCAAACATGGGGACACCTTGACGAGGCCTTGCCGTGAAGGGGGATATGACATTGTATGATGGTATGGATGATGGGTGGGACACATGACATAGGCACCCATGGCATGGCATTCATTTTATGGATTTTATTATATTGTTATCTGTATGCTTGTTATCACTAATCAATGTGCTAGCCCTACTCGGAGTCCTACTGGGCGCGTTGTCTAACGCCCTACTTCTACCCTAACTGATGACGCAGGAGACAGCGGAAACGGTGAACGCTACGGGAGCCAAGCTTAGGAGCTTGGGAAAGCGGCTACTTAGTTTATTTAAGTTTTATTTTGGAAATGTAATTTAAGTAGCTTAGCTTGTCGGTATGTAATAATTTTAGATTTCTTGCTATGGTTTGGACTTTACTGTTGTATGTGATAATTTGAGGCAATTTAGTAATTTAAATGATGTATCTTCCCTGCTATCTAAAACTGGTAGGATAGATTCTATTATAACCCCCGGTTTAATGTTTAATTTCCGCAAGCTTACTTCTACGTGTGAACCGTCCTTCGTGGACTTAGTTTCATGCACACGTAGGGTTGGGTAGTTAAGGGCCAGGCTTTAGAAGCTCGGACTTAACTCGCGTTGTGATGTCCGCGCCCTTTATCACTCTTTATTTTCAAAAAAAAAATAGACTCTGATTTTGGTGAAAAGGGGCGGGCGTTACAGGAATAAAATCATAACCTGCGGAATCATAACATCAAAAATTGCGGAAACATAATAGAACCACGTTCTATTCCAATCAGATAGCAAAGTACGTCAAGTCCTTAATCATTATTAAAACGTCATAATCATCAAACTAAACATCCGACCATCTAAGTTATTACATTCTGAAACTAGTTACTCAATAACAAGTCCATAAGTAACTTTATTCAAAACATATAAAATAAATCATCCAAGCTCCTAAGCGTGGCCCGTCTTGCGTTCCTCGTTCCCCTGATTACCTATATCATCAACTAGGGTAGAAGTAGTGCGTTAGAACAACGCGCCCAGTAGGTATTCCAGTTATGGCTAACACATGGTTAGTACAAAACATATATTATAACATAATATATAAAACTAGGTAAAACCATGCCATGCAATGATGACATATGCAATGAGTCCCACCCATCACATGTAAATAAATGTACCCACCACATAGGTCTTCCGGACGCCCCGGCGGAGTGTGGACCCTTCGGAATCTTCTTGATGGAAATCACATCAAGGTACCGCACATAGGTTTTTTGGACGCCCCGACGAAGTGTGACCCCTCCGGTTACAAATCCTCCACCCCATGCCATGCATAAGATGCCAATGAAACACATGTTATTTTATAGCATAAACATAGCATTTAAAATCACCTTTTGAAACATAATCAACACATGCTATTTATACAATTAAAACGTAGCATTTGAAATTCATAATAAAGCATATCCTTTGAAACATATTTTCATCAAACATAAGGTAAAACAAGTGTACGTAAACCCATGGTTTCAAAGAGGTGGAATCCTACCAAAGACTGCTAACGTGTGTTTACGTCCTTCGTCCAGTAATCGCTCACGATCATAAACGTCGTGTGAGATCCCGTTACCTTATAACACAATAATTAATGATAACCAAGTCCCACTTGATTTTTAAGGCTTTTAGTCCATACACAAAACCCCATTTAATTTTAATAACACCAATTCCACAATCAATTGGGTCCTAATTGGGTCATGGCCCAATTCTTTATCCATATAAGATCCAGTCTAAAATTTACAATTAAAATGGATAATTTCATACAAAATAATAAACTGAAAATCCGAGGTGTTGCAATACAACCCTCTTTTTAAATTTTTCATCCCAAAAATCGAGTGAAGTAGGTTTCAAACATTTACCTAAATAGCTCAGGATGAGCTTTCCTCATTTCCGACTCGAGTTCCCATGTGTCTTCTTCAATGCCATGTCGATCCCATACTACCTTGACAAATTGGATCGCTCGGTTCCGTAATACCCTTTGTTCTGTGTCCACCACTCGGACAGGCTTCTCGACGTATGTCATGTCGCTCTGAACCTCTATGTCTTGTACGTTCAGTATGTGAGAAGGATCAGGATTATACTTTCTTAATATCGATATATGGAACACATCATGTAAAGATGCCAACTGTGATGAGAGTGCCAATTGATAAGCCACGTCCCCCATCCATCTTATGATAGAAAATGGTCCCACATATCTTAGCGATAATTACACTTTCTTTCCAAATCTCATGTTTCCCTTTCGTGGCGAGACTTTCAAGAACACCATGTCTCCCACTTCAAATTCAAGGAACCTCTGCTTTTTGTCAGCATAACTCTTCTGACGACTCTGCGTAGTCAATAGGTGCTGCCATATCAACTGTATCTGCGTTGTAGTCTCTATAACCAACTCAGGTCCAATCAATGCAAGCTCACCAGCCTCTGTCCAGCACACTGGTGACCTACATGGTCTACCATATAATGCCTCAAATGGTGCCATCTGGAGGCTTGCCTGGTAACTGTTGTTGTATGAGAATTCTACCAACGACAAGTGATCCTCCCATCCACCCTTGAAATCTAGCATACATGCTCTCAGCATATCCTCCAGTGTCTATATTGTCCTCTCAGACTGTCCATCAGTCTGTGGATGGAATGTTGTACTAATCAATAAATTTGTTCCCATGGCTGCCTGCATGCTTTATCATACTCTGCCAGTGAATCGACCATCTCTGTCAGACACAATAGTTCGAGGAATACCATGCAATCGGATGATATCCTTGATATACCGCTGACCTAAAGTGTCAGATGAGTTTGTCATCCTGATGGGAATGAAATGTGCAGACTTGGTCAATCGGTCTACCACGACCCATATCGCATCATTTCCTTTTGAAGACCCTGGCAACCCTGTCACAAAATCCATGAAGATTTGCTCCCATTTCCATTCCGGCACTGGTAAGGGTTTGAGTAACCCTGGTGGCTTCTGATGTTCAGTCTTAACCTGCTAACACATTAAGCAATGAGCCACAAATTCTGTCACATCCTTCTTGAGTCCGTGCCACCAGTAATGTCTCTTCTGGTCATGATACATCTTGGTGCTACCCGGATGAATAGAGAGTTTGGTCTGATGTGTCTTAACCAATAAGTCTTTTCTTCAGCTCTTAGGTACATAAATCCTTCCTCGGAATAAAAGACCCTGTCTTGGTCGTAATTCCCATTCCGGTATGACTTCACCAATAGACATCTTGTTCCTATTCAATCTTGGTAACCATGTTGGACCGCATGATCAAATTGTACATACTCCCATGGTTATTAATATATAAATTGAACTCTTGTATGGTATTCAGCATCTCCCATTCTGTCATGATCAAACATACCACTGATGCATGTGATAAACGGCTGAGGGCATCTGCCACCTTGTTCGCCTTGCCAAGGCGCTAACGAAGTACGAAGTCATAATCCGCCAGATATTCCATCCATCTGCGCTGCCTCAAGTTGAGCTCTTTCTGATCAAACAAGTATTTCAAGCTCTTATGATCGGAAAACACTTCAAATTTCTCTCCATAAAGATAATGTCTCCAGCTTTTAAGAGCGAAGACCACTGCGGCTAGTTCCAGATCGTGCGTAGGATAGAGACGTTCATGTATTTTCAACTGTCTTGATCCATATGCCACCACACGATTACTTTGACTAAGTGTACACCCCAGTCCTTTTCCTGAAGCATCGCATTGTACTTCATAACACTTGCCTCTTTTCGGCAAAATTAGGATAGGAGCAGTGGTAAGTTTCGTCTTCAGCTCTTCAAACCTCTGATTGCACAAATCTGACCATTCATATTTGACTCCTTTCTGAGTGAGTCGAGTAAGTGGAGATGCAATTTTTGAGAAGTCCATGATATATATTCCTGTAGTAACCAGCCAATCCCAAAAAGCTACGGATCTCGGTTACATTCTTTGGCACTTTCCAATCTCTTACTGCCGCTATCTTAGCCAGATCCACGGTTATACCTTCTTCTGATATAACATGTCCCAAAAAGTTGACCTCAGACAACCAAAATTCACATTTGCTAGCTTTTGGATATAGTTTGTTCTTCCTCAAAGTGCCCAGAACTATTCTCAGGTGCTCAGCATGTTCTTTTTGAGTCTTGGAGTAAATCAAAATATCATCAATAAATACAATAAAAAGTTGGTCCGAATAAGGACGGAAGATCCTGTTCATTAAATCCATGAACACAGCTGGTGCATTGGTGAGTCCAAATGGAATGACTACAAATTCATATAGCCCATACCGCGTTCTGAAGGCTGTCGTCTCTATGTCCTCCTCCCTAACCCGGATTTGGTGATATCCGGACATCAGGTCAATCTTAGAAAAATGACTGGAACCTTTAAGTTGATCAAATATATCATCGATCCTGGGTAGAGGGTATTTATTTCTGACCGTCAGCTGGTTCAGTTTTCAGTATTCCATACACATACAGAGTGAACCATCCTTTTTCTTCACAAATAAAACTGGAGCTCCCCAAGCCGATGTACTGTTCCGAATGCACCCTAGTCTGAGTAGTTCATCAATCTGCTTCTTTAACTCGGACATCTCTGCTGGTGCCATCCGATAATGTGGTAATGACACTGGTGCAGTGCCAGGATACAGCTTGATTTCAAAATTAATCTCCCTCATGGGAGGCAAACTAGGTAGTTCCTTTGGAAAAACGTCTGCATAGCCTCTTACTATTTCCAGAAGTTCAACCACCGATGCCTTGTTGATTCTGATAATGTTCAATACCAGATGATTCAACCCTTCATGCAGTCTGCTTTATTTATCAGCACGCACTACATGTTTGTTTTCCCTCGGGTGACAAAAATGTCACCATGCGACGATAACAATCAATGTTGGCTTTAAAGCTAGCCAACTAATCCATGCTGAAAATAATATCATATTCTGACAAATAATTGAACTCAAATCTGAGTCCAGCAAGTTCAGTATTCACTGCTGTGCATATAAGTCCCGATGAAGTGTCTCCGACGAGGGATACAATAGTGAATGATGTGGACAGTTTTTGTACCAATGTCCCAATAACAGTTATAAATGCAGTAGATATGAAAGAGTGTGATGCTCCCGAATCAAATAATGCAAAGGCTTAGGAACTACTGACTACTGCCATACCTTGAATCACTGAATGATCCTCTGTTGCTGGAGGTGCTAAGGTGAATACCCGTCGAGATCCTGTAGGTGGCCGCCCCACCTGATTAACTGTCCTGCCTCCACGTGAATTAGCTGGCCTAACTGGTGGACGAGATGAGCCTCTGGAATATGAGGGTTGTTGAGTTGTGGACATTCCCTCTTAAAATGGCCAGGCTGATCACAATGGAAGCAGTTGCTCCCACCTCTAGGAGCCTAAGTGACTGATGTAGATGGGGAGGGATGATTGGGTCGAAAACCCCCGGTTGACCCAGTAGATGGTGAGGGTCTGCTAGAGTTTGGTTGGAACCTCTTGTTGGGCTGGAATGTACCCCTCCCACTTTGAGCTCGGCGATTGTCAAAACGCGTCAACTCAGCCATCTCCTGTTCTGCTATAGTGGCCCTGCTGACCACTTCTGCCAATGTGGCTGCCTTGAATATAGTTACTTTGGCCCTTATGCTTGGCCGAAGGCCCCGCTCAAACTTGCGTGCCCTTCGATACTCAGTATCCACCATATAGAATGCATAAACAGACAAACTGAGAAACTCTGCCACCGTCATGGTACCCTGTACCAAAGATAGAAAAACCTGTGTCTAGCGCTGCGCTCCTTCTCCTACTCAGGAAAATAATGTTCTAGGAAGGTGGCTGAGAACTGTTCCCAAGTCATGGCAGTCCTCTCTCCTCCCGGAAGGAGTGCTTGCTGCTTCTCTATCACCTCCCACCATTTACCAACATCATCAATCAGCTGTGATGTAGCCAGTAAAATCTTGTGAGCATGACTCGTGATATTCAATAGAGTCAGAATCTGAGAAATCTTCTTTAGCCAGTTTCAGCTCCGACAGCCCCTTCCCTTCCCTTGAAGTAAGGAGGGGGCTGTTGCTGGAAGTCCCTGACCATGCTCTTGCCATTGTTTCCGTTGGTGGTTCCATTCTCATTCATATGTTGTTGGAGCACTGAAGTAACCACCGCTTGAACCAAATTCTGCAATTCAAGAGGTACCACTGGTATGTTCACACTGTTTTCTTCCTTCTCGTGGTGAGATTGTTCTTCCTCACAGTAAGAGTGTCGTTCTTCCTCATGGTGAGATTATTTTTCCTCACGGTGAGATTGTTCTTCCTCACGGTGAGACTGGCGTTCCTCCTCATCACCTCCGTTTGGGTTTTGTCGGGTATTTCTTGTTGACTTTCCCTTTGGAGCCATTTTTCCCTAAGCCAATGAAACATATCAAGACTTAGTGTCCATAAACAAAATTTTGTATTTCCTACCTGTTGGGGAAAATTTCCAAATAAGCACTCTTGATTTTCACTTTGTTTTCGGGGGAAATACATCCTATATTGCTATGTTTGATAATCCGATTATTTTGACTGTACTTCCTTTGCTATCATCCGTCTGAGTCTAACGAAGTAAATTAATGCACGAGACTGGATTAATTTACTCCGAAAGATTTAATGTTTCGGGTTCGGTCTGATACCAACTATAACGCTCTGCCCTTTTTCACTCGTTTCTGCCTATAAATTCAGAGTATATTTTTTTTATAACAGAGTAGAGTGTTAGAGCGCGGGACGTCATGATGCGAGATAGGTCCGAACTTCCAAAGTCGACCCTTAACTGGCCAACCCTATGTGTGTATGGACCAAGTCCATGAAAAATGGTTCACACATAGCAATATCAACATGCGGAATAAAATCATAACCTGCGGAATCATAACATCAAAAATTGCGGAAACATAATAGAACCACATTCTATTCCAATCAGATAGCAAAGTACGTCAAGTCCTTAATCATTATTAAAACGTCATAATCATCAAACTAAACATCCGACCATCTAAGTTATTACATTCCGAAACTAGGTACTCAATTACAAGTCCATAAGTAACTTTATTCAAAACATATAAAATAAATCATCCAAGCTCCTAAGCCTGGCCCCCATCTTGCGTTCCCCTGATTACCTGTATCATCAACTAGGGTAAAAGTAGGGCGTTAGAACAACGCGCTCAGTAGGAATTCCAGTTACGGCTAGCACATGGTTAGTACAAAACATATATTATAACATAATATATAAAACCAGGTAAAACCATGCCATGCAATGATGACATATGCAATGAGTCCCACCCATCACATGTACATAATTGTACCCACCACATAGGTCTTCCGGACGCCCCGGCGGAGTATGGACCCTCCGGAATCTTCTTGATGGAAATCACATCAAGGTACCGTACATAGGTTTTTCGGACGCCTCGACGGAGTGTGACCCCTCCGGTTACAAATCCTCCACCCCATGCCATGCATGAGATGCCAATGAAACACATGCTATTTTATAACATAAACATAGCATTTAAAATCACCTTTTGAGACATAATCAACACATGCTATTACAATTAAAACATACCATTTGAAATTCATAATAAAGCATATCCTTTGAAACATATTTTCATCAAACATAAGGTAAAACAAGTGTACATAAACCCATGGTTTCAAAGAGGTGGAATCCTACCAAAGACCGCTAACGTGTGCTTGCGTCCTTCGTTCGGTAACTGCTCACGATCGTAAATGTCGTGTGAGATCCCGTTACCTTATAACACAATAATTAATCATAACCAAGTCCCACTTGATTTTTAAGGATTTAAGTCCATATACAAAACCCCATTTAATTTTAATAACACCAATTCCACAATCAATTGGGTCCTAATTGGGTCATGGCCCAATTATTTATCCATATAAGATCCAATCTAAAATTTACAATTAAAATGGATAATTTCATATAAAATAATAAAATGAAAATCTGAGGTGTTACAATAATTGTCCACATCATTTACTATTATATCCCCCATCGAAGACACATTATTGGGACTTATATGCACAGCGGTAAACACTAAACTCGCTGGAGTCAGATTTGAGTTCAATTGTTTGGTACTCGAGATGACTGAGTGCGACATCATTTTTGGCATGGATTGGTTGGCTAACATCCAGGTCAGCATTGACTGCCATCTCCGCAGGGTGATATTTTGGTCACTTGAGGGAAAGCGATACGTGGTACATGCTAACAAACAGAGCATCCCTATGACCAGAAGACTGCATGAAGAATTGAACCACCTTGTTTTGATCAGCATCAGACTAGACAAGGCACCAGTGTTTGAATTACCTGCGGTAGTGAAAGACTACGTGGAGGTATTCCCGTCAGAACTCCCTGGCTTGCCACCCAAGAGGGAGATTGACTTTGAGATCAAGTTGTATCCTGGCACTACTCCAGTGTCATTGCCGCATTACTGGATGGCCCCAACTGAGATGTCAAAGTTAAAGAAGCAAATTGATGAACTGCTCAGACTAGGATGCATTCGGAACAGCACATCATTTTGGGGAGCCCCAATGTTATTTGTGAAGAAGAAGGATGGTACACTTCGGATGTGCTTAGATTACAGAGAATTGAACCAGCTGACTGTCAGAAACAGATACCCTCTACCCAGGATTGATGATCTATTCGATCATCTCAGGGGTTCCAATCACTTCTCCAAGATTGATCTGACGTCCGGCTACCATCAAATCCAAGTTAGGGATGAAGACATAGAGAAGACGACTTTCAGGACGCGGTATGGACTATATGAGTATGTAGTCATGCTGTTTGGACTTACCAATGCACCAGCCGTGTTCGTGGATCTGATGAACAGGATCTTCCGTCCTTACTTGGACAAGTTTGTAATTGTTTTTATTGATGACATCCTGACTTATTCCAAAAGTCAGGAGGAACATGCTGAGCATTTGCAGATAGTCCTAGACACCGTGAAGAAGAATCAGTTGTATGCCAAAGCAAGTAAGTGTGAATTCTGGCAATCTGAGGTTAACTTCTTGGGGCATGTCATATCAGCAGAAGGTATAGCCGTGGACCCAGCTAAAGTGGCGGCAGTCAAAGAATGGAAAGCACCAAAGAATGTGACCGAGATCCGCAGCTCTGGGATTGGCAGGTTACTATAAAAAATTTAGCATGGACTTCTCCAAGATTGCAGCTCCACTTACTCGACTCACTCAGAAAAGAGTCAAATTTGAATGGTTTGATGTATGCAACCGGAGATTCGAGGAACTAAAGGAGAGGCTTACGACTGCTCCTATTCTGATTTTATAGGAAAGAGGCAAGGACTATGAAGTATATTGTGATGCTTCAGCAGAGGGACTTGGGTGTTCTCTCACTCAAAGTCAACATGTGGTGGCTTATGGTTCAAGACAGTTGAAAATTTATAAATGCCACTATCCCACGCATGATCTAGAACTAGTCGCAGTGGTCTTCGCTCTCTAAAGCTGGAGACACTATCTTTATGGTGAGAAGTTTGAGGTGTTTTCTGATCACAAAAGCCTGAAATATTTGTTTTATCAGAAGGAACTCAACATGAAGCAGCGCAGATGGATGGAATATCTGCAAGATTATGAGTTCGCTCTTCGATGTCATCTTGGCAAGGTGAACAAAGTGGCGGATGCCCTCAGCTGCATGTCACATGCAACAGTGGCCAGTTTGATCAGGAAGGAAGGGAGATGCTGAATACCATTCGAGAGTTCAATTTATACATCAAGAACCATGGGAGTACGTATAATCTGATCATATGGTCCAACATGGTTTCCAAGATTAAACAGGAACAACGGACAGATCCGGAAGTGGAAGAGATATGGGCTAAGATGTCTACTGGTGAGGTTATACCTGAATGGGAGTTGCGACCGGGATAGGGTCTTTTATTCCGAGGCAGGACATATGTGCCTAAGAGCTACAGAAGAAAGTTATTGATCGAGGCACACCAAACCAAACTCTCTATTCATCCGGGTAGCACCAAGATGTATCATGATCTGAAGAGACACTGTTGGTGGCATGGACTCAAAAGAGATGTGGCAGAGTTTGTTGCTCACTGCCTAACTTGTCAGCAAGTTAAAACTGAACATCAGAAGCCACCAGGTTTACTCAAACCCTTACCAGTGCCAGAGTGGAAATGGGAACACATTTCTATGTTTTTTGCTACAGGGTTGCCAAGGTCATCAAAGGACAATGATGCAACATGGGTCGTGGTAGATCGATTGACCAATTCTGCACACTTTCTTCCCATCAAGATGACAGATTCATCTGAGACTTTGGGTCGACGGTACATCAAGGATATCATCAGACTACATGGTATTCACCGGACTATTGCGTCTGACAGAGATGGTCAATTCACCAGCAAGGTGTGGCAGAGCATGCAGTCGGCTATGGGGACAGACTAATTGATTAGCACAGCGTTCCATCCATAGACTGATGGACAATTAGAAAGGACAATACAGACATTGGAGAATATGCTGAGAGCATGTATGTTAGACTTCAAGAGTGGATGGGAGGATCACTTACCGCTGGTTGAGTTCTCTTACAACAACAGTTAACAGGCAAGCCTCCAGATGGCTCCATTCGAGGCCTTGTATGGTAGACCATGTAGATCACTAGTGTGTTGGACGGAGGCCGGTGAACCTGCACTTATTGGATCCGAGCTAGTTGCAGAGACTACGGAGCAGATTAAGCTGATACGACAGCATCTACTTACTGCACAGAGTCGTCAGAAGACCTACGCTGACAAGAGAAGGAGGTTCCTTGAGTTTGAGGTGGGGGACTTAGTGTTCTTAAAAGTCTCGTCACGAAAGGGACACATGTGATTTGGGAAGAAAGGGAAATTGTCTCCTAGATTTGTGGGGCCGTTTCCAATCCTAAAGAGGGTGGGGGAGGTGGCATATCAATTAACACTTCCTCCACAGTTGTCATCTTTGCACGATGTATTCCATGTTTCCATGTTGAAGAAATACAACCCTGATCCTTCGCACGTGTTGAACGTGCAAGATGTTGATGTATAACGCCCCGCCCTATTTCACTCGCCAAAAATCAGAGTCCTTTTTTTTAATAAAAGAGTGAGAGAGAGCGGGACGCCACGACGCGAGCTAAGTCCGAGCTTCCAAAGCCCGACCCTTAACTGGCCAACCATACGTGTGCTGGACCAAGTCCACTAAAACGGTTCACACGTACTCAAGTTAACATGCGGAATAATCATAAATGCAAAAATATAATAGAATAACAATTCTATTCCATTTTAGATAGCAAGGAGTCCGTCCCTTAATAATAATTATCTTAAGTTAACATATCCAAAGTTAACATTCAAACCATAGCAAATAATCTAAGTTATTACACTCCTGACTGCTAGTTATTCAAATCACATTGTCTGAATAACTTAAATAGAACGAAACTAAAACATCCAAGCTCCTAAGCTTGGCTCCGATCTCTTTCCTCGTTCTGTCCATTCCCTGTGTCATCAACTAGGGTAGAAGTAGGGCGTTAGACAACGCGCCCAGTAGGTATTCCAATTAGGGTCAAACACACGAGTTAGTATAAAAATCCAGATATAATACATCATGTCGTATCCGTAAAACATCATATCCAAAACAGTGTATGATAATAGAGATCCAATCATATAGATAAAACCAGAAACAGTGCATGATAATAGAGATCATAACCATGTTGATGCAATGCCATGCCATGGGTGCCAAATGCCATGAGTCTCACCCATCAGCCATAACGCAATCACAAAACATCCTCTTGATGGAAAACTCCTCATCAAGGTATCCTCACAAACATAGTACCCTCTTGATGGAAAACTCCTCATCAAGGTATCCCCACAGTTGTCTTACGGACGGCCCGACGGAGTGCGGTATCCGGTTACCTCTTGATGGAATAATGCACATCAAGGTACCCCTCACGACTTACGGACGCCCCGACGGAGCGTGGGTCTCCGGTTACCTCTTGATGGATAATGCACATCAGGGTACCCCACAATTGCCTTACGGACGCCCCGACGGAGTGTGGTCTCTGGTTACATATCATCCCTCCCATGCCATGCATGAGATGCAAATGCCAACATGCTATGAAATAATACAAACCATAGCATTAAAATCCCACAATTGCAACATATTGTTTGATACCAAAATAACTTATCAAAATATGAATTAAAATCATCATACATATCCCATGGTTTCAATGAGGCAGAATCCTACCAATGATCAACCAACGTGTCCTTGCGTTTTTGTCCGGAAACCGATCACCGATTGTACACTGCTTGTGAGGTCCCGTTACCTTATTACATATCAATTAATCAAACCCATGTTACATTTGATTTCCAATCATGTCTAAGTCCATAAACACATCTTTGTGGGGTTCGGCCATACAACATGGCCGAACCTCACCCACTTGAATTTGGTCCCTCTTTTGATTTAACCAATCACATCCAAGTAAATCATTTCAAAAACCCTAAGTCCACAAAATACACTTTTGTGGGGTTCGACCATACAACATGGCCGAACCTCACTCCCTTAGTTTTGTGCCCTTCTTTTTAGTCCTTTGATCTTTAGATTAAATCCAAGATCATGCCATCATTGATTCATAAATCTAATCACTCATACAATAATTATTTAACATTGATAACAACCTAAGTCCACAAATATTTCCCATGGGGTTCGGCCATACACCATGGCCAAACCCATGGTCCTTTAATTCCATGATTTACTCATACATTTAAGTCCTTTATACCAACTTGGATTCAAAAACACAATCCATGGGGTTCGGCCGTACACCATGGCCGAACCCATGGTCCTTCAATTTTACCATTTGCCCATTTATTTCCTTCCATAGGTAATCACCTAACTTACTTACCATACTCATGTCCATAACATAGATCCATGAACATAGAGATATAATTAAATCCCTCATTTCCTAGCTTAATCATCCATTCATTTACACATGCATAAAACTCTAAATGACCCTTTAAAATGGTCCATCAAATAGTTCATCAAATGGTTCATGAGGTTCGGCCATTCATCATGGTCGAACCCATGATGTCATTTCTTTCCTTTTTTTTCTTAAATCATTCCCAACACTAGAATCCATAAACCAAGTCCCTCCATTCCTCGGCTTGATCCTTCCTTTATTTAAATTTGCACAGTTCCATAACGTCCATAAAAATTGGTTCATGGGGTTCGGCCATACAACATGGCCGAACCCATGACGTTCATCTTCATCCTCCCTTTGCATCATTTACAATATTTAGACCCATAAATAAAGTCCCTCCATGGGGAAGTTTAATCATACCCTTAGGTCATCATTTACAATCCAAAGTCCATCAACATGAGTTCTATTATTTTCATGATCCAAATGCATCTAAGTCCATCAACATCCCTCCATTTAAAACCTTTTAAAAACATTAATAACCTTCCATGGGGTTCGGCCATAGAACATGGCCGAACCCTATGGTTCAATAAATCATAACTCCATGATTGATTCTTTTTTAAAACCTATTAAGATCATTAACCAACTTCCATGGTTTTCATCCTTCAAAACCCATAACAATTACTAACATACTTCCATTTTAAAACCTTTTAATATCCTTAACCCTTTCCATGGTTTAACCACCTTTAAAACCATTTAAACCAATGATATTCTTCCATGGGGTTTGGCCATACAACATGGCCGAACCCTATGGTTCATCAATTTATTCTAAAAACCATACTTCCAAGATTTAATCCTTTGATGGGGTTCGGCCATACACCATGGCCGAACCTCATCAATCCCCTTTTTGTCCTTGATGGTTCGTATACATGCAATTTAGGGTTTGGCCATGCAATAGCCGAACCATATTCCTCGACCATCTTACTTAATAAAATCTCATTGAGTACTTACCGATTCCGCGACTCCTCCGATTTCTTTCACTCCTTCTTGTTCCTCCGCTCTTTTCCTTCCTTAGTCTCTTCTTCCTTCCTTCTTGATCCTTGGCCGAGATTGATCTTGATAAAACTCTAAGAGTGGTTCGGCCAAGAGGTATAGGTTTGAGAGAGAGAGAGAGAAGCTTGGGATAGAAAATACTGCAAGTCCTTTGTCTTGAGAGTGGTCGGCCTTGAGTGGGAGAGCGAGAGAGTGAGATAAAGCAAATAATTCTCTTTGCTGCCCAATATAGTTCAGCCAAGGGTGGTATCCTTTGGTTGATACCCCTTTTGTAACTCCCATGACCTTTCACCTCCCCATTGATACTTACTTTGGAGGTTTCATCCCATGAAATAAAACTCCCAACCATATGCCCCTTGGGCTTCCATGTTCCAACGTGTATGCATCTTGGTTAACCTTGTGTTGTGTAACATCCAAACCCTTCACCTTCCTTGTCTTGATCAATGAGGGTCGGCCAAGGGTGGTGTCATTTGGTGATACCCCTTTGTAACTACCATGGCTCTTCACCTCCCTCATTAAAGCTTCTTTTGGAGTTTCATCCCATGAGATGAAACTTGCACCATTCCAACGTGTAACCCTTGAAGGTGTCTTTTGAAACAACAAAACTCTTCATCTTCCCACTCCACTCACTTAAGATGGAAGTCCCATTAACTTCCCATCCAACTCACCATAGCTCAGTTATTTTAATTCTTTTAAACTCAAAACCTGTACTCATTCATTAACTCAATTGAACTTAATCCACTTTAATTCAACCACACCTTAATCACATTTGAATTCATATGGTGGTCGGCCAAGTCAACCATGACCCATTGGATCCCAATTGGTATTTGACCCAATTGGCAACCTTGACCCAATTAAATAAATCTCACCCACTTATTTCAATTGAACCATATCTACAATCCGTTGGGTCTTAATTGGGCAATTGACCGAACACCTTACCCATCTAAGGTCCATATCCATTAATTCATAAATTAAATGGGCAATTTCTATAAATATTTATAACTTGAAAATCCGGGGTGTTACATGATGTGAAAAGCGACGTGACTTATGTTGAAACACCGGTTAGAGTGGAGATAATTTGGTATGGTATTTGGAGAGATAAAACCATACCAATAGTGGAGAATTGTTATGTAATTTAAATGGAGATATGGTTACTGTTTTGGGTCAGCCATTGGATGGCTGAATCATGTAGTTATCATGGTTAAAAAGTAGAACCTAAGTTAAGAACAAATGATGGAATCATTGAACCCAAGGGAACGATTGGGTTCGGCCATGTGTATGGCCGAACCCCATGGACCATTTTATATGGACTGTTTTCATGGGGTAATTGGATTAAAATCTTGTTGGAGTCTATGTCTTGTGTTATGTTTTTGTGTTAAGAATCATCTATGCTTAGTTATGAATAGAAAGTGATCAACCATGATAAATGGTAGAACATGAGATAAAGATCCATAGGGTGAGGATCATTCGGTAATACAAGGTATGGCGGTAGTGAGTAGTTCTTATGCATATGCATTATTTGATTCTGGAGCTTCACACTCCTTCATAGCTGCATCATTTATAACTGCTACCGGTACCCTAGTTCAAAAAGTAGCCACAACACTTACAATTGTGTCCCCTGTCGGAGACTCGGCATTGGGACTTATATGCACGGCAGTCAACACTGAACTAGCTGGACTCAGATTTGAGTTCAATTATCTGGTACTTGGTATGGTTGAGTATGATATAATATTCGGTATGGATTGGTTGGCTAAATTCTAGGCCAACATTGACTATTATCGCCGAAGAGTGACATTTTGGTCACCCGAAGGAAAACAATATGTTGTTCGTGCAGACAAGCAGAGTGGATTGCAGGAAGGGTTGAACCACGTGGTATTGAATAATATCATTATAAATAAAGCACCAATTACTGAACTTCCAGCAATTGTAAAAGAATTTGCAGATGTGTTTCCAAAGGAACTCCCTGGTTTACCACCCATGAGGGAGCTTAATTTCGAAATCAAGTTATACCCTGGCACTGCACCAGTGTCGTTACCACACTATCAGATGGTGCCAGCAGAAATGTCGGACCTAAAGAAGCAGATTGATGAACTGCTCAGGCTGGGATGCATCCGACACGGCACATCGTCATGGGGAGCTCTAGTATTGTTCGTAAAGAAGAAGGACGGTTCACTTCAGATGTGTGTAGATTATCGGAAGCTGAATCAGCTAACTGTTCTGAACAAATACCCTCTACCCAGGATCGATGATTTATTCGATCAATTGAGGGGTTCCAGCGATTTTTCAAAGATTGATTTGATGTCTGGTTATCATCAAATCCGAGTTAGGGAGGAAGACATAGAGAAGACAGCCTTCAGGACGCGGTATGGACTATACGAGTTTGTAGTCATGCCATTTGGACTCACAAATGCGCCGGCTGTGTTCATGGATTTAATGAACAGAATCTTCCATCCGTATCTGGACCAGTTTGTAATCGTGTTCATTGATGATATCCTGATCTATTTCAAGAGTCAGGAAGAAAATGCAGAGCACCTACGGATAATCTTGAATACTTTGAGGCAGAACAAGCTGTATGCCAAGGCCAGTAAGTGTGAGTTCTGGCTATCTCAAGTAAAGTTCTTGGGACATGTTATATCCGAGGAAGGATTAGCCGTGGATCCGGCTAAGGCGGCGGTAGTGAAGGACTGGAAAGGGCCAAAGAATGTAACCGAAATCCACAGTTTCTTAGGATTGGCGGGTTATTATCGGATATTTATCATGGACTTTTCCAAAATAGCATCTCCATTGACTCGACTCACTCAGAAAGGAGTCAAGTATGAATGGTCAAATTTGTGCAACTGGAGATTTGAAACACTGAAAGAGAGACTTACAAGAGCTCCTATTTTAATTTTACCGGAAATGGGCAAAGGATATGAACTACAATGCGATGCTTCAGGAGAGGGACTAGGGTGTTCACTCATGCAAGGTCAACGTGTGGTGGCATATGGGTCAAGACAGTTAAAAATACACGAATGTCTTTATCCCACACATGATCTGGAGCTAGCTGCAATGGTCTTCGCTCTCAAAAGTTGGAGACACTATCTCTACGGCGAGAAATTTGAGGTATTTTCTGATCATAAGAGTTTGAAATATTCATTTGATCAGAAGGAGCTCAATCTAAGGAAGCGTAGATGGATGGAGTATCTGGCGGATTATGAGTTCGCGCTTCGATATCATCCAGGCAAGGCAAACAAGGTGGCGGATGCCCTCAGCCGCCTGTCACATGCATCGGTAACATGCTTGATCAGAACAGAATGAGAGATGTTGAACACCATTCGAGAGTTCAATGTTTATATCAACAACCATGGGAGTATGTATAATTTAATCATACGGTCCAATATGGTCACCAAGATTGAACAAGAACAGCGAGCAGATCCGGAAGTGGAGGAGATATGGGCCAAGATGTCCACTGGCGTAGTCATACCAGAATAGGAATTACGACCAGGATAGGGTCTTTTATTCCGGGGAAGAATATATGTGCGAAGAGTTGTACGAAAGAGCTATTGATTGAGGCACATCAATCCAAGCTCTCCATTCATCTGGGCAGCACCAAAATGTATAACGATCTGAAAAGGCATTATTGGTGGCACGGACTAAAAAGGGATGTACCGGAATTCGTGGCACATTGTTTAACTTGTCAGCAAGTTAAGACTGAACATCAAAAGCCACCAGGGTTACTCAAACCCTTATCAGTGCCAGAATGGAAATAGGAGCACATTTCCATGGATTTTGCGATGGGGTTACCGAGATCTTCAAAGGGGAATGATGCCGTATGGGTCGTGGTAGACCGACTGACCAAGTTTGCGCATTTCATTCCTATTAAGATGATGGATTCATCTGAGGCGTTGGGTCGGCGGTACATCAAGGAAATTATTTGGCTACATGGCATTCCCCGAACTATAGTATCTGACAGAGATGGCCGGTTTACAGGCAGAGTGCGGCAAAGTATGCAGTCAGCTATGGGGACAGATCTACTGACTAGCACCGCATTCCATCCACAGACTGATGGACAGTCGGAGAGAACGATACAAACCTTGGAAGACATGCTGAGAGCATGCATGTTAGATTTCAAGGGTGGATGGGAGGACCACTTACCACTGGTAGAGTTCTCATATAACAATAGTTATCAGGCAAGCCTTCAGATGGCCCCATTCGAGGCTTTATATGGTAGACCTTGTAGATCACCAGTGTGCTGGACAAAGGCTGGTGAGCCTGTATTAATCGGACCCGAACAAGTCGCGGAGACTACACTACAAATTCAGTTGATACGTCAGCACTTATTGACTGCACAGAGTCGGCAAAAGAGCTATGTTGACAAAAGAAGAAGGTTTCTGGAATTTGAAGTGGGGGACATGGTATTCTTAAAAGTCTCGCCACGGAAAGGACACATGAGGTTTGGGAAGAAGGGGAAACTATCACCAAGATTTGTGGGACCGTTTTCCATCATAAGAAGAGTGGGGGATGCGGCTTATCAGATAACATTTCCTTCACAATTGGAAGCGTTACACGATGTGTTTCACGTGTCGATACTAAGAAAGTACAATCCCGATCCGTCCCATGTATTGAATGTGCAAGATATAGAAGTACAAAGCGACATAACATACATCGAGAAACCGGTTAGAATATTAGAGACTAAGCAAAGGGCGTTGCGAAATAGAGCGATTCAGTTCATAAGAGTGGTATGGGACCGACATGGTGTTGAAGAAGCCACATGGGAACTTGAATCGGAGATGCGAACAGCTCACCCCGAATTGCTCATGTAATTTATTTTGGAACCCTACTTCGCTAAATTTTCGGGATGAAAATTTTAAAAAGAGGGTTATATTGTAGCACCCTAATTTCTCAATTAAGATGAATATTTACGAAAATGCTACTGGATTGGTGAATTTAATAAATGTAATTGTAAATGAGAAAATGGTGGGGCCCATTGTTCAAATTATGGCCTTATGAACATAGTATAAGGGTCAATTTATCATGAATGGGTAATGAACATCAAATTGGGTCAATATGGTTAATTGGGCCAAAGGACCCAATTGGGACCAATTGGTCATAATGGATTTGTTTGACCATTGGTTGAGCCCAAATTTAATGGGGTTAAGCTGAATTGATTATAAATTAAGTGGAGCACAAATGGGTAGGCTTGATGCAAATGGGTAAACCACATTCAAAGGGGCTAAACCACACATAATTGGGTCTAGGCACTAATTGGGTCAATAAGTTAAATGGGGACCCAAGGGGTCGTGTTGAACATGTGGACCATGGTTGACTGTGTGGACCCTCAGGTGACCTCAATTGTGAGTTAAATCTGGTTGAGTTGAGACTGAAATGAGTTGCATTTAAATTAAATGGTTTGAGTTGACTCAAGTGTAATAAATGAATGGCAATCAATGTGGTGAGTTAAGCCATTGAGTTGGGGTGAGTTAAAATGGAAATCAAAGAGGTTTTATTTCCATTGAGTCAAATGGAATATGAGGAGGTGCCTTGGTCTCAAACAAACCAAAACAAGTCCCACACGTTGGGGACTTGTAATGGTAATTTCCATGTACACGGTTGAATGGAATTGAATGGGAATGAGATAAGATTGCATGGGGATCTGAGAGGATGCATTGGTTGGTGCCAAGGGATGCCTTGGTTGGCACCAAATGACCCTTTGTTTTGAGGAAGATTAATGAGGGATCCAAAGGGTTGTTGAACAAAAGGATCACAACACCTCATTTGGCCAAATTTTATTCCAAAGAAAACCTTAGAATTCCATCTCCTTTCTCTCCCTCAAGAACACCCCTCCTTGGCCAAACCAGCATTGGTGTTTCTCACCATTGATCAAGCACTAATTCGGCTAGAAGCTAAGGAAGAAGGAAGGAAGCAAGAGGGAAGAAGGTAAAGAGCTAAGTCAAGAAGAAAAGCTTGGAAAAATTGGTAAGTAATCCAATCCATAGAGTTTTTATTGTAAAAAGGGTTAAATGGAACATGATTTGGCCATGAGATGGCCGAATCTACCAAGGGTTTGAAGTATGTATTTTGATGTTTAAAAGATAGCAAACATGGACCATAGGGTTCGGCCACTTTGGTTGGCCGAACCCCATGAAATATTATGGTTATGATTGATGGTTCTTGTAAGTTAAAACCATGCAAAATGATGGACTGTTTTGGATGTTTTATTTAGACCTAAGATGCAAGTTGAAAGGGTGTTCAAATCATGGATTTGGATGTCATGAGTTGGCCATGGAATAGCCAAATGCATCATGGGTTCAAACTTGGGATAAAGGTTGCTAAAAATGGTAAAAATGTATCATTCGGCCACCTTGGACGGCCAAACCCTATGGAATTATGTTGATATTTGGATGGTGTTTGAAAGGTAAAAACCATGCATTATTATGCTGATTTTTACATGTTTTTAGTGGACATGTTAAAAAGGTTCAAATTATGGGCATAGGGTTCGGCCACCTTGGATGGCCGAACCCCATGAACGTGTTTGATAATTTGGTATGGTATTTGGAGAGATAAAACTATACCAATAGTGGAGAATTGTTATGTAATTTAAATGGAGATATGGTTACTGTTTTGGGTCAGCCATTGGATGGCTGAATCAT
This sequence comes from Chimonanthus salicifolius, assembly GCA_013350335.1. Taxonomy (NCBI): domain Eukaryota; kingdom Viridiplantae; phylum Streptophyta; class Magnoliopsida; order Laurales; family Calycanthaceae; genus Chimonanthus; species Chimonanthus salicifolius. Next base: position 15,835,378 of record CM023541.1, on the reverse strand, counting down.
GTAGTTATCATGGTTAAAAAGTAGAACCTAAGTTAAGAACAAATGATGGAATCATTGAACCCAAGGGAACCATTGGGTTCAACCATGTGTATGGCCGAACCCCATGGACCATTTTATATGGACTGCTTTCATGGGGTAGTTAGATTAAGATCTTGTTGGAGTCTATGTCTTGTGTTATGTTTTTGTGTTAAGAATCATCTATGCTTAGTTATGAATAGAAAGTGATCAACCATGATAAATGGTGGAACATGAGATAAAGATCCATAGGGTGAGGTTCGGCCATGTATTATGGCCGAACCCCACTAATGATTATTTGATGGACTTGGGGTTAATTTTTAAAGTAATTGAAGAAGGGTGATGAAGGGATAAAAGACCTAATTTGGATGGGTGAGGTTCGGCCAAGTAGTATGGCCGAACCCCACTAAGGTGGTTTGGTTGTGGACCTTGATTTTTAAGAAAATTAAGCAAAGGTTAGTATAGTGGCATTATGGTAATTATGGATGAAATGATCAAAGATGAAATGATCATATGATTGGATATATGGACCCAAACCAAAGTGGTATGGTTCGGCCATGTTGTATGGCCGAACCCTATCAAGGTATTTTTGTAGTATATGATGATTAATAAGGATTAAATAAAAGAGAGATCAAATGAAAAGGGAGGTTAAATTCTAAATTGATGAGGTTCGGCCATGGGTATGGCCGAACCCCACAAGAAGGCTTTTGGGTCTTAAGATGTGAATGAAAATTTAAAATGGTAGTATTGATTTGCTGTTACATAACAAGGTAACGGAACGTGAACGGCGTGCGAGTCGTGATCAAGTGAAAAAGAGCAAACATCGAAGCTAATCTTTTGTAGGTTTTTCCTACCTACTTGTAACCACTGTTATATGGTTTTATCATGTTTTTATAAGTTATGATGTTATTGATATTATGTTTCAAATTGGTTTTGAATGATGAGATATGTATTTACAAATGACATACATGTACATTGACATCTCATGCATGACATGGGATGATGGGTATGGAACAACTTAATGATAAGAATCCTATCCAGCTACTCAAATTACAGTCTATGAGTAACTTAATCAAAATATAAATAAAACACTTCCAAGCTCCTATGCTTGTCTCCGATCACGCTCATCGTTTCCTTCATTTCCTGTGTCATCCACTAGGGTAGAAGTAGGGCATTAGACAACGCGCCCAGTAGGTATTCCAAGTAGGGCTAACACATGGTTAGTACATAAATCATATAAATAACACAATACCAAAATCCATGTAAAACAATGCCATGTCATGGTGTCAAATGCAATGAGTCCCATCCATCACAAATACATATATCCTCTTGATGGAATTCTCCTCATCAAGGCATCCCCACAGTTGCCTTACGGACGCCCAGACGAAGTGTGTTCTCCGGATTTTTCTTGATGGATAATGTACATCAAGGTCTTCCCACGAATGCCTTACGGACGCCCTGACGGAGCGTGGTCTCCGGTTACAAACATCCCTCCCATGCCATGCATTAGATGCAAATGTCCATATGCTATGTACAAGTATAAACCATAGCATAAAAACCTTATATTTGAAACATATCATTTTTACAACATAACTCAACAAAATAAGAATTAAAACCATATACATGTCTCATGGTTTCAGAGAGGTAAAATCCTACCAAAGACCACTACATATTAATAGGTCAAACCAATATCCCATTTGATTTCCAATCTATGCTTAAATCCATAAACCAACCTTAGTGGGGTTCGACCATACACCATGGCCGAACCTCACTCTTTGGTTTTTGGATCCTTCTTTCAAGTCCTTTGATCCTTTAATTAAATCCAAGATCATTCATCCTTTGATTCACTAATCTCAACATACATAAGTTTCATCATTTAACATTCTAAGTCCACAAAATAAACCCTAGTGGGGTTCGGCCATACAGCATAGCCGAACCTCACTCACTTG
>CM023541.1:15604708-15833314 GCA_013350335.1 Chimonanthus salicifolius | reverse complement strand
AGTTGTCTTAGTTGGCCCTCCATGCATACCACGGCAATGACACTTCACATACATGCCACCTCACTTGATAATGTGGATTTATGCATGGGGTCTTAATTAGCTATTTGTGCCAATTAAATTAATCTTTTACCCATTTACTTTCAAAATCAATTCACCTTGACCCATTGGGTTCCAATTGGGCAGTTGACCCATTTAATCACACGTACCCAATTATTTCCAAATAGAATTCCATCCTTGATCCATTGGAGCATAATTGGGCTATTGTCCCAATTCTCACCCACCTAAAGTCCATTCCATCCATAAATCTTAAATTCAGTAAATTTAACAATTAAACTGGACAAAATCCAATATATTTATGCATTGAAAAATCTGGGGTGTTACAATGTGGAAGCATAGATCTCCCCCTCAAATGTTAGTCCATAAAACACATTGTGCTCCACCATAACTAATGGACTAAACTCCTCTAAAGTCGATGATTAAACTCCCCCTTAATCATAGACTTCCTGCTTAAAAGATCTTCTCTCCCTAAGATCTTTAATATTCTCCTTCTAAGCTTATTCTAAGCTTCTAAAGTTTCTCCCATTTTTGTCATAAATTGACAAAGGGTGCTACACACTGATATAACAAATTATTACGCTTAAACAAGTCCCAATTGTTGGACTGGACAAGGAGAAGGAAGGGCACATGCAATTTAAAAAATTATACCAATTTTGAAAAAAAATTATGCATGCAAGAGAAGGGAATCACTCATACAAAAAAATTTCCATGAAAGGAGCTTATGAGTGAAAATATCATGAACTAAATAAATGAACCACCAATTTGATCACATAGTTCATGAAAGATGAGATGATGCAAAGACATATACCTATATGAGAACAATCGCATCAAAACATGAAATATGTTTATTCATTAAAACATACACCAATAAAAAGTCTATGAATGAATAAACATCCCATCCTTGGAAATCCATTAAGCACTTGGAAGCTTGTTTCTTCCCTTAACTTTCCAAGGTATGCTCTCCTTTGCTCAACATTTTGAGAGCACAATGCACCAAGTCCATTGACATTTGGAATACTAAACCATGTTAGCTTTCACTTCCAAAATCCTTTTGGTAAATGGATTCACCTTAACTTGTTCTTGAAAGTCATAACATATGTGCATTCTCTAGGTTGCATTAAAATTTTATGTGACATTTTCCAAGACACACCAAAGGTTTAAACCATGAATGCAAACCAAAAAAAAATTGGAGAAGGAAAATTTTCCTTATTTAAACATTTCTCCAAACACATTTTCAATGTCAAAATGATTTTCCAAGATAGTGCATTACAAGAACATTTTAAAGACATGAATTCATCCCTATAAGATTTGCAAATTGAGGGATGAAGAGTGTGTGCTTGTGATGGACACAAGTCCACAAGACAACAAGTTTTGCAAACCAACTTTGAATGCCAATAAATGCCCAATACATTCACACCCCAATTTATGTCATTGATGATTTCACCAAATCACTAATACATGCACAAAACTTGGGTCTTGGATCAATTGCCTTGAGTACAACCTAAAATTTTGATTCAATCCAATCCAATAAACTTGGGCATTTTTATTTACCAATTTAATCAACGTTGTCCATATGTGATGTCATATGATAAGGCATTCTTAGGTTTAGCAAAACATGATGCTGCATGAACCGAAATCATTCATCAACATATTTACCCATAATAAAAATAAAATGAAAACCAAAAGCACACAAATCATACATTCATTCCACATATTATGTACCAATAAGAAGGATGCTTCATGAACCAGAATCTTTCATCAACATATTTGCCCATAATAAAAATAGGAATGAAAACCAAAAGCCACACAAATCATACATTCATTCCGCATATTATGTACCAATAAGAAGCGTTAAATGAAGAATGAGAAGAACATGGAATTTTAAAATTATGCAACATTTGTAAGATCTAATGACATGCCATATTAACAAACACTTTTCAAATGCACCAACAATCCACAATAGATATACCAATATGAGATCAAGGAGTGGTGCAAATGAGATATGATCATGAGTATACAAGTGTTTGCCATTCACAAGTTTAGTTCCCATGCTATTCATCAATATTACCAGTCACATATGAATACTCCATTTAAGTTCTAAATTTTTGAATGGTATGTGAATGGATTATCCTTTTGAACTTTTAATTACATTTGGATCAACAATACCATTCACAAGCATGGAACAAAATTCATTCCACAAGAGATTCACAAATTTGGAACTTGGAATGAAACAACACTATGTATGTGCACAAGGTCATCTCCCTAACAAGATACTACTAATTTAGTACAGAGATGAAAACTTATAATGCAAGCACACACAAGATATACATGAGGCAATACCACATTCATTCATTAAAAAAGATGCACCAATAACTTGGTACATAAGAATGAAATGAAACAAGATATATTCCAATTTTAAGCTTAAAGTGCAAGCCATCACCAATTTAAGATCATGGAATGCAACAAGGTTATCAAAGAGGGGTCTAGCATAAAACCATTCTCTGCACTGGTGATACGTAGCCGATCCATCGTCAAATGGGGTTGTGTCGCCATGACAACATAGATTTTCCTCTTTTAAAATCCATTTCCTTTTGAAATCTCCCTCTTGATTTTAAAAACAATGGCATATAAGTATAATGAGTCTACCAATATAAAATGAATGCCACACAAGTATCTTGCACACATTCACCCCCAAAACTATATCAATAGGGAACATGGGATGAAAACAAGATACACACTTAGATTCCAAACATGTTTCAAATGCGTTAACCATAAAAATAAACATAACACATCTGAGCCAACATTGTTGGACTTGGAATATAAAGTCCACAACTCTATGACACTTCAAGCATGACTAATACTATAGCTAGGAAAAGAACAATCAAATGCTTGAAAAGAGTGAAATGTTTCATGGGCCACAACCCATGGTTGTTTGAACTCACTTATACAAAGATGAGGTTCAACTACACTTGGTCTATAGATACTCTAATGATGCACAAGTCTTAGACTAATGTAGGGCATGAGCAAGGTCCTATCCCTTAGGGATCCATATGAAATTTTGATCCGGACCTTTCCTCTCAAATCCTTGGAATTTGGGCAATTTAATTCCTCCAATTTAAACATTTGGCCCAATTCGGGAGATTTGAGACGAGACCCTCATAATCATATTCCTATCCAAGGTATGAAGAGGTCTTCACTTATCACTAATAGATGTACTAATGTAGGGTTGATACATGGTGTGAGGTGCAATGTGTTTCCTAGGAACATTCATATAATGATTTACGTTGTTCTTCCTAGCAAAATGTGAATTTCTAATCACCTAATTCTTTTTCCTCTTTGCACTTTGAGAAAGACCATAAACCACCGATTTTCTAACCTGTTTTCTTCTTGCCTTGCACTCATACTTGAAATTCCCGTTTAAACCACAATAAAAAAAAAAATTATAATAGAAGATTGTGTGGTGTGGCTTTTACCTAACTTAGATTGGTACATGGGTCTCCTTAGGTTTGATTAAGAATGACCAAGACCATGCTAATCACCATGAGGTTTACCCAAAATAGGTTCTTCCTATTTTGGCTCACCTTGGGTAACCTTGTCTTGAGATTTCTTAAGATTTTCCAAATCTGATCCCAATTTTAGATTCTCATCTCCAAGACATTTTCCAATTTCTTTTAGCTTCAAGATATCATTCTCGTATACCTTTAAAGGTTTTTGAAGTAACTTTTGAGATTCTCTCAAATTCATGATTTCATCATTTGCATTTTTCAAATTTGATGAGAGAAGATCATTTTCAACATTTACATTTTGAAGTTGGATAGAAGTTTGGCATTCTCAATTTTCACCTTATCAAGATCCTTAGTCAATCTTAAACTCTATAAGTATAAAGCATTGTAGGATTCTTGGAGGTCATCATCCTCATCAAGATCCTCTTCACTATCCTCTTCTCCACTTGAGGATACCTCTTGGTCATTAACAATGGAGGCCATAAAACATTTCAAATTTGCACCTCTCTCTTGATTCTCCATTTGGGTATGAGAGGTGGAGCCTTGCATTGAACTATCCATAGATTTGCAAATATTTTCAATAAAATCATCTGTGATAGAGGTCCAATCGGTTTCATCAAAAGATGCCAAGATATTCTCTATTTTTGTTTTCAAATAAACCAAGATAGAATAAACATACAATAGAGATCTATAAACAATTTTTTGGGCACCAAGCACAGGATCAACTCGGATGGTTAGATCCTTAAAATGAGTACGGCGCTCTTTCCCAGTGTGATAGGACAATATTGACCCTAGAAGGGGGAGGTGGGTGAATAGAGAAATCCCGATTTTAACGGCCTTTTCAAATTTCTTGATTAATCAAAAAAATATGCAGAGGAATAACAAGATTAATCAAGTGTTCTGTGATAAGAGAGTGTGTAAATACTAGAGCAATCACAACAACAAAAAAGAAAACACCCACAACACTAGATGCATAGTGGTTCAGAGTAAATCCCTCCTACATCCACTGTTGGACTCACCCTCTATAGGGTTATCCTAATTCACTATGTAGGGAATTACGCTCTCACGAATAGAATAAGACTTCCACCTAACTCATTTGACTGGATATTTCACCCAATCCCTAGGGTTTTAAAAGGTTCAATCTAACCCCGGTCTACATCTTTATCCCTCTATTTTTTATAGTGGTTCAAGAGTAAATCCCTCTCTAATTTACTGTACAATTATGATTTAAAATTAAATCAAACACTAAGAAGCACTTGCCTTTTGAAAGTTCTCTTGAGTAGATGTTGTGCTTCTTGAAGATGCCTTCCCAATGTGATGTCGTTCGATGACGAAGATGCGTCAAGTATGAGAAATCACAATCAATGGGAAAGGTTTCTATGATATGGATTTGCAACTTGATCCTAGATGGGTTCTCTCTCTGTCTTAATCTCAATCATAGATGATTGGATTCTCAAATGACTCACCAAGTATAGTGTATAGAGAGGAGTTGGGATCTCTGGGAATGCCTAAGGATTTTCTTGTGTGAAGAGTTCCTAAGTCTCCAACCAAACTCATCAAGATTTGGTGTTTATATAAGCATCTAGAAAAAATTCCGAACTGACACGGTGATGGATTGCCACCACGATCGATCATGACTTAAAAATGTGTCGTTGGCAGTGTGACAGTTATGCATTTAATGCAGTCCCAACGGATAGAAAACGATCACTCACGATTAATCGTGCTTCACGATGGATCGTGAGATCCAGTGCCGATGGGTCGCCACCTGATGATAGGATCATCCTGTAACAGTTCCAGTTTGACAGAGTTCCTCAAACCAGAACCTTGTTTAAGACATGTCAATGGATCGCCATCCTGATTTATCAGCCCTATACCAGACGATGGGTCATGCGTCCGATGAATCGTGACAAGAACCTCACGAATGGGTCGCACCCACTACAGTATTGTCCCGATGCTACAATTGAATTTTACAAAGTGTTTCCCATCTAGAACTCTGAAAATTTCAGCCAACAGGTCGTGACCACTATAGGTCATGTCTTGTCACTCACGATGGATCGTTGCCTCTGGATAGTATCGACCTAAGAGTGAACCACTTTGACAATGTTTTACCAATAAGAACATCTGTCAATCCGGACGATGGATCATTAGACCACGAAGGGTCGTCCCTGTCCAAGGCGATGGATTGCCGAATAAGATGTGTCGTCCTAACAGTTCATCAGTTTTCTAAGTTAAGTCCACTTGGTTTTGTTGGATGTCAAAGTCCACTTAGGATTAATTAGATTTACCAGATATGATCTCTAAGGCTAGTCTAGGTCTTCCTAGGGGTGTTAGGTCCAACCTAAAGTCATCTATGGCTCATTACCTTCGGTGTGATTGCCATACACTGGTGTTGCTTGATACTTCAACTTGATCTTTCATTTTTACCACCACTTGGGTCTTGCTTCATTACTTCAATCGTCCAAGTCAATGCTCTGCAAGCTAGGGCACTAACAAGAATAATTCTAAGTTTCAGATTTATTTTTAAGTTTAGAAATTATTTTTCTATTATTAGGTTTTATTCCAAGATTTTATAATTTCTTAGACCACATGATTTCGATGGCATCTATTTTACATAAATTTTGATAATTTTTTTATTATTTACGTATGGGAAAATCAGACACAATCCTTCTAAATTTTGTTAATTCTCCATGGGTTCGACCTCACACTCATAAATCTATACTATAAATGGTTCGTGCGCTTGCGAGTATTTAAAATTTCCCAATATATATATAATAAAATAAACCCACTCACCTTTCCCACTTGACCCACCCAACTCTTCCCTTGCTCTCACCCTCTCACTCTTAACTTAACCCGATCTCTCTTGAGTCCTTTCGCTCAAGTCAGTTCTCTCTTTCTCTATCGATCTCTCATTCTCACTCATCTCTCCCCACTCCCACTCTCTCCCGTCTCCCTCTCTCCCTCACAATCCTTCTCTTTCACAATACTCTCCCTCTCTTGTCTTTATCTCCCTCACAATCCCCTCTCCCTCTCACAGCACTCTCCCTTTCTCTTGACATGATACCCTCTTTCTCTCTTGCACTCTCCTTGTCTCCTTCTCGATATGTCTCCCTCTTTCTCTGTTTCCCATCTCAGTTGTATGATCTCTCGCTCTCGGTCTTCCCCTCCTTCACTCGCGAGATCTCTCACACTTTTTTCCATTCTCTTGCTGATCTCTCTCCATTTATAAGTTTCACCTCCATCTATCTAAAGTCCCTCTCTTGTAGGACTAATAACTTCCTTTCGTCGACCCCAATCCATCCTCGCAAAGGATGAATTGTTTTCTCTCATTTCTAACCAAGAAAGGGGAATCAAAATCGAGAGAAATTCCACGCTCCAAAAATCATCCTGGAAATCCACACCCTTGCCATTAATGGTAAAGACACCATTACCACGTGCCCTTCTTTTCACTACATGGCGGATGATTTGGACTACAGAAAAAGAGCAACTTTTCATCATCAAGAATGTTGTAGCAACCTGACCCAAAAATTAGACCTCATTTAGGAAACATGAATAATAGGACATGTGAGAATGGAACTCATGTGTGGGGGAGTGCGTTGGGAACCCTCCCCGTGGGACATAGGGAGAATTTGCAAAAAATGGGAAAACTTCCACTGTCAGGTTCAATGACTCGAGCCAGAGGTCGAGGTCCTGAGCTCGAGGGATCGAGCTTGGCCTAGAGGGCTAGATGGTCTATCAGAGACCCAAAAAAAATGTTTACAGTTAGAAAACCTGAAATTTCATTCTCGGGTTCGAGTGCTTGTGGAGTTCTTCGAGGGATTGAAAAGGATTTGAGGGCCTGCGCTCGAGGTCGAGCTTGTCCCCGAGGGCCCGAAGTTGTATCAGAGAGCTGGAAAAAATTATAAACAGGAAATCTGGAATTTGGGTCATGGGTTTGAAAGCTCGAGCTCGAGGGATCCCTCGACCCCTCGAAGCTACGACATAATGACTTATTTACACCCCCAGTCCTGTGAGAGTTCTCCCTTTGGAGCTAGAATACGATTGACCTTAGAGGGGAGAGGGGAGGAGGGGTGGATAGGTCAATCCCAATTTCCATGGTGTTCACAAAATTCTTGATTGTTTAGAGTTCAAGTGAAGCGGAATATTGATCAAGAGATTTTTTTTAGTGTGATAAATTATTTATAATTACTTTGAATGATCACACTAAGTTTTAAACCCTATACATATTGCTTGCTTATCAAAGTTCATGCACAATGTATAGATAGAGATAATCAAATGCAAAGTGATGTGTGTTGAGAAGAGTGCTTGGATACTAAAACACAAACACAAAATGATCAAACACCATAAGACCAAATTTTTAGTGGTTCTATTATCCAACCTACATCCACTGTTAGAACTAGCTCAATCTTGAGCTACCTCCAACTCCACTAAATAGGGCTTACACCATCACATTCAGAGTAGCAATTTCACCTCACTTATTTGGCTGGGAATTTCACCCACCACATGTAGAATAGGAATTTCACCTATTCATTTAGCTGAGAATTCTACCCACAACATATGCCAGAGACTACGCTCTAGATTTTTTATAGTGGTTCTGAAACCAAGCCTCCTTAATCCACTTTCACAGGATAAATGCTTTAAATAAAATTAAAACCAAGAAGTACTTGCCTTTGTAGCTCTATCTCGTTGATTTGTGCTTTTACAAGATCCACCCAATGTGTGCCCGAGTTAATCCCGACGCTCCGCTTTATAGTCGTTGTTGAGCAATCACAATTTCAGGGTGACTAGGAAATTAATTCTACCAATATCTATCCTTTCCCCTCTCTCTTACAAACTCAATCCTTATGATTGGTTGTATTAGATTTCCTAAGTGTAAGTATAAGAGAGAGAGTGATCCTTTTGTTGGCCCTTATTTAAGCTCATTGATAATGATGAGGGTCCAATAGATTTGTCAAAGGATATGAAATGGTTGCACAAGGATTGGTATTTATAGAGAAGGCAACCTGTTTCAGAAACGGTCATGTACTGATAGGTCGGGCGCACCGAGGGGTCGGTGACTAAGAATATTAGCTTTCAACCACTCGATCGTTGCACACTAAATGCACTCCCAACGGTATAATTATTTCCCGGTCGACAGGTCGGTGTCGCCAATGGGGTCGACAGTCATGGCACCGAAAGGTCGGCCCATACGAGGGTCTCAATCTAGGGCAACACCATGCAAACATAGTTTTATGTCCCAAAACTTGTCCTACCCAGAACGACCTGTCACCCTTTACCGAGGGGTCAGTTCTGGTACTCTCTCTGGATCTTGAAATATTGAGATGTCTGTTTTCTCGAGAGGCCACTTGAATTCAAAGACTAGAACTCATAAGATTTTCATCCATGAGTCCCTGACCACGAGGGGTCGTTAAGTTCATCACTGAGGGATCGGTGCATACAAGACTCTCAATCAGAGGCATACCCAGAATGATAGTTCAATTCCTGAACCTTTGCCAATATGCCCGGCCTGTCTTTGATCACGAAGGATCGATCCTCTCTCCACAGAGGAGTCGGTGAGAATGACTGGTCGAGTTGACAGTGAACTTAATTCATATTTTCAAGTTCGCTTCCAATTCACTGTCAAGCTCCCTCTCTAGACTTATTATGTACATTACCAACATATTCAACTAAGCCTGAGGATGGTCCTCTTAAGGTGTGGGTACCACCTAAAGTCATCTATGGTGAAATATTTATTTTGTGATTGCCATAACGATGAGCTTTTAATCTGGTGGAGCATGATCTTCACTCTTTATCACCTTGAGTCTTCAAGCTTCTAGCAAGTGCTTCTTCCCGAGTCATGGAATTAATAAACTTGGGGCTCGGCAAGCTGGGGCACTAACAATCTCCTCCTTTGTCAATTTCATGACAAAACCTAAAAGCTAACACAATTACAAACCCACCCTTATTACATCATATTTGAATACAAGAATATTACATTGATTACATGTACATATTCAAATGGAAAACAAGACTATGATCTTCACATATTCTTGTTCAGCTTGCTTGATTTCAAGTTGTCCTGTTTAAGCACATAAATAAGCAAGCAGCACTGAAAATCATTAGAGGGGTTAGTCCAACAAAAAATATGCATCCATGGACTAAACTAGATTTGTATTCATGCTCCCCCATACACCATGATTTCCTAGAAACAAACATTACCCATAGCATATCAAAGCTATCAGTGTTAAGAAGATTTTATCCCCCGATCTTCTTTACTTTGATCTCCCAAATACCAAGCATAGACATTCTCCCATGTCCATTGGCTTTTGAACATTCATCCCTTTCATGGCTCTCTCTTTCTAGAGGCCTAAGCACTAAAGCTTCACCAACTACTCCCCATAATTGGTTTTGATGTCTTATAGCTTCTACTAATTTCTCCCCCATTTTGTCATACAATTGATAAAGATTAGTAGGAAAGCATCGAGTTCCCTTTCATTTTGAAGGAATTGGATTTCAAGCACTTCCCCATGCTTCTTGCATTTAGTGCTTGCATGAGTTCAATTCCAACTCATTTAATCTTTCCATTGATCAATGCATGCTTCTCATGCATTCAAGCATTGATCTCCCCCACAGTACAATGCAAATTGCCATTGCATTACTGTTTTTCTTCTTCTTCCCCTTTAAGATCTGTGTTGTCTTAAAGGTGTTATCCCAATGGGATCAAGCTAACTTACCTAGCTTCCCTTTTTGGAGTCTTCTCCCCCATTCTCCAAGCTATCTTTTCCAGCTTCTTTGACTTAACTCCCCCATAAACTTAGCTGCCTCTAAGTTTATTTTTCTTCAAGCTTTCTTTCAATGTTACATTCACCTTCCTTCCTAAACTGTCATGGCTAGTGACAACAACTAATCAGCACATATTTTGTACTCCCCCAAATTCCAAGGATATGTGCAACCTCTCAGCCCGATCCCTATCTCCCTAACATACCAATACAAAATCAACTCATTCAAACCTGCATGTTAGTCTATTTAACAAAACATATTAACCATAGACAAGAGATAGAAAGCATTCAAACACAAACAATACACATATCAAACCATAGCAAACCATATCATATCATTGATAATCAAAATGTGCAGTACATATGGTTTTGGGAGGGGGGACATCATGGATGCTTAGTTCAATACTAAAATTATAGTTTTTCCAAAACATAAAGTATGAAAAACTATCATAAGCAGAGCCATCCGAAGGAGGTGATGCTGAGAGGGAAGGGGATTTTCGTCGGGGACTCTCTTTAAATTTTTCCATGAAAGTGGTGAGGCTTTGGATTGATTCATTCATGAAGGTCGCAAAGGCACCAATCTTTCTTTCCAACTTCTGAAGTTTTTCAAGGAGGAAATAGAGTTGTCTTATAAGAACTCTGTCAGACTTGGCATTTGTATCTTTCATCTATTCTTTTCCTTTCTTACCTTAATCCTCATACTTTCAGCATGCCTTTCTTTTTCTTCACCACTTGAGACCCCTTGAGAGGTTGTGACCTGAACTCGTTTTCCTTTTCTTCCACATTCTTTGACTGGCACTGAGAAGGAGAGGTAGGTTCTCTAATGGTAATACCAATTTTCCTTCGAGGTATGGGTGGTGGTGAGTTCTTCTTGTGGGATCTCCTCGTGAGGGTTTTGACTCGACAACCTATAGTATTCAGGAGAGACAAAGATTCTCCATGATACCACTGAGATTTGGGTTTCTTAGACAAGGTGGCATGATCATTCTCAGAATCAGAGGACACAATGATGACTGGGGACTTGTTCCTTGTCATTTTCTAGTATGTTTTTCTTTGATTCAGAAATATCAAAACTACTGGAGGAGAGAAGAATGCATAGAGCTTACCCAACCAATCGGAATCACAAAATCTGTGATTTTCAAGTTACTGGAGGAAAAATAATCAGAAACCCTCTGATTTTCCTGTGAGAAATCGCTCCAAGATGTCCTATCGACTGGCTTAGGGCAAGGGAGGTAAAAAAATAATCGCTAGAGCTCAGCGGGAGGAGAATCGATGATTTTGAAATGATCTGTCATTTTTGTGGAGAGAGACCTTTTAACTTAATCTTTTTGACTCACCGACAGATCGTGACCAACGATTTGTCTGTGTCGATATGTCCATAAGTATCGACTTGTCTCTCCTTTCGATTTTTTTCCCTTTTTAGTCTGTGTTCTGATTTCCAACAGTACTGACATGATTGTTCCTCCGACTAGTCTATCTTTTGACCTGGATTTTAAAATTGAAGGATGATTGGGTGTGTGTGTGTGTGCTTTCTATGTTCATAGTTCATCAAGCTTAGCTTATACACCTTTCAATGCAAGTGTAGATATATACATTCACACAAGTTCTGTGCCATTAGAAGATTCAACACATCCTTCTGAAGGTAGGCACAAAACATGGATTACGGATCTCTTTTCCTGGATCCAAACTAATCCAAGTACTTTGGGCACATTCAATTTACCAATTCAAACATATTGCCCGATATCTCCAGGCTTTAACAAAGACTACGTGTCTATGAACACAAATCATTCCACATAATGTATTAAATAACGAATATTGGAATGAGACACTAAGTATACAAACCATACATTCATTTCACATTTTGAATACATTAATCATGCATATGGAAATGAAGTATGACGCTACCCACACAGCTCTCATGCATGTTATCATGTTATTGCTCAAAATACGATAAACACTTTTACCATTCTTTCAAGCATACTTCATTTCATCGAAAGAGCTGGTACATAAGTAGATTACTGATAAACATATTTGATCATTTTGATCAACACTTTTGGTAATTCATACCAAACTAAAAATCTATTTAAAGACATAGAGCATGTTTCATTCCATAAGGGATTAAAAGTTTAAGAACTTGGAATGAAACAACACTGTGTACGTGTATCATACACACCCTATACATGAGGTAATGCACAAACTAAATTCATTTCCAAAAGATGCACAAGTCACATGGCATATGAAATGAAATGAGACAAGTATAATCCAATACTATGGTGCAAACCTACATGTACATACGAATATCTTAAACTAGTTCAATCCAACAATCAAACAAGAACATGGATTGAAGGTAAAATACACATGCGATTCCGAAAGTATGTTTCAAATGTGATACTCACAGTGGTATCCCTTCACACATTTGAACATAGCATGGTGAGACTTGGAATCTAAGTCCACAATCCAATAATGGCCTTTTATCAAATCTGGTTTTAATCTTGGGTGCCTTCCCATTTGACTTTGTGAATCAAAACTCCAGATTGCGTACCATGATGTTGACCTAACATGAGAAGCAAACATTTTGCTACATGGCCTCATAGGATACTTGGAAGTCACTACCATCATCAAGTTCCTTTACTCCATCCTCTTCTTCTCTAGAGGATTTAGCTGGGCTTTTTCAATGGATGAATTGTAGTAAATCACACATTCTCTCAGTACTCATGATAGGTGATGTCATCCATTGGGCTAAAAGAGGCAATTTTTTCATGGATTCTTCCAGCCTCTTTTGTTGTTTCATATCTTTTTAAATATCTTAAAAACATATTATGAAACAACACTGATGAATGTACTAGTGTTTGATTAAAGTGCAAAGTCATTTCATCAGCAGTCCAAGCCATTTGGTCTTTGGGCTGGTCATGGAAGTTGAAGGTTTATCAAATACCTCTTCCATAGGCTTAAACCATTTTCTATTTACCTAATTCCAAACATATTTATTGATGAAAACATTTAAAGTTTTTCATGATTGCTTTATTTTTCATGATTGCTTTATATTTTTCATCACAAATTGAGGTTTGGAAATATCATGGATTTGCTCTTATAGCCATTATTCTAGCACGGATCAACTCGGATGGTTAGATCCTTTACAAAGAGCACGAGGCTTTGATACCAATTAAGAGTTCTCCCTTTGGTGCTAGAACACGATTGACCCTAGAGGGGGGGGGGTGGTGAATAGGTCAATCCCAGTTTCCATAGTGTTCACAAATTTCTTGATTGTTTAGAGTTTAAGTGCAGCGGAATATTTATCAAGAGATTTGTTTAGTGTGATAAATTTTTTATAATTACTTCAACAATCGCACTAAGTTTAGAACCCTTTGCATATTACTTGATTATCAAAGTTCGTGCACAATGTAATGATAAAGATAATCAAATCCAAAGTGATGTGTGTTGAGAAGAGTGCTTGAATACTAAAACACAAACACACAATGATCAAACACCATAAGACCAAATTTATGGTGGTTCGGTTAAGTAACCTACATCCACTGTTAGGACTAGATCAACCTTGAGTTATCCCCAAATCCACTAAGTGGGAACTTACACCATTACATTTAGAGTAAGAATTCCACCTCACTCATTTGGCTGGGAATTTCACCCACCACATGTAGAATAGGAATTTCACATACTCATTTGGCAGGGAATTCCACCCACCACATGTGCCAAAGACTACGCTCTAGATTTTTTATAGTGGTTCTGGAGCCAAGCCTCCTTAATCCACTTTCACAGGGTAAAGGTTTTAAATAAAATTAAAACCAAGAAGCACTTGCCTTTGTAGTTCTATCTCGTTGATGTGTGCTTCTCCAAGATCCACCCAATGTGTGCTCGAGTTAATCCCGACGCTCCACTTTATAGTCGTCGTTGAGCAATCATAATTTCAGGGTGACTAGGAAATTAATTCTACCAATATCTATCCTAGTTGATTATCTTTTCCCCTCTCTCTCGCACAAACTCAATCCTTATGATTGGTTGTATTAGATTTCCCAAGTGTAAGCACAAGAGAGAGAGTGATCCTTTTGTTGGCCCTTATTTAAGTTCATTGATAATGATGAGGGTCCAACGGATTTGTTAAAGGATATGAAATGGTTACACAAGGATTAGTATTTATAGAGAAGGCAACATGTTTCAAAAACGATCATGTAACGACAGGTCTGGCGCACTGAGGAGTTGGTGACTAAGAATATTACCGTTCAACCACCTGACCATTGCACATTAAATGCACTCCCAACTGTATAATTATTTCCCGGTTGATAGGTCAATGTCGCCGATGGGTCGACAGTCATAGTATCGAGAGGTCGGTCTATACGAGGGTCTCGATTTGGGGCCATACCATGCAGACAGAGCTATATGTCTCGAAACTTGTCTTTCCCAGAACGACCTGTCGTCCTTTACCGAAGGGTCGGTGAGGTACTCTCGTTCGGTCTTGAAATACCGAGATGTTTGTTTTATCGAAAGCCCACTTGAGTTCAAAGACCAGAACTCACAAGATTTTCATTGACAAGTCGTTGACCACGAGGGGTCGTTAAGTTCATTACCGAGGGGTCGGTAAATACGAGACTCTCGATCAGAGGCATACCCAGAATGATAGTTCAATATTCCTGAACCTTTGTCAATTTGACCGACCAGTCTTTGACCACGAGGTTCGATCCTCTCTCCACCAAGGGGTCGGTGAGAACGACTGGTGAAGCTAAGAGTGAACTTAATTCAATTTTTCAAATTCACTTCCAATCCACTGTCAAGCTTCCTCTCTAGGCTTATTATGTCCATTACCAACATATGCAACTAAGCCTAGGGATGGTCTTCCTAAGCTGTGGGTACCACCTAAAGTCATCTATGGCCAAATACTTATTTTGTGATTACCATAACGATAGCTTTTATTCTTGTGGAGCATGACCTTCACTCTTGATCACCTTGTTTTCAAACTTCTAGTAAGTGCTTCGTCTTGAGTCATGGAATTGACAAACTTAGGGACTCTGTAACTCGGGGCACTAACATCCTATTTTCAAAGATATTCTTTCCAAGCCACTCGACCCTCACTCACTGGAGAGACCCTTCTAAACTGATCTAGCCCCTCACAATCCTCTCTTTTTCCCTCAAGTTTGGTTGTGTACGCATTTGGGTGGGACTTGGATCATCATCCAGCTTCACCTCCCTAGGATTTCTTTCCTTCAAGGTAATCTTCCACTCTTCCCACTTCAAATGTCCTTAAAATTGGTGTTTTTACCTTGGGATTGAATGGCGCTAAAGCCCATTTGCGGTTTGGACTTGTTTTGGGAGATTTAACTTATGAAAATGGGAGGATTGGCAATTGGAGCCTTGCTTAGGGTAGGTTGGCCCCAAATATGGATGTGTGCTTGAAAGGAGAGGGGAATTGGGGAAAATGTCAAATTTTGTTTGTAACTAGGTGAGACTTAGGGGTTGGGTACCCCTTGAGCTCCAATGGTCTTGGGAATGGTTGGACTTCGAAATTTGGGGGTTAGATCCCGAATTTTGATTTAAGCTTGGAATTGTCTTAATTAAGTCATGGATGTACATGTATTGCAGTTGGTTTGTGTAGTGCTTAGTTCTCCCAACTCCGGCCTCAGTCAATCTGAAGAGAACCCGAAAGTGCTTTTAGAACTCCAAGGTGAGGGAACTACACACTCTTTGGTAGATTAATAGTTAACTACATGAAATTATGGAATTTTATGCAATGTGGTGATGTAGAAGCATGAAAGGGTTCCTATGTTAAATCATGTTTGCATGTTCAATGGAATGTGTGTATTGGATGAAAGAAATGATTGTTTGAACTGTAACGCCCCTCCAACTAACCACCCTCAGCAGAGTAAAATAAGATGAATGTTTGGCGGAGAGGGAAGCGAGTGTCATGACGTGAGTCAAGTCCGATTCCGAAGACACGAACCTTGACTGGCCCACTAGTGTGTGTAGGGACTAAAGTCCATGTAACGCCCCGCCCTTTCCGAGAGTTTCAGAGTCTAATTTTTTTTTTTTTTTTTTTTAAACAACGGAAGAGAGCGGGCGGCGTCACGACGCGAGTTAAGTTCAGACTACCCAAGTCTGAACCTTAACTGGCCACCCATGTGTACATGGAATAGACCATGATAGTGATTCACACATGGAACTAACATCAACATGCGGAATAAAAAGACGAGATAGCAAGTAATAGTCTTAAATAATAAATAACATAGATCAACCATCCACAAGTTATTATCCTAAACAAACCATAGCAAATAACGAATTATTACATGTCCGACAATAGTATTCAAATGACAGTAATAAAACGTAATCCAAATCCATTATTTAAGCACTTAGGCTCAGCTCCCCTCTTGGTCAATGACCTTCCCTTTCCCCTTGTTTGTACCTGCAATCTCCTCTGAGGATAGAATTAGGGCGTTAGATCAACGCGCCCAGTAGGTTCCCGAATCAGGGCTACCACATGTTAGCATATAAAACATGCATATACATATCATATTACATGATCATCAAAACAGGTAAAACAATGCTATGAAATATGCACATGCAATGAGCATCCCCCATCATGTACTTTCATAGCCATCACTTGACGTGCCTCGCACCGACAAGGTAAATTACAACACACCTTCATCCCTTCTATAAGCGATGTACATGTAATGGGCAACCCCCATCATGTACCATCGTATCCATCACTGTAGAACTTCATTCATTATCCCATGACTATGCATGAGATGCCAATGCCTGTATGCCATTTGTTAATGCATAATATATCATTTGAAACACATATGTTAAAACAAGAGTATCATAAGAAATATTGGGTAAAACTGTGGTTACAAGTAGGTAGGAAACCTACTCAAACTTTGATTAAGTGTCCGTTCCTTTTTGAGCTTCACTCGGTCACGACTCGCACTTCCTTCAACTCTCGTCACCTTGTGATGTAACAATAAGTAAATCATTCTAATATTTAAATATCCATTCACATATAAGACCCAAACATCTTGTGGGGTTCTTCATTCGTCAACTTTAATCTCCAAACTTATCAAATAATCATTGATTGGGTTCGGCCATACTACTTGGCCGAACCACATCCTATGGGTTTTTATCCCACTTTCCATCATCATCAATGGTTGATTACATAGTCCATAATTATCATGTATGTCTCCTTAATTAAAACAACCATAAGTTCCCATTCAAAACAGCCCATTTATTTCAAAACAGCCCCATGGGGTTCGGCCATACTCATAGCCGAACCCTAGGGTTCACTTGATCCAACCAACACCATGATCACTCAGGGTCTAATCATGCTAACTCAACCATGAATTAAACATGGTTCAGCCGCATATTAACCCACCAAAACAGTAACATATTAATCCATTTATTACCATAAAAACACCATATCTTCATATGGTTTTTAACTCACCAAACACATGAAAGACTTACATGGGGTTCGGCCATCCAAGGTGGCCGAACCCTAAGTCCATGTTTTGGTCTTTCATACATATTTTTGGTGTCACTTATTCATATAAAATCAGCACATCATTGCTGCACTTTAACCTCTCAAAACTATCTAATTATTTTGTCCAAATAACCATCATACCTCATGGGATTCGGCCATCCAAGATGGCCAATCCCCATGGTCCATTTTTCCAGTTTTAATCTACTGTTTTAGATCAGTAACTTAACCATAACATTACCATGGTTCAGCCATATATTGGCCAACCAAAATCAGTACATAATCTTCATGTAAATCACATAAAAACTCCATGATAATGTATGGTTTTTATCTCTCAAAACCATCACCATTAACCACAAAATGATCACACCATTGCATGGGGTTCGGCCATGCTCATTGGCCGAACCCTATGGCCTTTGGTTTGAACCACTTAAACATGTCATCTTATGTCTAATCTAATCATCCAAAACAGTAAAACATTTGCATGGTTTTATCCTACAAAAATCATCAAGATTTCAACATGATATCATGGGATTCGGCCATCCAAGATGGCCGATCCCATGGTCCATCTTCTCCAATTTTACTCCACTGATTAGACCACATATCTTCAGCCTTTTCTGATATCCAAACCCATGTTTTAACCCTCTTTAAGCATGTATTTTAAATCTTAATAAAATAAGTAAAAACAGTCCCCAAAATGGATGGTTTTAAATTTCAAAAACCATAACCATTAACCAACTCTTTTCATTTCTTTTGACACCCTTCTTCCATGGTTTAGACTCTTGATGCATTTGGCTATTCCAAGGCTGAATTATGCCATCCAAATCCAAGATTTAAAATCCTTTATCTGCATCTAAACACATACAATTGTTCATCATTTTTGCATGGTTTTTAGCCTCCAAAAACCATCAAAATACCCAAGCAAATGTCATGGGGTTCGGCCATCCAAACTGGCCGAACCCAATGTGATTTGTTTACCACTTAAGACAACCTTTAACCAAGGCTTAGGTCCTTGATAAAATCAGCCATTCCATGGCCAATTCATGTTTCCACTTAATCTAACTTATTAAATAACATTGTAAGGAATTCTTACCAAATTCCAAGCTTTTCTTATGCCTTTGCTCCTTGCCTCTTCCCTCTTGTTTCCTTCCTTCTTTCTTCCTTTGTCTCAGCTGATTAGAAGCATGAACCAATGGTGAAATCACCAAGATAAATTCGGCCAAGGAGGTGTTCTTGAGAGAGGGAAAGGAGATGGAATTCTAATGCTTTGCAATGTGGAATTCGGCCAAGTGAGGGTGATCACTCCTTTTGTTTTTCAGCCCCCAAAAAAAACTCTCAATTCCTCATAACTTCTTGCTCAAAACGGTGAGCATTGGGTGCCATCCAAGGCACCCCTTGGCACTTCCAACACACCCTTTGGCACTCCCATGCATTTCATCCAATTCCCATGTATTCCCATTTAAATGCCATCATGAAAATCACCCCAACAAGTCCCCAACGTGTGGGACTTGTTTGGGTGGTTAAAGCTGGGCAAAACTCTTCCAATTCCCACTTGAACTCACTGATTTACAGTCCATGGGTTTCCATTTTGACTCACCCAACTCAAGTATTTTTATTTCCAACCCAACTCATCACATTTAATGCATTTCATTTAATGCACATGAGTTAACTCACCTTTTTATTTATCCAACTCACCTCAGTCCCACTCAACTGATTGACGCGTGGTTTGAGATCCCTTGAGGGTTCACCGGTCAACAATAGTCAACTCGAACCCGCTGGTCCACTTTTAGCTCCTTGACCCTTTTTTGACAACATGACCCATTATGGTATTTTGATCATTTCCAATTGGTTTTTACATATGGATCAAGCCCTACCCATTTTTCCTCCACTTGATTCCAATCAAATAGGCTTAACCCCTTTTAATTTAAATCACAAAACGGTCAAATAACCCAGCAAGACCCGATGGGCCCCCATTTGGGCCCTTTGACCCATTTAGCCATTTTTGACCCAAATGATGAAAATTACCCAACCAATAAACTTAACATTCATAATGTGCTCATATGATTTTATTTTGAGCAATGGGCCCCCACTATTCCTTACTTAACATCACAAAATATTAATTTAACAACTCAGGGGCATTTTGGTAATTTTCCACTTCATTGAGAAATTGGGGGTATTACAAATATAACCCTCTTTTTAAAATTTTCGTCCCGAAAATCGAGTAGTGAAGTAGGGTTCTCAAATTAAATTACACAAACAATTCGGGGTGAGCTGTTCTCATCTCCGATTCAAGTTCCCATGTGGCCTCTTCATCACCATTGACGGTCCCATACCACTTTTACGAACTGAATCGCTCTGTTTCGCAACACCCTTTGTTCGGTCTCCACTATCCTGACCGGCTTCTCGACGTACGTCACGTCGCTTTGTACTTCAATATCTTGAACATTTAAAACATGGGACGGATCCGGATTGTATTTCCTTAGCATCGACACGTGGAACACATCGTGTAGAGCTGCTAATTGCGACGGAAGTGCTAATTGGTAAGCTACATCCCCCATCCTTCTTATGATGGAAAACGGTCCCACATATCTTGGCGACAGTTTTCCTTTCTTACCAAACCTCATATGTCCCCTTTCGTGGTGAGACTTTTAGAAACACCAAGTCTCCCACTTCAAATTCCAGAAACCGTCTCCTTTTATCAGCATAGCTCTTCTGCCGACTCTGTGCAGTCAACAAGTGTTGACGTATCAACTTAATTTGTGCAGTAGTTTCTGCGACTAGTTCCGGTCCGATCAATGCAGGCTCACCTGCCTCTGTCCAACATACCGGTGACCTACACGGTCTACCATATAAGCCTCATAAGGAGCCATTTGAAGGCTTGCCTGATAGCTGTTATTATAGGAGAACTCCACCAATGGTAAGTGGTCCTCCCATCCTCCTTTGAAATCTAACATACACGCTCTCAGCATGTCTTCCAAGGTTTGTATTGTTCTTTCAGACTGGACCATCAGTCTGTGGATGGAATGCGGTGCTAGTCAATAGCTCAGTCCCCATGGCTGTCTGCATGCTTTGCCATACTCTGCCGGTAAAACGGCCATCTCTGTCCGATACTATCGTTCGGGGAATACCATGTAGTCGAATGATTTCTTTAATATAACGCCGACCCAACGTCTCAGACGAATCCGTCATCTTGATAGGAATGAAATGTGCAGACTTGGTCAGCCGGTCGACTACGACCCAAATGGCGTCATTACCCTTTGAAGACCCTCGGCAACCCCGGATACAAAGTCCATGGAAATATGTTCCATTTCCATTCTGGCACGGCTAAGGGTTTTGAGCAACCCTGGTGGCTTTTGGTGTTCAGTCTTAACTTGTTGACAAGTTAGACAGTGTGCCACGAATTCCGCCACATCCCTTTTTAGTCCATGCCACCAATAATGCCTCTTTAGATCGTGATACATTTTGGTGCTACCCGGATGAATAGAGAACTTGGATTGATGTGCCTCAATCATTAGCTCTTTCCTGCAACTCTTTGGCACATAAGTTCTTCCCCGGAATACAAGACCCTGTCCTGGTCGTAGTTCCCATTCCGGCTACAACGGTGCCAGTAGACATCCTGGCCCAAATGTCCTCCACTTCCGGTGTCTGCTCTTTGTTCTTGTTCAATCTTGGTGAACTATATTGGACCGTATGATTAAATTGTGCAAAACTCCACGGTTTGTAATGTATAGATTGAACTCTCGAATGGTATTCAACATCTCCCACTCGGTTCTGATCAGACATGCCATGGATGCATGTGATATGCGGCTAAGAGCATCAGCCACCTTGTTTGCCTTGCCTGGATGGTATCGAAGTTCGAACTCATAATCCGCCAGATACTCCATCCATCTGCGCTGCCTTAGATTAAGCTCCTTCTGATCAAATAAATATTTCAAACTCTTATGATCAGAATACACTTCAAACTTCTCGCCATAAAGATAATGTCTCCAGCTTTTGAGAGCGAAGACCACTGCGGCTAGTTCAAGATCATGCGTAGGATAGAGGCGTTCATGTATTTTTAGTTGTCTTGAACCATAAGCCACCACACGATGATTTTGACTGAGGACACACCCCAGTCCTTCTCCCGAAGCGTCGCATTCTACTTCATAACCCTTGCCCTTTTCCGGCAAAATCAAAATAGGAGCGGTTGTAAGTCTGTCTTTTAGCTCTTCAAATCTTTGATTGCACAGATCTGACCACTCATACTTGACTCCTTTCTGAGTGAGTCGAGTCAATGGAGACGCTATCTTGGAAAAGTCCATGATAAATTTTCGATAATAACCCGCCAGCCCTAAGAAACTGCGGATCTCGGTCACATTCTTTGGCGCTTTCCATTCACTTACTGCCGCCACCTTTGTTGGATCCACGGCTATACCGTTTTTCGGTTATGACATGTCCCAAGAAATTGACCTCGGATAACCAGGAATCACATTTACTGGCCTTGGCACTATAGTTATTCTGCCTCAAATATTCAAAACTATACGTAAATGCTCTACGTGTTCCTCCTGACTCTTAGAATAGATCAGGATATCATCAATGATACAATTACAAATTGATCTAAATAGGGACGGAAGATTCTGTTCATCAATCCATGAACACTGCCGGCGCATTCGTGAGTTCAAATGGCATGACCACGAACTCAAACAGTCCATACGCGTCCGAAAAGCTGTCTTTTCTATATCTTCCTCCCTAACTCGAATTTGATGATAACCAGACATCAAATCGATCTTTGAAAAATGGCTTGAACCCCTCAATTGATCGAATAAATCATCGATCCTGGGTAGAGGGTACTTGTTCGGACTGTTAGCTGATTCAGCTTTCGGTAGTCCACGCACATCCGAAGTGAGCCATCCTTCTTCTTCACAAATAACACTGGTGCTCCCCATGATGACGTACTGTTCCGGATGCAACCCAGCCTAAGCAGTTCATCAATTGCTTCTTTAGCTCTGACATCTCTGCTGGGTGCCATCCGATAGTGTGGTACGACACTGGTGTTGTGCCAGGATACAGCCTGATCTCGAAGTTAATCTCCCTCATAGGTGGTAAACCAGGGAGTTCCTTTGGGAACACATCCCCAAATTCTTGTACAATTTCGAGAAGTTCAGTAACTGGAGCTTTGTTTATGGTGATATTATTCAATACACGTGGTTTAACCCTTCCTGTAATCCACTTTGTTTATCTGCACGAACTACATATTGCTTGCCCTCGGGTGACTTAAATGTCACTCTTCGACCATAACAGTCGATGTGGCATGAAACTTTGCCAACCAATCCATTCCGAATATAATATCATATTCCGACATGTCCAGCACTAAATAATTGAACTCAAATCTGAGTCCAGCTAATTCGGTGTTAACCGCAGTACAAATAAGTCCCAATGCCGAATCTCCGACAGGGGATACAATAGTAAGTTCTGTGGCTAATCTTTGCACTAATGTACCAGTAAGCAGTAATAAACGATGCAGCTATAAAGGAGTGTGACGCCTCCGGAATCAAATAGTGCATATGCATATGAGCTACTCATTACCGCCCATACCTGTATCACAGGATGATCCTCCTCCTCTTCCTCTGGAGAAGTTAGAGTGAATAATCTTCCTGCTCCAGCAGGGTTAGACCTTCGACCTCCCCGGCCCTGCATTCTGCCTCCTCTGGAGTATGCCGGTCTAGCTGGCGGACGAAATGATCCTCTTGAGTTAGACAGCCTGTTGAGCTTTGGGCAATCCTTTTTGTAGTGACCAGGTTGATCACAGTGGAAGCAAGTATTCACTCCTCGGGATGCTTGAGTGACCGCAACAGATTGAGTGGGCTGGGTTGGGGCGAAAGCCCCCACTTGATCCAACAGACGGTGAGGGTCCTGCTGAAATTCGGTCTGAACTTTTTGTTGGGTTGATACCCACCTCTCCCACTCGGAGCTCGGCGGTTGTCCACTCTGGCAAATTCCGCCATCTCTTGTTCCACAATGGTGGCCCTGCTGACCACTTCCGCCAGCGTGGCTGCTTTGAACACAGTTACCTTGGCCCTAATGTTTGGCCGTAACCCACGCTCGAACTTGCGAGCCTTTCGATATTCTGTGTCCACAATATAGTATGCATAGATTGACAGGCTGAGGAATTCTTGGTGATACTCAGCCACCGTCATTGAACCTTGTACTAACATCATAAAGGCCTGAATTTGACGTTCTCTTTCTTCCTCTGGAAAGTAGCGCTCTAGAAATGTCGCGGAGAATTGCTCCCAGGTCATAGCAACTCTTTCTCTTCTTGGCACAAGTGCCTGTTGTTTCTCCACCACCTTCCACCATTTGGCAGCGTCATCCACCAGCTGTGACGTGGCCAATAATATTTTATGGGCATGACTCTTGATGTTCAAAAGAGTCAATATATGCGAAATCTTCTCCAACCAATTCTCGGCCGCAATAGGCCCTTCTCTGCCCTGAAGTAAGGTGGGCGCTGGTGCTGAAAATCTCTGACCATATTTCGGTCATTATTTTCGCTCATGTTTCCCCCTCCGTTCAAATGTTGTTGGAGGGACAGATGTAACCACGGCTTGCACCAAGCTGTGCAGTTCAGGAGGTACAAAGGGTACAGTCATATTACTATTCTCCTCCTCCTCGCGTCGATACGACGAGTCATATTCCTCCTCGTCGTCCTGTTGATTCGTAGGGTCACTCCCTTCTTCTTCCCGCCGAGAGTGGTGAGATTCTTCCTCACTGTGAGGTTGTTCATGTATAGACCTCTCTTCGTCATGAACGGATTGCTCTCTATCAGGTTCCGATGACGCCTTCTTGCGTCGGGATACCACCTTCCCTTGTGGTGGGATAATGAGCACATCATCCTTCTTTTTATCGTCCTGACGAGTCCTTCTCTTTGACACCCCCTCACCTAGTCCGATCGGTAAAACTTTCTCTTTTCCCTTCAGATCTTTTACCACCTTTTTCTGTGGTGCCATTTAGTCCTAATTCATGGAAACATCATAGACTTAGTTTCCATTAATAATATACAACACATGCCATGAATCCTCATAAAAACATGAAATCACATATTTATATAAATTCAAATTGCATCTTTGTACAAAGGTGGGTAGGGTGAAACAAACCCTATGTATAACAAAATATACCCCCTTACAACAATAACCCTCTTTTTAATACCCCTACTATTACTTCCTATCCTAGTCTTCCGTAGAAGACTCCGCATCAAAAGCGAACTTGAATCGGTTATCAGGACACGTCATCGCCGTGTGCCCCAATACTTCACATGTTGTGCAGGGGATTATTCCAGGTCCTCCAATACAAGGACAATTAGTCCTCGTCTCTCCATGCCCGTGTAGTCCACAAACCGGACATACAACTCCCAATGGATGAGGACAATACAACCTGTTGTGGTCGTCCTGATTACACAACTCACAGGTATCATAGGGATCTACTTCCCCCGCCGATTCCAGTATTATAGGAAAGTCTTCCATTGGATCCTCATAAAAGAAAAATCCCAGATCCTCCTCCTCTTCTTCCTCAGGAGGTTCCACCATTTCAGGAATGTCATCCATCAGATCCTCTGGAAGAGGCGCTAAGTCCACATCAGCTTCTTCAGGAGGTCCCTCCTGAAGGTCCACATTAACTTCCATACTGATACTGTCGGAAGTTGACACCAAATCTACCGGACAACTTGGTGTCCCTTTATCCCATAACTCAGTGTATTCTTCGTTGCTTGACATATCTGTGCCACATCATTTCAAACACAAACATATTCATCAATAATTCTAAATAAACCACTCTTGGTTTCCAGGGAATTTTGATCATGCAAAATATCATGTACTTTGTTTAGGAAGATTACCAAATCAACATTCTTTGTTTTCTTTTTATTTCTGGGGAAATCTCTAATTTCCTAATGTTTGTTTCTCAGTGTGGGGATTTCAGGGGAGTTCATCCTACCTTGCTACGTATGATTTGTCCAATTATGATGATTGTACTTTACTTGCTATCATTCATTGTCGTTCTCAGATTGATTGTTCAGTCCGAGTCACTCGAAGTAAATTAATCCGGCCCCCAGGCAGCGGACTCCGAAAAGTCGGTCAGTTGGGATTCTTATCCGTCAGTGAGACATGAAACCGTCTTAATCTTACTTCGATGATTCAACTTCCCGTTTCGCTCTGATACCAACTGTAACGCCCCGCCCTCTCCGAGAGTTTCAGAGTCTAATTTTTTTTTTATATAAACAACGGAAGAGAGCGGGCGGCGTCACGACGCGAGTTAAGTTCAGACTACCCAAGTCTGAACCTTAACTGGCCACCCATGTGTACATGGAATAGACCATGATAGTGATTCACACATGGAACTAACATCAACATGCGGAATAAAAAGACGAGATAGCAAGTAATATTCTTCAATATTAAATAACATAAATCAACCATCCACAAGTTATGATCCTAAACAAACCATAGCAAATAACGAATTATTACATGTCCAACAATAGTATTCAAATGACAGTAATAAAACGTAATCCAAATCCATTATTTAAGCACTTAGGCTCAGCTCCCCTCTTGGTCAATGACCTTCCCTTTCCCCTTGCTTGTACCTGCAATCTCCTCTGAGGATAGAATTAGGGCGTTAGATCAACGCGCCCAGTAGGTTCCCGAATCAGGGCTACCACATGTTAGTATATAAAACATGCATATACATATCATAATACATGATCATCAAAACAGGTAAAACAATGCTATGAAATATGCACATGCAATGAGCATCCCCCATCATGTACTTTCATAGCCATCACTTGACGTGCCTTGCACCGGCAAGGTAAATTACAACACACCTTCATCTCTTCTATAAGCGATGTACATGTAATGAGCAACCCCCATCATGTACCATCGTAGCCATCACTTGACGTGCCATGCACCGGCAAGGTAAATTACAACAACATTCATCTCTTCTATGTACATGCAATGAGCAACCCCCATCATGTACATTTGTAGCCATCACTGTAGAACT
The DNA here is from genome assembly GCA_013350335.1 of Chimonanthus salicifolius. Lineage (NCBI taxonomy): Eukaryota > Viridiplantae > Streptophyta > Magnoliopsida > Laurales > Calycanthaceae > Chimonanthus > Chimonanthus salicifolius. The sequence goes on along the minus strand of CM023541.1, from coordinate 15,806,510 downwards.
TCATTCATTATCCCATGACTATGCATGAGATGCCAATGCCTGTATGCCATTTGTTAATGCATAAGATATCATTTGAAACACATATATTAAACAAGAGTATCATAAGTAAAACTGGGTAAAAACCGTGGTTACAAGTAGGTAGGAAACCTACTTAAACTTTGATTAAGTGTCCGTTCCTTTTTGAGCTTCACTCGGTCACGACTCGCACTTCCTTCAACTCTCGTCACCTTGTGATGTAACAATAAGTAAATCATTCTAATATTTAAATATCCATTCACATATAAGACCCAAACATCTTGTGGGGTTCTTCATTCGTCAACTTTAATCTCCAAACTTATCAAATAATCATTGATTGGGTTCGGCCATACTACTTGGCCGAACCACATCCTATGGGTTTTTATCCCACTTTCCATCATCATCAATGGTTGATTACATAGTCCATAATTATCATGTATGTCTCCTTAATTAAAACAACCATAAGTTCCCATTCAAAACAGCCCATTTATTTCAAAACAGCCCCATGGATTTCCATTTTGACTCACCCAACTCAAGGTATTTTTATTCCAACCCAACTCATCACATTTAATGCATTTCATTTAATGCACATGAGTTAACTCACCTTTTTATTTTATTCCAACTCACCTCAGTCCCACTCAACTGATTTGACTCGTGTTTGAGATCCCTTGAGGGTTCACACGGTCAACAATAGTCAACTCGACCCGCTGGGTCCACTTTTAGCTCCTTGACCCGTTTTTGACAACATGACCCATTTATGGTATTTTGATCATTTCCAATTGGTTTTTACATATGGATCAAGCCTACCCATTTTTCCTCCACTTGATTTCCAATCAAATAGGCTTAACCCCTTTTAATTTAAAATCACAAAACGGTCAAATAACCCAGCAAGACCCGATGGGCCCCATTTGGGCCCTTTGACCCATTTAGCCATTTTTGACCCAAATGATGAAAATTACCCAACCAATAAAACTTAACATTCATAATGTGCTCATATGATTTTATTTTGAGCAATGGGCCCCACTATTTCCTTACTTAACATCACAAAATAATTAATTTAACAACTCAGGGGCATTTTGGTAATTTTCCACTTCATTGAGAAATTGGGGTATTACAATTTGGAGGGTTTCCATCTCATGATGGAAACCCAAGACCCAACATTGGGAAGATGGAGGGGCTGCTTGAGCTTAAGCCAAGTGTCCCATAGTTATGCCATGGGACTCCTTGGTTAGACCAACATTCATGAGGGTAATGAGAGGATTTCAAGGGCTGTTTTAACAAAATGGATACACACCATCACTTGGCCGAATTTCATCTCTCTCTCACTCTCTCAAAATCTACCTCCTTGGCCGAACTAGCCCTTGGTATTTTCACCATTGATTAAAGCACACAATCACTAAGGACTAAGGAAGCAAGAAGGAAGGAAGGAAGGATCAAAGGAGAGAAGAGAAACAAAGGAGATTGGTAAGTATTTCATAAAATTTTGTTAAGAAAAATGGGTTAAGGGAACATGATTTGGCCATGGTATGGCTGAATCTACCAAAGGTTTAAATTATGGATGATGAGGTTTAAAAAGGGTAGAAAGTGGATCATAGGGTTCGGCCACTTTGGATGGCCGAACCCCATGAAAATGATTTGATAATTGTATGGTTTTGAGAGATAAAAACCATATAATGATTGAAGGTTTTAAGTTGTTTTAAATGGAGATTAAGACTAATGTTTTGGGTCGGCTATGGGATGGTTGAACCCTATTGTTTTTATGGCTAAGTTGCAGTGAATAAACTATGCATAATTATTGAAAGATTTGCATCAAGAGAACCATAAGGTTCGGCCATATGTATGGCCGAACCCCATGGACCATTTTATCGTATAAATGGAGTATGAGTACGGTTAGAATTATTATTAAATCTTTGATGTTTAAAAAGGTTTAACATAGCTGAAAGAATGAGGGATTTGGATATTTATGCTCATCATAAAGGATGACAAAGGGGAGCACCAAAACCAAAGGGGTGAGGTTCGGCCATGGGGTATGGCCGAACCCCACCAAGTTCTATGTATGGTGTTTGGTTGTTAAAAAGACTAAAATATTCCAATGGATGCGGTTATGAGAACCATCCTTTGATGAATGAAAGGAAATATAAGGCTCGGCCACGTATAGGGCCGAATCCCATAAAATGACATTAGTAGATGGTTAAGGACTAAGATAATTAAATGGATTGATTGGTAAGTAATCTTATGAAGAAGGATTAAAAAAGACCAAATTTAAGGTGGTGAGGTTCGGTCATGTTGCATGGCCGAACCCCACTAAGGTGGATTTATTATGAACCTTGGTTATTAAGGAAAATTAAACAAGGCTTAGCCTAGTGGCATTATTGTAAATATGGAATGAAAGATTAAAGGACTTGAAAAAGGGGCTCAAACCAAAATTGTGAGGTTCGGCCATGTTGTATGGCCGAACCCCACCAAGTTATGGTTAGTAGGTTGAGGTTTTTAAATAAAGTTATTTGGATAGTATTGATCCAAAACAAAGGAAGGACAAATTCAAAGTGGGTGAGGTTCGGCCATGGGGTATGGCCGAACCCCACAAGATGATTTTTGGGATTTAAACTTAATTAGAAATCAAAAGGATATGTGATTGACTTGCTATTATATAAACAAGGTAACGGGACTTGAACGGTGCACAAGTCGTGAACGGGTGACGGATTTAGAAGAAAGGACAATTAAAGTAATTTTTCAGTAGGTTTCCTACCTCATTGTAACCACATTTTACATATGGTTTTATCTTAATTTTTATGAGCTAGTGATAAAGTATTATGTTTTCAAGTTGATTGGAATGCTATGATTCATTTACAAATGGCAAGTATCATGTATTCATTGACATCTCATGCATGGCATGGGGTGATGGATATGGAAACCCAAGCCCACACTCCGTCGGAATGTCCGTGATGCAACTGTGGGGCCTCCTTAGGTGATGAGAGTCCCACCAGGAGGAATACCTTGATGATGAGAGTCCCATCAAGAGGAAACGAAAGAACACTGTGGATTACCTTGACGATGAGAGTCCCGTCAAGTGATGGCTACGTATATTTGTGATGGGTGGGACTCATTACATTTGCATACATACATAGCATTGTTTTGTAAGTATTTGATGATCATGTATTATATGTTATATGCATGTTTTTATACTAACCTTGTGGTAACCCTAATCGGAAGACCTACTGGGTGCGTTGATCTAACGCCCTATTTCTATCCTTAGTGGATGACGCAGGAAAGGGAAAAGGAAAGGTTGAGGATCGAGAGGGAAGCCAAGCATAGGAGCTTGGATATGGAATGGAATTATTTATTGACATTTGAATACTCTTATATGGACATGTAATAACTTAGTAATACTGCTATGGTTTGATTTGGATTTGCTATGGTTTGGTTTGTTTGAGTTGGATATTTGATTTAAGTTATTTTGGATGGACTTGTACTTTGCTATCTCATTTGGAATAGGATTGTTATCCTATTGTTATTCTATATATTTGATTTATTCCGCAAGTTTTATTTAGTTCTACGTGTGTTTTGGTTTTCATGGACTTGGTCCATGCACACATAGGTTTGGCCAGTTAAGGGTCGGACTTTAGAAGTCCGGACTTAGCTCGCGTCGTGACGCTCCCCGCTCTCATCCACTTTACTTATTTATAAAAAAAAAATTTAGACTCTGATTTTCAGAAGGGTGGAAAAGGGCAGGGCGTTACATGGCCTAGGTGGGACCCGAATGCCATGTGGTGACCAAGTCACCACATGCATGGCCGGCCATGTCATGGTTGACTTGGTCAACCACAAGTGAGTTCAATTGAGTTAAGATGTGTTGAGTTGGGTAGATGAAGGGTTTTCATCTCAAGAGGCATGGAGCCAAGAGTCTCCTTGGTTAAGCCAAGGGACTCATTGGTTAGACAAACCATTATGAGAGGGAATGAAGAGTCCAAGGCTGTTACATAAAAACACAAACCAAGGGGCACTCCACACCCCTTGGCTGACTCCTCCACACCTTGAGCAAAGGATTTTCCTTTCCTCTCCTCTCCCTCTCTCTCCCACCTACACCTCTATACTTGGAGAATTGTTGAAGAACAACGAAAGGAAAAGAAAGATTAAGGAAGGAAGTACAGATAAAAAAGAAAAGAAGGAGGCGGAAAGGAAGGTACATTTTAAGGTTTAACAATATGGGAATAAGTCTAAAGAAACCATAGGTGTGGCCATGGGGTGGCCGAACCCTTGGGTTCAATAATTGGTTAGAATGGATGGCCAAATTATTATAAGGCCATGGAATTGGAAATCCATTCAAGGAATGGTTATGGGTTGAAACAAACAACCAAAGGATTGAATCCAAAACCATGTTATAATGATACAAAGATTAAATGAATTATGGAAAAGATCCTAGCCTTGGATAGTGGGTAGAGTAAGTTCACAAAAAAGAGGTATGGAAGATGAAATCCATGTTTAAAAATGATAAGGATGGATTTCATGAAGAAGGGCCTAACCATGCATGCTAACAGAGAGAACTAACAAAAAGTCAGTTAACTGAATCTCACGATTCAGTCAACTGAAAGGGTGTTGGCCGAGCAATCAAAGGGAATCTGGAAGTTTTAGCAGACTGAATCTAATGATTCAGTCGACTGAAAGTGGGCTGGCCAAGCACATAAGGGATATCTGGGTGTTTTAACTGTAACGCCCTACCCTCTCTGAGACAAAATCAGAGTCTATTTTTAAAAAAAAAACATAAACACCGGACAAGGGCGGAGGGACGTCACGATGTGAGTTAAGTTCAGACTACTCAAGTCTGAACCTTAACTGGCTACCCATGTGTACATGGACTAGACCATGATAACAAATCACACATGGAACTAAACAATAACTTGCAGAATAAACTAGACTAACTGCGGAAATAGAATGAATAGATCGCAAGTAACAGTCTCAATTAATAATTAACATAAAACAACCATCCATAGTTAATAACCTAATCAAACCATAGCAAAGTATTAACTTATTACATGTCCATCAATTATAACTCAAACGACAATAAATAAAAAGTCCTGTTCATCAATCAAGCGCTTAGGCTTGGCTCCCCTCCCGGTCATCGACCTTCTTTTTCCCTTTCCTTGTTCTTGCATTATCCTCTAAGGATAGAATTAGGGCGTTAGCTCAACGCACCCAGTAGGTTCCCGATCAGGGCTACCACATGGTTAGCATATAAAACATGCATATATAATAGTACATGATTATCAAAAACATATAAAACCATGCTATGTATGTATGCAAATGTAATGAGTCCCACCCCATCACACATACATAGCCATAACTTGACGAGACTCTCACCGTCAAGGTAAATCACAATACACTTTCATCTGGAACTCACACGATAAGGTAATCCACAGTAATCCTCGTTACCTGTGGAAAAACACTTCATCATTGAGTTGTTTCATATCACATATTAGTCCTCTTGGCGGGACTCTCACCGTCTAAGGAGACCGATGTGACTCTTATCATCATGTTACTCCTCCTGGCGGGACTCTCATCGCCTAAGGAGGACGGTAACTCATAATTGCAACACAGCATATCCTCAATCATCATCCCATGTCTATGCATGAGATGCCAATGCATTGTATGTCATTTGTAAATACATAACTCATCATTCAAAATATGATAAATAATAGTATGACAATATCTCATAAAAACCATCATGAAAAGAAGTGTAAATGTGGTTACAAGTAGGTAGGAAACCTACTGAAGATTCACTTCAGTATTTGATCTTTCTTAACCATCAGCCGTTCACGATTCGTACGCCGCTCTCGCAAGTCTCAATACCTTATTTTCATAGCAGCAAATTAAACATTCATTATGCAATTCCAACAGGGTCTAAGTCCCAAAATGCACTGTGTGGGGTTCGGCCATACCCATGGCCGAAGCTCACCTATTTATCCTTTGGTTTCTCATTCGTTTAATCTCTATTAAGCATCAAGTTCTACAAAATACCTTGGTAGGGTTCGGCCATACAGCATGGCCGAACCATACCCCTTTGTTTTGGGTCCATACAACCATAACTATGATCATTCTACCTTTGATCATTTCTCCCATAACTACCATTATGCCATTGAGACCAACCTTTTCCTTAAACATCCTTGACTATGTCCAAACCACCTTGGTGGGATTCGGCCATACCCATGGGCGAACCTCACATCTTTATTTGCTCCTTTAAATCACATAATTAGCTACACATTAAGGCCACCAGTAACCCTTAGTGGGGTTCGGCCATACCACATGGCCGAACCTCACCAAATCTGATTTTTGTCCCCACTTTTCATCTTATTCATGATTAATCAGCTTGATATTAAATCCATACCAAAACCTAGGTAATTCTTAAATCAAAACATAAACACAACATAGTTTCCAATGGAATTCAATCCAATCTTTTCACCCAAAAACAGCCCATGGGGTTCTCTTGATTTAATTGGTCCATCATCTATCCATGATTTGAATCAGTAATTTAACCCTAACATTGACATGGTTCAGCCATATATTGGCCAACCAATAATAGCAAATTAATCTTCATCAAATCACATAAAACACCATAATCTTATATGGTTTTTAACTCACCAAAATCATCAAATACTTTCATGGGGTTCGGCCATCCAAAGTGGCCGAACCCTATGTCCATGTCTTGGTCCTCATAAACATGTTTTAAGTCTCATTTAAGCATGAAACAATCAGTAAAACCATACCGGGTTTTTACCTCTCAAAACCCTCCAAATCAGTCCATTACTTTGCATGGTTTTCACTTTATGAAAACACAATCCAAATGACCATAACACTTCATGGGGTTCGGCCATCCAAGATGGCCGAGCCCAATGGTCAATTTATCAATTTATATCCATGGTACCTTCAGTCCTTCATGACCTTCAAGTCCATGTTTTAACCTTTTTAAAACATGCACTTTAAGTCTAATAAAACATCTTAAAACAGTCCCATACTTGTATGGTTTTAAATTCCAAAAACCATCCAAATCAACCAATTATTTCCATGGGGTTCGGCCATCCCAAGTGGCCGAACTCCATGTTCTAAATTTTCATCCTTTAAACCTTATAAACACACTTTACAACCTTACTTAATTCAGCCACAAAATGACCCAATTAACATGTGTATAAATCAGCATGACTTGACATGGTTTTTGACCTTTAAGAACATCAAATCCAATCCACATTTTTCATGGGGTTCGGCCAACCAAGATGGCCGAACCCAATGGCATATTTTCTTATCCTTTTAAGCCATCTAATCCAAGGTTTAGACCCATGAAAAATTCGGCCATACATGACCAAATTATGTCATTCAAATTTGTAACTTCAAGTTCTTTATTAAACTAAGCACTTATGTAAAAACTTACTAATTTCCTTGCTTCTTTCCCCTTGTTTCTTTTCTTTCCTTCTTCTTTAATTCCTTGCCGAAATGGTGTTGGATCAAATGGTGAAACACCAGCAGCTGGTTCAGCCAAGGAAATGCGTTTGAAGAGAGGGAGAGATAGATGAGAATTTATTGGATTTTCAATGTGAAAATCGGCCAAAAATGGTAATCTTTCCCTTTCGTACATCAGCCCCATCTACCATTCATTTTCCCTCATTAAACTTTACTAAAAATGATGGGATGTTGGGTGTCATCCAAGACACCCCTTCACCCAAACGTTGCATCTCTTCATATTTGACACATGCATCTCATGAGATGCATGATGCCGCCCAACCTTGGTGTCCCTTGGCTTTGCCAAGGCACCTCTTCACTCTCAACGGCTTTCCACTTCCTCGACTCTCTTGACTCATGATATTTTTTATTCTAACTCAACTCATCCAACTCAACACATTTAATGCACTATATTTGAGTCAACTCTTTTCTTAATTCAAACTCACTCCAATCTGTCCAACTCAAGCTGAACTAACTCACACTTGAGTTCAATTGAGGGCCCACACGGTCATCCATGGTCAACTTAGTCAACCCGACCCATTGGGTCCCCAATTAACCCCTTGAGCCGTTTTGACAACATGACCCATTAATGGGCTGATTTTGCCATTTTTAAATGGTTTTCACTTGTGCATCAAGCCTACCCATTTTTGTTCCACTTGATTTCCAATCAATTCAACTTATCCCCAGTAAATTTGGGCTCATCCAATGGTCTAATAAGTCCATTTGACCGATTGGGTCCAATTGAGCCCTTTGACCCATTTACCCATATTGACCCAATTTGATGTTCATTACCCATCCAATCAAATTTGACATTTGTAATGTGATCATAGGGTATTCATTTGAACAATGGGCCCCACTTTTTCCTTATTTACAATCACATTTATTGAATTCACCAATCCAGGGGCATTTTCGTAATTATTCCAATCATTGAAAATTCTTTGAACCAATTAACCATTTTGACCCAATTTGATGTACAATACCCATCCATTATAATTTGACCCTTATAATATGTTCATAGGATCTTAATTTGAACAATGAGCCCCACTATTTTCTCATTTAACATTATAATTATTAAATTCACCAAATCTAGGGGCATTTTCGTAATTATCCATTTCATTAAGAAATTGGGGTGTTACATCAACTGGCTGAATCCTATGATTCAGCCGACTAAAAGTACACAGGCTAAGTACAGTTGGGGTCTACTGGTATTTCAGTCGACTGAATGAATACGTACCAAACAAGTAAGTGATCTAGTGTGTTTCAACCAACTGAATCTTATGATTCAGTCGACTGAAGGTATACTTACCAAACATGTAAACAATATGATACTTACATCACCGATATTATGTAATTTGAAATAAAATGGCATTCTTGCATACATTACCTCATGCATGGCATGGGAAGGAATATATGTGACCAGTGAGCCAAGTTATGAGCGGTCAGGACATGACTTGGGCTTGAGAGTAGCTTGTATGAAGCTATGTGAACTGTTGAGATTTTGTCCTTCTTCGGGATTGCTAGAAATAGTTACGGCGTAATTTGGGCCAAAGAGCTCTTGGGTAGGCAGTCCTGAAACCCTGCGCAGAGGGAGGAGTCCACACTCCATCGGTAATTCCGATTAATTTGTGGGGAGGTATACAGTGACCTAGTGGTGCCGTCAGAAAACACTGTGGACGTGATTGGGTAAGGGAACACCTTGATACGGTGATTTATCAAGGAAACTATTTATATATGATGTGATTGTAAATGGAAATTGGGTGAGAGATCATTTGGCATTGACACCCATGACATGACACATATGTAAGCATGATTATGATATGGACATCACGCATTATTTTTACTACTTATGACATGTTTTACAAATATGATATGATGTATCTATCTTCATTTATATTGCTCTTATGTGTACCATAACCCTACTTGGAATACCTACTGAGCATGTTGACTGATGCCCTACTTCTACCCTATAGATGATGGAACAAGGAATAACAAGGAAACGGACATGAGACATGAACGGAGCCAAGCGTACGAGCTTGGAATGAATGAAATTTAATATTTACTTGGTATTTACTTGGTTTTGATGCTTATGATGTATTGGGAGGACTGATATTTTGGATTGTAATAACTTAGAAACTATTTGCTATGTTTTGATTATCTTTAAGTTTTAATTGGAATGGGATGGTGATTTGTTTTCCCTGCTTAATGATGACACGATTATGTATATATATATATATATATATATATATATATATATATATATATATATATATATATATATATATATATTATTCCACAAGTATTCAAAAAACGTGTGAAATGTTTAATTGGACTTAGTCCACTCACACGTAAAGGTGGCCTGTTAAGGGTCGGAGTTTGAAAACTCAAGCTTAACTAGTGTCGTGGTGTCCCGTCCTCTCTAATAACAGAGCAGGAGATGGCTGAGTTTGCACGATTTGATAACCGCCGAACTCAGAGTGGGAGGGGCACATTTCAGCCCAATAAGAAGTTCCGACCGAACTTCAGCAGACCCTCACCATCCACTGGGTCAACGGGGGGCTTTTGTCCCAATCATCCCTCCCCATCTGCCTCGGTCACTCAAGCTCCTAGAGGGGTGAACAACTGCTTTCATTGTGACCAGCCGGGTCACTACAAAAGGGAATGCCCGCAGCTCAATAGACCCTCTTATTCCAGAGGTTCATTTCGCCCACAGCTAGGCCCGCTAACTCACGAGGAGGCAGGACATATAATCAGGCGGGACGGGCGCCTAACCCTACTGGATCTGGACGGTTGTTTACACTAGCTCCTCCAGCGGATGTGGATCATTCTGTGATTCAAGGTATGGCTGTAGTCAGTAGTTCCTACGCCTTTGTACTATTTGATTCTAGAGCTTCACACTTCTTCATATCTGCTGCATTCATAACTGCTACTGGTACATTAGTTCAAAAACTATCCACATCACTCACAATTGTATCCCTGTCGGAGACACGTCATTGGGACTTATATGCACGGCACTGAATACTGAACTTGCTGGACTCAGATTTGAGTTCAATTATTTGGTACTCGCTATGACCGAGTACGATATTATCTACGCCATGGACTGGTTGGCTAGTTTTCAGTCCAACATTGACTACTATCGCAGTATGGTGACATTTTGGTCACCCGAGGGAAAACAACATGTGGTGCGAACTGACAAACAAAGCATACTGCATGAAGGGTTGAATCATCTGGTATTGAACAGTATCAGAATCAACAAGGCACCGGTGGCTGAACTTCTGGCAATAGTGAAAGAATATGCGGATGTTTACCCAAAAGAACTCCCTAGCATGCCGCCTATGAGGGAGATGAATTTTGAAATCAAGTTGTACCCTGACACTTCACCAATGTCATTACCACATTATCGGATTGCACCAGCAGAGATGTCCGAGCTAAAGAAGTAGATTAATGAACGGCTTAGATTGGGTTGCATCCGGAACAGCACATCGTCTTGGGGAGCTCCGGTGTTGTTTGTGAAGAAGAAGGATGGTTCACTCCGAATGTGTGTGGATTACCTGAAACTGAACCAACTAACTGTCAGGAACAAATATCCCCTACCCAGGATCGACGATCTATTCTATCAACTGAGGGGTTCCAGCCATTTCTCTAAGATTGATTTGATGTCCAAATACCACCAAATCCGGGTTAGGGAGGAAGACATAGAGAAGACAACCTTCAGAACGCAGTATGAACTATATGAGTTTGTAGTCATGCCGTTTGGACTCACCAATGCGCCAGCTGTGTTCATGGATCTGATGAACAAAATCTTCCGTCCTCACTTGGACCAGTTTGTTATTGTATTTATCGATGACATCCTGATCTATTCCAAAAGTAAGGAAGACCATGCTGAGCACCTGAGAATAGTTCTGGACACTTTGAGGAAGAACAAGTTGTATGCCAAAGCAAGCAAATGTGAATGGATTATCAAGCTAAAGAATGGAGGTATTTGTTAGGGTTTCATGTCATGATTAATGAATCAATTATGGATCCATGTTTATGGATCAGTTATGGACCTAAGTATGTATAAATAAAAGGAGTGATTAGCCATGAAAAGAATGATGGCAAAGAGGTAAATATGGTGAAAGTGAAAGGACCATGGGTTCGGCCAGGTGTATGGCCGAACCCATGGGGAATGTTTGTGGACTTAGGGTTCTTTAAATGTTTAACTTATGTGATTGGTTAATAAACAAAAGATGGCATGATCTTGAAACCACATGATTAGAATGATAAGGATTAAAAAGGGGCCCAAAACCAAGGGAGTGAGGTTCGGCCATGTTGTGTGGACATGTTTTAATAAGGTAACTGGATCTGACAAGCAGTACGCGATCGGTGATTGATTTTTGGAGGGAAAACCAAGGACCTGGTATTTAGACATTGGTAGGATTCCTACCTCATCGCAAGCCATGGATTATGTGTATATGAATGTTTTACTTGAATTATTTTGGTATCACATAGTATGTCTTAATGATGGGATTTTAATGCTATGGTTTGTATTATTACATAGCATGTTTGCACTTGCATCTCATGCATGGCATGGGAGGGATCAATTGAAAGGAGTCCACGTTCCATTCGGATTCCTGATAAAGCAACCGTGGGGTGGAATCCACACTGATTCCAAGGAATGTATGTTTGAAATGTAACTGGAGATCCACACTCCATCGGGGCGTCCGTAAGGCATTTGTGGAGGATACCTTGATGTGCTTTATCCATCAAGAGGGATACTATGAGTTTGTGATACCTTGGTGAGGGTTTTCCATCAAGAGGGACATTATGTAACACCCCGCCCTTTTCACTCTAATTTTCAGAGTTTATTTTTTTTTAAATATAATAATCATGTGATCAGGGCGGAGTATCACGACGCGAGTTAAGTTCGGATCTCTAAATTCGACCCTTAACTGGACAAGCCCATGTGTGTATGAATTAAGTCCATAAACTGAACCACACATGTACAAATACAACTTGCGGAATTATGCTTAGTCTTAGTCTAACTGAGGAATAGATCCTAAGACTAATCCATTTTAAAACTTAAGATAGCAAAGTACAAGATTTATTTTCCAAAATTATCAAATAACCTTAGTCTACCATTCAATCCAACCATCCAAAATAAATCAATCCACAGCATCTACTATCTACTTATTACAAGCCAACATAACTAATTACCAAATTACAGTGTTCGAATAAATCAAATGACAAGTCCATAAATAGTCCATTCAAAGTTCGTTCCAAATCATTCAAAACGCCCAAGTTTCCTTGCTTGGTCCTCTTCTCGATCCACATTCTTCCCTTTCCCTACGTCATCCACTAAGGATATAGATTTGGAAAATAAATCTTGTACTTTGCTATCTTAAGTTTTAAAATGGATTAGTCTTAGGATCTATTCCTCAGTTAGACTAAGCCTAAGTATAATTCCGCAAGTTGTATTTGTACCATGTGTGGTTCAGTTTATGGACTTAATTCATACACACATGGGCTTGGCCAGTTAAGGGTCGGATTTAGAGATCCGAACTTAACTCGCGTCGTGACACTCCGCCTCGATCACATGATTATTATATTTAAAAAAAAATAAACTCTGAAAATTAGAGTGAAAAGGGCGGGGTGTTACAGTTCAGTCGACTGAATCGAAATGTACAGTTTTGAATGTTAACTTGCTGCTATGTAAATAGGGTATTGGATTTGCTAGAATAGTGTACAAGTCGTGAATGGGAGACGGTTCAAAAGAAGAGCCAATCTAAGTGAATCTGGTGTAGGTTTCCTACCTTTTTGTAACCACATATGATATTGCCGTTTTATGTTGATTTCGATAAGTTGTTTGAATGTTATGTTATATTTACAAATGGCATGTATGCATAGACATCACATGCATGGCATGGGGTGATGATGTTGTTGTAACCGGAGGCCACACTCCGTCGGGGCGTCCGAAAGACCACTGTGGGGTACCCTGATGATGAGAATCCCATCAGGAGGAATCCGGAGGCCACACTCCGTCGGGGCGTCCGAAAGACCACTGTGGGTTACCTTGATGATGAGAATCCCGTCAAGTGATGGCTATGTTGAATGGTGATGGGTGGGACTCATTACATGTTCATTTCATACATAACATGTTTTATGGAATTTTGTCACACACGTATTATTATTATATTATTTGCATGATTTTGACTAACCATGTGGTAGCCCTATTCGGAAACACTACTGGGCGCGTTGATCTAACGCCCTATCTATATCCTTAGTGGATGACACAGGGAAAGGGAAGAACGTGGATCGAGAAGAGGACCAAGCAAGGAAACTTGGGCGTTTTGAATGATTTGGAATGAACTTTGAATGGACTATTTATGGACTTGTCATTTGATTTATTCGAACACTGTAATTTGGTAATTAGTTATGTTGGCTTGTAATAAGTAGATAAGTAGATGCTGTGGATTGATTTATTTTGGATGGTTGGATTGAATGGTAGACTAAGGTTATTTGATAATTTTGGAAAATAAATCTTGTACTTTGCTATCTTAAGTTTTAAAATGGATTAGTCTTAGGATCTATTCCTCAGTTAGACTAAGACTAAGTATAATTCCGCAAGTTGTACTTGTACCATGTGTGGTTCAGTTTATGGACTTAATTCATACACACATGGGCTTGGCCAGTTAAGGGTCGGATTTAGAGATCCGAACTTAACTCGATTCGTGACACTCCCCCCGATCACATGATTATTATATTTAAAAAAAAAATAAACTCTGATATTTCACAATGGCAATTCCGTAAATATGAATAAATTCATATAAATTGGTAACTTTGAAATTCTAGGGTGTTACACATTATGTATGATTGATTTGTAACCGGAGATCCACACTACATCGGAGCGTCCGTAAGGCATTTGTGGGGGCACCTTCATGTGCATTTTCCATCAAGAGGGATATTATGTGATGAGGATATGGATGATGGGTGGGACTCATGGCATATGACGCTCATGGCATGGCATTTACTTGCATGGTTTTGATATACTTATATCTATGTGTTTTGTTTATACTAACACATGTGTTGACCCTACTCGGAGTACCTATTGGGCGCGTTGTCTAACGCCCTACTTCTATCTTAGACGATGACGCAGGAAATGGAGGAAGTGAAGGACGTGATTGGAGTCAAACTTAGGAGCTTGGAGGAGGTAGTTTCATTTATGGAAATGTAGTTAGAGTAATTAGCTCTTTGGACTGTAATAACTTAGACTATTCCTATGGTTTGGACTTTACTTTTGGACATTCTAAGTTAAGGTATTTATTAATTAAGTGATGTACTTCCTTGCTATTTAATAATTGGTAGGATAAACTCTATTATAATTTCCACATTAATTTTGCATTCTGCAAGCTTATCTTTTTACGTGTGAACCGTTTTAGTGGCTTAGTCCACGTACACGTATCGTTGGCCAGTTAAAGGCTGGGCGTTGGAAGCTTGGACTTAGCTCGCGTCGTGATGTCCGCTCTCTTGTCACTCTTCATTTCAAAAAAAAAATATATACTCTGATTTTCGGCATAGTGAAAAAGGGCGGGGCGTTACAGTTGGTATCAGAGCGAAATCGGAAGAATGAATCTTTCGAAGTAAGATTAAAACGGTTTCATGTCTCACTGACAGATAAGAATTCCAACTGACCGACTTTTCGGAGTCCGCTGCACGGGGGCCGGATTAATTTACTTCGTTAGACTCAGACTGAAGCATTCAATTTGAGAGCAACATTTCATAAAAAAAAGGAATGATAGCAAGGGAAGGACAGTCACTATAAATTGGATTTATCAACGTAGCAAGATAGGGCATACTTCCCCGAAAATGAGAAACAACATTTGATACATAGGAAAATTTCCCCCGAAAATGAGAAACATCTAGATTTTGCCACAAATTGAAAAAGAACACTTGATAATGTGGCAGTTTTCCCTTAAAAACTATGTGTGCTTATTTGGCAATTTTCCCCTAAAAAGTACGTAAACACAAACTTTATGAAGAAATTAAGTCAATAATGTTTTCAATGACTTAGGAAAATGCCTCAGAAGAGAAGAACCCGACAAAACCCACGTGTGGAGGAAGAGGTACAACAACCTCATCAGGAGGAAGAGGTACAACAACCTCATTAGGAGGAGGAACAAAATAGTGTGAACATACCCGTTGTGCCTCCCGAGTTACAAAACTTGGTCCAAGCGGTGGTTACTTCTGTTCTTCAACAACACATGAACGGAAATGCGACCACCAGCGACGCAAATGAAAGGAAGATGGCCAAGGATTTCCAGCAGTAACGCCCCCTTACTTCAAAGGGAAAGAAGGGCATGTAGGAGCAGAAAATTGGTTGAGGAAGATTACTCAGATCTTGACCCTATTAAAGATCTCGAGTCATGAGGATAAGATATTGCTGGCTACATCACAACTGATTGATGATGCCGGCAAATGGTGGGAGGTAATACAGCAACAGCAGGCGCTCATTCCAGAAGGAGAGAGGACTGCAATGACGTGGGAGCAGTTCTCAGCTATGTTTTTGGACCACTACTTCCCCGAGAAGGAGAAGGAGCGCCACACCACAAGCGTTCTTATCTTTGGTGCAAGGCGCCACGACTGTGGCAAAGTACTACAAGGAGTTCCTCCGTCTGTCTTGTTATGCCCTATATATGGTGGATACGGAGTACCGAAGGGCGTACAAGTTTGAGCGGGGCCTTCGACCTGGCATTAGGGCCATCTTCAAGGCACCTGCACTGGCGGAGGTGGTCAGCAGGGCCACTATAGCACAGTAGGAGATGGCCGCGACAGCGCGGTTTATGGACAACCACCGAGGTCAGAGTGGGGCGAAGTTCATTTCGCCTCAACAAGAAGTTCCGGCCTAACCTTGGGAGACCCTCACCTTCCACTAGGTCAACAGGGGGCTTTCGCCCCAACCAGCCCTCCCCGTCAGCATCAGTCTCTCGGGTCTCCGGAGGTGGGGGCATTTGTTGCCAGTGTGGCCAACAGGGCTACTTCAAGAGGGAATGTCCATAGCTTAGCAGGCCTTCTCACTCTAGGGGTTCCTTTCACCCTCCAGCTAGACCAGTTAATTCCCGAGGAACTAGGGCATACAACCAGGCGGGACGGTCGCCTAACCCTACGGGATCTGGACAGCTCTATACCTTAGCTCCTCCAGCAGCGGTGGATCACTCTGTGATTCAAGATATGGCTGTAGTTGGTAGTTCTTATGCCCTTACGTTATTTGATTCTGGAGCTTCCGATTCATTTGTATCTGCTGCATTCATATCTGCTACGGGCACATTAGTACAAAAACTATCCACATCACTCGCTATTGTATCCCTTGTCGGAGACACATCATTGGGACTTATATGCATAGCAGTGAACACTGAACTCGCTGGATTCATATTTGAGTTCAACTATCTGGTACTCGATATGACTGAGTACGACATTATCTTCAGCATGGACTGGTTGGCTAGCTTTCAGGCCAACATTGATTGCCATCTTCGCTGGGTGATATTTTGGTCACCCGAAGGAAAGCGGTATGTGGTGCATGTTGATAGCCAGGGCATCCCTAGAAGGTTGCAGGAAGAGTTGAACCACCTTGTTCTAAACAGCATTAGATTAGACAAGGCACCGAGGGCTGAGCTTTCGGAGGTAGTGACAGACTACGCGGAGGTATTCCCAACAGAGCTCCCTGGCTTGCCACCCAAGAGGGAGATTGACTTTGAGATCAAGTTATATCCTGGCACTACTCCAGTATCATTGCCACATTACAGGATAGCACCAGCTGAGATGTCCGAGCTGAAGAAGCAGATTGATGAACTGTTCAGACTGGGGTTCATCTAGAACAACACATCGTCCTAGGGAGCACCGGCATTATTTGCGAAGAAGAAGGACGGTACCCTTCAGATGTGTGTGGATTAGAGGAAATTGAACCAGTTGCCTGTCAGGAACAAGTACCCTCTACCCAGAATTGATGATTTATTTGATCAACTTAAGGGTTCCACTCACTTTTCTAAGATTGATCTGATGTCCGGCTACCATCAAATCCGGGTTAGGGAGGAGGACATAGAGAATACAACTTTTAGGACACGGTATGGTCTATATGAGTATGTAGCCATGCCGTTTGGACTTACAAATGCACCGGCTGTGTTCATGAATCTAATGAATAGGTTCTTCCGTCCGTACCAGTTTGTGATTGTATTTATTGACGACATCCTGATCTATTCCAAGAGTCAGGAAGAACATGGACATTTTGAGGAAGAACCAGTTGTATGCCAAAGCCAGCAAGTGTGAGTTCTAGTTATCCGAGGTCAACTTCTTGGGGCATATTGTATCATCAGAAGGTATAGCCATGGACCCGGCTAAGGTGGCGGCAGTGAGAGAGTGGAAAGCACCGACAAATGTGACCGAGATCCGCAGTTTTCTGTGATTGGCTTGTTACTATAGGAAATTCATCATGGACTTCTCCAAGAATGCATCTCCACTTACTAGACTCACTCAGAAGGGAGTCAAATTTGAGTGGTTAGATATGTGCAACTGGAGATTTGAGGAGCTAAAGGAGAGACTCACAAGCGCTCCTATTCTGATCTTGCCGGAAAAGGGCAAGGGCTATGAGGTATATTGTGATGCTTCAGGAAAGGGACTTGGGTATTCTCTCACTCAGATCAGCGTGTCGTGGCTTATGGTTCAAGGCAGTTGAAGATTCATGAACGCCACTATCCCACACATGATCTGGAACTAGCCGCAGTGGTCATCGCTCTCAAAAGCTGGAGACACCACCTTTATGGTGAGAAGTTTGAGGTGTTCTCAGATCACAAGAGCCTGAAATACTTATTTGATCAGAAAGAACTCACATGAGGCAGCGCAGGTGGATGGAATATCTGCAAGATTATGAGTTCGCGCTTCAGTATCATACTAGCAAGGCGAACAAAGTGGCCGATGCCCTCAGCCGCATGTCACATGCGATAGTGGCCAGTTTGATCAGGAAGGAATGGGAGATGCAGAACACCATCCGAGAGTTCAACTTGTATATCAAGAACCATGGGAGTATGTACAATCTGATCATACGGTCCAACATGGTCTCCAAGATTGAACAGGAGAAACGGACAGATCCAGAGGTGGAGGAGATATGGGCCAAGATGTCTACTAGTGAGGTTATACCTGAATGGGAATTATGACCGGGACAGGGTCTTGTATTCCGAGGCAGGACATATGTGCCTAAGAGCTGCAAAAGAGAGTTGTTGATCGAGGCACACCAAACCAAACTCTCTATCCATCCGAGCAGCACCAAGATGTATCATGATCTTAAGAGGCACTATTTGTAGCATGGACTCAAGAGAGATGTGGCAGAGTTCGTTACTCACTGCATAACTTGCCAACAGGTTAAGACGGAACATCAGAAGCCACCGGGTTTACTCAAGCCTTTGCTAGTGCTGGAGTGGAAATGGGAGCACATCTCCATGGATTTTGTGATAGGGTTGCCAAGGTCATCAAAGGGCAACGATGCAATATGGGTCGTGGTGGATCGATTGACCAAGTCTGTGCACTTTCTTCCTATCAAGATGACAGATTCAACTGAGACCTTGGGTCGACGGTACATCCGGGTTATCATCAGACTACATGGTATTCCCCAGACTATTGTGTCCGACAGAGATGGCCGATTCACAGGCAGACTATGGTAGACCATGCAGTTAGCCATGGGGACAGATCTATTGACCAGCACAGCATTCCATCCACAAGCTGATGGACAGTTGGAGAGGACGATACAGACATTGGAGGATATGCTGAGAGCATGTATGCTAGACTTCAAGGGTGGATGGGAGGGTCACTTGCCACTGGTGGAGTTCTCTTATAACAATAGTTACCAGGCAAGGCTCCAGATGGCTCCATTTGAGGCATTGTATGGTAGACCATGTAGATCACCAGTGTATTGGACAGAGGCCTGTGAGCTGCACTCATTGGACCCAAACTATTGCAGATACTACGGTGCAGATTAAGTTGATACGACAACACCTACTTACTGCGCAGAGTCGTCAGAAGAGTTACGCTGACAAGAGGAGAAGTGTAATACCCCAGATTTTTAGTTTATCAATATTTATGGAAATGGCCATTGAAATTATGAATTAAAAGGATATGACTGTAGATGAGTAAGTTGTGGGGCCCATTGTTCAAATAAGACCCAATGGCTATGGGTTAAGTGTTTGAAATAAAATAAATGAGTAATGTATGTTTAATTGGGTCAAGATTACTAATGGGGTCAAAGTTTGTGAAATGGGTCAAAATGGCCAATTTGGACCCAATGGGTCGGGTTTGACTTGGCTGACCATCAAGTGAGTCCAAGCTTGATTAAGTTGGGGCTGATTAGAGTTTGAAATGGAATTAAATAGTTGAGTTAAATGAGTGAGTTGATTGGAAATAAATTATAAGTGAGTGAGTTGATTTGAAATAAATTATAAGTGAGTTAGTTGTTTTGAAATAAATTATAAATGAGTGGAGTATGAGGTTGAAGGGCTGGTGTTTCAAATTCAAATAAGGTGGTCCACACGTTGGAGGGAAAGAAAGGGAGAGTTTCATCTCAAAGATGAAACCCCCACATGGGGCGTTGATGAGAGTCAAGATGGGTGGACAGGTACACAATGCATCAAGTCATTGTTGGGACATGGGAGATGAATGGACATGGGGTTTCATCTCATGGATGAAACTCCCAAACGGCCCAATAATGGAGGGTGGCTGTTACACAAGCCGAACAATGGCAATACCGTTGGAGTCTTGGGAGTTTCATCCCATGGATGAAACCCCCAAGTGAGCATAAAGGATTTTGGTTAATGCAAATGGGGGTTACAAGTGGTGCCACCAAAAGAGACCACTCCTTGGGCTGAATTTCATTAACCGAAGGATTTTTCTTTTCACCCTCTCTCCCTCTCTTGGCCGGCCAACAACGTAAGAGAAAGAAGACCAAATATTTGGAGAATTTTATCTCATTTTCTCCCTCCCTTGGCCGTTCCTCTCAAGTCAAGGACAGCAACAAGGTCAGTCTCGGTTAAAGGACAAGGAGGAAGGAAGGAAAAGAACGGAAGAACAAGCCGGAACAAAGGACAAATTGGAGGAGTCGCGGAAACGGTAAGTGCTCGACAAATTTTATAATTAGAAAAGAGGGTCAAAGATTAAGAGTATGGTTTGGCCATTGTATGGTCGAACCCTAAAATGTTATTATGGAAAAATAGGAACATGATCTTAGAAGGAACCATAGGGTTCGGCCATAGTACATGGCCTAACCCCACGAAGAAACATTAGTGATTAATAAGTGGTGAAAGATGGTAACCATGGAAGAAAAATGAAGGGTTATATGATATGTTAAATGGAAGGTGGAGGATATTTTTAAGGTTTAAAATGAATGTAAATTGATGGACTTGAATTCATTTGGATTATAAAAAGAATGGAAAGAGGAACACCAAAACCAAAGGGGTGAGGTTCGGCCATGGTGTATGGCCGAACCCCACCAAGAGTTATGTATGGTATTTTGTTTTAAAAGGTTTAAAAGGATGTAAATGGATGGAAGTATGAGAACCAATTATTGATGAATTAAATGTTTAAATGGAAATAAGGAACCATAGGGTTCGGCCATACACATGGCCGAACCCCATGGAGTGTCAATGATGGATCATAAAGGGCTAGATGGTTAATATATGAATGCTCAGATGAATGGATTGGCAATGGGACCTAATTAAAAAGGATTGAAGGACCAAAATTTATGATGGTGAGGTTCGGCCATGTTGTATGGCCGAACCCCACTAAGGTAGATTTTGGTGAAATAAAGGTTAAGTAATTAGTTAAAAGGTGATTAAGTGATAAATAAAAAGAAGGGTTAAAATTAAGGTAAGTGAGGTTCGGCCATGGTGTATGGCCGAACCCCACAAGTGTTGTTTTTTGGACTTAGGTTATTGTATGGGTTAGATGATTAATGTATAAATGGATAAATCAATGGAATGGTGTGATTGGGCATAAGAACCCAAAGGAAGGACTAAACCAAAATAAGTGAGGTTCGGCCATGGTGTATGGCCGAACCCCACAAAGTTATGTTTGGTGGATTTAGGGTTTTAAAAGGACTACTTGAAAGTGATTGGTTAAAATAAAAAAGGACCCAATTTAAGTGAGTGAGGTTCGGCCATGGTGTATGGCCGAACCCCACAAAGTGTGTATATGGTTTTGGACATTATGGGACTTAGGTTGACTTGTTGTTATGTAACAAGGTGACGGAGCCTCACAAACAGTATACGGTCGGGAACGGTTTTCGGACAGGAATGCGAGGTCAAAACTAGTTGTCATTGGTAGGATTCTACCTTATTGAAACATGGATATGTATATGGTTTTATTTTTATTTGATGGTTTATGTTGCAATTTATATTATGTTTCAAAAGTGAAGTTTTTAATGCTATGGTATTTACATTACATAGCATATGGACATGTACATCTCATGCATGGCATGGGAGGGGAACTTGTAACCGGAGGCCACGCTCCGTCGGGGCGTCCGTAAGGTAATCGTGGGAAGACCTTGATGTAAATAATGCCATGAAGTAGAATCCAGAGGCCACACACCGTCAGGGCGTCCGAAAAACCACTG
Organism: Chimonanthus salicifolius; assembly: GCA_013350335.1. Taxonomy (NCBI): domain Eukaryota; kingdom Viridiplantae; phylum Streptophyta; class Magnoliopsida; order Laurales; family Calycanthaceae; genus Chimonanthus; species Chimonanthus salicifolius. The sequence goes on along the minus strand of CM023541.1, from coordinate 15,784,384 downwards.
TGGGGATACCTTCATGAGGAGAATTCCATCAAGAGGTTACATATATGTGATGGGTGGGACTCATTGCATAAGACATATGGCATGGTATGATTTTTATACAGCTTTGATGATATAATATTATACATGTTTTTGTGATACTAACCCATGTGATAGCCCTACCTAGAATTCCTACTGGGCGCGTTATTCTAACGCCCTACTTCTACCCTAGTGAATGAAACAGGAAAGGAAGGGGTCGAGGATCGTGAAAGAAGCCAAGCATAGGTGCTGGATAATTGAATGGATTTGATTATTGATATTTTGATAAGTTTACATGGACATGTAATTTGAGTAGTTAGATGTTGGCATGTAATAACTTAGTTAATATTTGCTATGGCTTTGAATGGTTTGATTGAATGATTAAGTTAAGGTAATTTTGGATAAATGACTTGTACTTTGCTATCTAAATGGAGTAGACTTAGGTTCTATTATAATCCGTAGTTAGATTAAGTAATAATATTCAGCAAGAATTATTAAGTACTATGTGTGAACCATTCTCATGGACTTAGTCCATGCACACATAGGTTTGGCCAATTAAGGATCGGACTTTAGAAGTCCGGACTTAACTCGCGTTGTGACACTCCGCTCTTATCACTTGTTATATTTAAAAAAAAAAAATAGACTCTGATTTCGAGTGAAGTGGGAGACTTAGTGTTCTTAAAAGTCTCACCAGCGATTTGGGAAGAAAGGGAAACTGTCGTCTAGATTTGTGGGGCCGTTTCCAATCCTGAAGAGGGTGGGGGAGGTGGCTTATCAGTTAGCACTTCCTCCACAGTTATCATCTTTGCACGATGTGTTCCATGTGTCCATGTTGAGGAAATACAACCCTGATCCTTCACATGTGTTGAACGTGCAAGATGTAGATGTGCAAAGTGATGTGACATATGTGGTGAAGCCAGTCAAAGTGATCGGGAAGGAGCAAAGAGTGCTACGGAACCGCGCCATTCAGTTCGTCAAGGTGGTATGGGATCGACATGGCAATGAGGAAGCCACATGGGAACTTGAATTAGAAATGAGAGCCGCTCATCCGGAGCTTTTTGTATGAGTTGTTTGAAACCCTACTTCGCTCAATTTTCGGGACGATAATTTCAAAAGAGGGTAATATTGTAATAGCCTGGATTTTTAAATCAGGAAATATATTGGCTATTATTTATTTTAATTGTTGAAATTGAGAATTTTGATGAAATGGATGTAAGATGGATCAAAGTTGGTCTAATGGACCATGGATTGGATTATTTCCAATTAATTGGGTCAATGATGGTCAATTGGGTCAAATGCCCAATTGAGACCCAATGGATCAAGATGGATTGAGCATTAGGGTAAATGGGTAAGAAATGGATTTAATTGGGTCATGGACCCAATTGTGATCAAAGGCATGGGGTCCACCTTATCAAGTGAGGTGGCAAGTGTAGGAGTGGAAATCCAAGTGGCATAGCCAAGTGGGACCAACTCCACCTCACCAAGTGAGGTGGCATGTGGACCAAGACAAAGTGGGGTCGACCACCATGGTTGACTTGGTCAATCATGGGTGGGTCAAAGATAAATTAAAGAGGATTAAATGTGGTAAGTGGAATTAGATTAATTAATTGAAACACCTAAGTTAGATGGAAATAAATGGAGTTAGATTTAGGAGTTGAATTACATTAAAGGTGAGTCAAATGGGGGTGAGTTACATAGAAAATGGAGTGAGTCAAGTGGGTGGTCTCATCTCATGGAAACCACCAAACCACCAAGATGAAACCAAGCAACAAAACCATTGGGATGGGGTGGGTGTGCCATGTGGAGGGCATGCTCTCCCCTTGGCTAGACCAAGAGCTTACGTGGAGTGCATACATTGGCCAAAAGTGAGGTGGTGGTTCCACCTCATCCAAACCACCAAACCACCCATAGAAAACAACCAAAACCATTGGGCAGAAGGGGGTGTTATGTGCCATGTGGAGGGCATGTGTAATGCCCGCCCCTTTTCACTACGCTACTTAGCTGAAAATCAGAGTCTATTTTTTTTTTTTTTTGAAATACAAAATGACAAAGGGCGCGGGACGTCACGACGCGAGTTAAGTCCGAGCTTCTAAAGCCCCGCCCTTAATTGGCCAACCTACGTGTGCGTGGAACTAAGTCCACAAGAACGGTTCACACGTAGAAAGTAAGCTCGCGGAATATAACTTAATGCGGAAATTATAATAGAGTCTATCCTACCAATTTTAGATAGCAAGGAAGTTACATCATTAAATTACTAAATTACCTCAAAATTATAGCATCCAAAAGTAAGGTCCAAACCATAGCAAGAAATATAAATTATTACAGTCCGACGAGCTAAGTTACTCAAATTACATTTCCAAAATAAATTTAAGTAAACTATCTAGCCCGCTTCCCCAAGCTCCTACGCTTGGCTCCCGTCTCGTCCTTCATTTCCGCCATCCCCTGCGTCATCAGCTAAGGTAGAAGTAGGGCGTTAGACAACGTGCCCAGTAGGACTCCGAGTAGGGCCAACACATGGATTAGTGATAACAAGCACATAGGTAATAATATAATAAAAACCATAAAATGAATGCCATGCCATGGGTGTCTTATGTCATGAGTCCCACCCATCATCCATACCATTGTACAATGTCCTTTTTCCAATCACACATACAATCCCCCTTGATGGAAAAACCTCATCAAGATAAATCATCACAAGTATCCCCCTTGATGGCAAAGCCTCATCAAGGTATCCCCATGTTTGCTTCTCGGGTCGTCCCGACGGAGCATGGACTCCGGTTATATCTCATAGTACCCCTCTTGATGGATGAAACACATCAAGATATCTCCATGTTTGCTTCTCGGTCGCCCCGATGGAGCATGGACTCCTGTTTCATTATTTTCCCGCCCATGCCATGCATGAGATGTAAATGCAATATGCTATGTAATATATATATATATATATATATATATATAATTCATAGCCTTCAAACCCATCTTAAAACAATCACATGATTACCAAAATAGATCAAGGAAAACAATCGTACAACACATAATCCATGGCTTACAATAAGGTAGGAATCCTACCGAATACCGACTAACGTTCCTTTACATTTTCCGTCCACAAATCCGGTCACCGATCGCGCACCGCTTGCGATATCCGATACCTTATTACATATCAATAATCAGCCCATGTTTTGTCCATGATTAAGTCCCTAATACATGCCTTAGTGGGGTTCGGCCATTTACCATGGCCGAACCTCACTATCTAGGTTTGTGGGTCCCATCTTAACCCATTAAATATTCCAATTAGTGAGTCTAAAAATCAGCAACCTTAGACTCCATAAATCAGCAATTAAGACTATTACTTAGAACCCTTAAGTCCACAAACATCCCCCATGGGGTTCGGCCATACACCATGGCCGAACCCATGGTTCCTTATTTTGGCCATATTTACGTTTTATGCCACTATCTCTTCCATGATTAATCATTCACTTATTCATGTACATTTTTGTCCATGATCCATAACTTGGATCCATGAGTGCCTCATTTAATCATGCCATAGGATCATTAAAAACAACCCTTTACTTAGCCTAATTACCATTCATCTAAACACATGCATAATTCCAAATTTTAGCCCATAAAATGACCTACAAGTGGGTCATGGGTTCGGCCATACACCATGGCCGAACCCATGATGTCTTTTTCTTATTTTTCCATGGAACCATTTACATCATTTAGCTCCACCATAAGTTCCACCATGAGGGAATTTAAATCATCATTAGATACATTTTGGTCCATCAACTTAACCCTAATTCCCATTTATTAAAGCATATATATAGACTTTAATCTTAGCCCATCAATTGGTTCACAATTGGGTCATGGGTTCGGCCATACACCATGGCCGAACCCACGATGTTAATTTCCTTACTTCTCTTGGATCATTTACCACATTTTTTATCCATAAACTTAGATCCCTCAATGGCTCACCAATCATGTCATGAAATAATTAAAATCAGCCCCTATAATTTAACCTAATCCCCATTAATTTAAACACATGCATAACTCCAACTGAACCCATCAAATGGCTTGTAAAATGGGTCATGGGTTCGGCCATACACCATGGCCGAACCCATGATGTCTTTTCTCCATTTTTCCTTGGATCCATTACAACACTTTAGATCCACCAATAGTCCTTTCTTGAGGGGGTTTAAATCACACATTTCAACCATCATTCTTAACCACATTGGAGTCCATTAACTTAGCCATATTCCCCATTTATTTTTCCATCATTTTACCCCCATCAAAGTCACCAATGCACCACCATAGGGTTCGGCCATACACCATGGTCGAACCCATGGTTCAAAAATATTCCATCCATAAAAATCTCTCCATGGTTTTCCTCATTTAAAAATCCCTTTAAAAATCACTAACATTTAATCATTAAAACCTTAAAATCATAAATCATCCTTCCATGGTTTTAATCCTAAAAACCTCATTAAAATTACTTAATTACCTACCATGGGGTTCGGCCATACAACATGGTCGAACCCTGTGGTCCATGATTCCTTCAAAAATCATCACTTCCATGCTTGAATAAGTCTTAATACATAATGTCCTTAATACATCCTTTATTTTTCTTAACCTAATTTATCTTTCCCATTTTGTCCATTTCTCATCCTTTCCTTAGATGGATCTTAGATCCATGGCCCATAACATTTTTGGCCACCATTTAATCGAAGAAATGGATTCCATGATCACCTTTTTAACCCTTAAAAATGCAAATTCTTGTTTGGAGATACGTACCAATCCGGCCGCTCCTCCGGCTTTTCTTTCTCCTCTTGGATCCTTAGCCTTTCTCCTTTCTTCTTCTCCTTCATCTTTGGCCAAGATGTGCTTGATCAAATGATATCTCCAATGCTTGGGTTCGGCTAAGGTGAAGGTAGATTGAGAGAGGGAAGGGAGGAGAGGATGAGAAAGAATATCCTAAGTCTTGATCTTGAAGTGGTGGGCCAATGCTTGAGTTTTTTCTTCTCTTCTTCTAAGTCTTTTCTTCCTCTTTGGTCATGTGAGAGTGAGGGACGATTTTGGAGAGTGAGAGATGGAGAGAGTGAGATGAGAATGGGATGAGATGAAAACCCATCTCATTTGGTTGCTTAAGCTACACTTCACCATCATTTCCCTCCACCCACCAAGCATGGGCTTACATGCCTTAGTGGTGGTGGTTGGGACAAAACCACCACCAAGCCAACGGTTTTGGTGCCTGAGATGGGGTGGTTTGGTCTTCCATCTTGACCATTTGACCATCATCATGGAGGGGTATGGGTCATCATGCTTTGGGTGGTGGTGGTTGAGATGAAACCACCACCCTAAGCCCATGGTTTGTTTGTGTTTCTTCAAGTGGTTTGGGTGGTTTCAATGAGATGAAACCACCCATTGACTTATCCCTTTGACTCCCCAATTGACCCAATTTGACTAACCTAATCATTTAATTAATTGGATCATCAACTTAGGTTAATTAATTCTTATTTAATCCCCTTTAATCTCCTTGATTCTTCTCCACTAATCCACCCATGTTTGACCAAGTCAACCATGGTGGCCGGCCCCACTAACTTCTAGCCTACCCGCCACCTCATTTGATGAGGTGGAGGTGGGCCCCATTCGGCCATGTCACCTAGCTTTTATAAATTCTAACTTAGGTGATTCACATTAATTAAATCAACTTAATTTTAATTTGTTCCTCCTCAATTCCCCTTGACTTATCCATGGTTGACCAAGTCAACCATGATGGTCGGCCCCACCTATACCTTGGTCCACACGCCACCTCACTTGGTGAGGTGGAGTTGGGCCCCACTTGGTTATGCCATCTTGATTTATTCACCACTAACTTAGGTGATTTAAATTTAATTAATTACACTTTAACTTAGGTGATTTTAATCACTTCAGTCCCTTCTAACTAATTGGATCACCATTGAGCCCATGGCCCAATTAAATTCACCTCCTACCCATTTACCTTAAAGCTTAAATCATCTTGACCCATTGGGTCCCAAATGGGTATTGGACCCAATTGGCCATCCTTGGCCCAATTAATCATCATTGACCCAATTAAGTGAATTCATTCCAATCCATGGTCCGTTGGACCATACTTGGACCATTGTCCAAATTTTGATCCATTTAACATCTATTCCATCAAAATTCCCAATTCCCATCATTAAAATAAATAATAGCCAACATATATCTTGATTTAAAAATCCGGGCTATTACAATATAATCATCTTTTGAAATTTTCGTCCCGAAAATTCGAGCGAAGTAGAGGTTCAAACAACTCATACAAAAAGCTCCGGATGACTGGCTCTCATTTCTGATTCAAGTTCCCAGGTAGCTTCCTCATTGCCATGTCGTTCCCATACCACCTTGACGAACTGAATGGAGCGGTTCCGCAACACCCTTTGTTCGCTCCCGATCACTCTGATCGGCTTCTCCATATATGTCACGTCGCTTTGGACATTGACGTCTTGTACGTTCAACACATGTGAAGGATCGGGGTTGTACTTCCTCAGCATGGACACATGGAACATGTCATGTAAAGATGATAACTGTGGAGGAAGCGCCAACTGATAGGCTACCTCCCCCACCCTCTTCAAGATTGGAAAAGGCCCCACAAATGTAGGCTACAGTTTCCCTTTCTTTCCGAATCTCATGTGTCCCTTCTGTGGTGAGACTTTTAAGAACACCAAGTCTCCCACCTCAAACTCGAGGAACCTTCTCCTCTTGTCAGCATAGCTCTTTTGACGGCTCTGCTCAGTGAGTAGGTGTTACCGCATCAACTTGATCTGCGCCGTAGTCTCCGCGACTAACTCGGGTCCAATCAATGCAGGCTCACAGGCCTCTGTCCAGCACACTGGCGATCTACATCGCCTACAATACAAGCCCTCAAATGGAGCCATCTGGAGGCTTTCCTGGTAACTGTTGTTGTAGGAGAACTCCACTAGTGGCAAATGATCCTCCCATCCACCCTTGAAGTCTATCATACATGCTCTCAACATATCCTCCAATGTTTGTATCATCCTCTCTGACTGCCCATCCGTCTGTGGATGAAATGCTGTGCTAGTCAATATGTCGGTCCCCATAGCCGACTGCATACCCTGCCATACTCTGCCGGTGAATCGGCCATCTCTGACGGATACAATAGTCTGGGGAATACCATGTAGTCTGATGATATCCCGGATGTACCGTCGACCCAAAGTCTCTGATGAATCTGTCATCTTGATGGGAAGGAAATGCGTAGACTTAGTCAACCGCTCCACTACGACCCATATCGCATCATTGCCCTTTGGTGACCTTGGTAATCTTGTTACAAAATCCATGGATATGTGCTCCCATTTCCACTCCGGCACTGGCAAGGGTGCGAGTAAACCCGGTGGTTTCTGATGTTCTGCCTTAACCTGCTTACAAGTTAGGCAACGAGCAACAAACTCTGCCACATCTTTCTTGAGCCCACGCCACCAATAGTGCCTCTTAAGATCATGATACATCTTGGTGCTGCTCGGATGGATAGAGAGCTTGGTTTGGTGTGCTTCAATGAACAACTCTCTTCTGCAACTCTTAGGCACATATGTCCTGCCTCGGAACACAAGACCCTATCTTGGTCGTAGTTCCCACTCCGGTACAACCTCACCGGTAGACATCTTAGCCAATATCTCCTCCACCTCTGGATTTGTCCGTTGCTCCCGTTCAATCTCGGAGACCATGTGGGATCGTATGATCAGGTTATATATGGTCCCATGATTATTGAGGTAGAGTTTAAACTCTCTAATGGTATTCAATACCTCCCATTCCGTCCTGATCAAGCTGGGTACTGTCGCATGTGACATGCGGCTGAGGGCATCCGCCACCTTGTTTGCCTTGCCCGGATGATACCGAAGTGCGAACTCATAATCCGCCAGGTATTCCATCCATCTGCGCTGTCTCATGTTGAGTTCCTTCTGATCAAATAAGTACTTCAGGCTCTTGTGATCTGAGAACACCTCAAACTTCTCACCATAAAGGTAGTGTCTCCAGCTTTTGAGAGTGAAGACCACTGCTGCTAGCTCTAGATCATGTGTGGGATAATGGCGTTCATGAATTTTCAACTGTCTTGATCCGTACGCCACCATACGATTACCTTGACTGAGTGTACACCCCAGTCCCTCACCTGAGGCATCACAGTATACCTTATAATTTCTGCCTCTTTTCGGTAAGATCAGAATAGGAGCGGTTGTAAGCCTCTCCTTTAGCTCCTCAAATCTCCGGTTGGACATATCTGACCACTCAAATTTGACTCATTTCTGAGTGAGTCGGGTAAGTGGAGTCGCAATCTTGGAGAAGTCCATGATGAATTTCCTATAGTAACCGGCCAGTCCTAGAAAACTGCGGATCTCGGTCACATTCGTCGGTGCTTTCCACTCCCTCACTGCCGCTACCTTAGCCGGGTCCACGGCTATACGTTCCTCTGATATAATGTGCCCCAAGAAGTTGACCTTAGATAGCCAGAACTCACACTTGCTGGCTTTGGCATCCAACTAGTTCTTCCTCAAGGTATCCAGGACTATCCGCAGGTGCTCAGCATGTTCCTCCTGACTCTTGGAATAGACCAGAATATCATCAATGAATACAATCACAAACTGATCCAAGTAAGGACGGAATATCCTATTCATCAGTCCATGAACACAGCCGGTGCATTAGTAAGTCCAAATGGCATGACCACATACTCATATAAGCCATACCGTGTCCTGAAGGCTGTCTTCTCTATGTCCTCCTCCCGAACCCTGATTTGATGGTATCAGACATCAGATTAATCTTGGAGAACTGAGAGGAACCCCAAAGTTGATCAAACAGATCGTCAATCCTGGGTAGGGGATACTTGTTCCTGGCAGTCAGCTGGTTCAATTTCCTGTAGTCCACACACATCCGTAGGGTACCGTCTTTCTTCTTCACAAATAATACTCGTGCTCTCCATGCTGATGTGCTGTTCCGAATAAAACCCAATCTGAGCAGTTCATCAATCTGCTTCTTCAACTCGGTCATCTCAGCTGGTGCCATCCTATAATGTGGCAATGATACTGGAGCAGTGCCGGGATATAACTTGATCTCAAAGTCTATCTCCCTCTTGGATGGCAAACCGGGGAGCTCTGTTGGGAATACCTCAGCATAATCTGCTATTACCGCTGGAAGTTCAGCCACTGGTGCCGTGTCTAATCTGATGTTGTTCAAGACAAGGCGATTCAATTCTTCCTGCAGCCTTCTAGGGATGCCCTGTCCGTCAGCATGTACCATATACCGCTTTCCCTCGGGTGACCAAGATATCACCCTACAAAGATGGCAATCAATATTGGCCTGAAAGGTAGCCAACAAGTCCATGTCAAATATAATATCGTACTCTGCCATATCGAGTACCAAATAGTTGAACTCGAATCTAAATCCAGCGAGTTCAGTGTTCAGTGCCGTGCATATGAGTCCCAAAGATGTGTCTCCGACGGGGGATACAATGGTAAGTGATGTGGACAGTTTCTGTACTAATGTGCCAGTAGCAGATATGAATGCAGCAGATATAAATGAATGGGAAGCTCTAGAATCAAATAATGCCACAGCATAGGAACTACCAACTACGGCCATACCTTGAATCACGGAGTGATCCACCGTTGCTGGAGGAGCTATGGTAAAAAGCCGTCCAAATCCTGTAGGGTTTGGCGCCCGCCCCGCTTGGTTGTGTAACGCCCGCCCCTTTTCACCGAAATTAGAGTATATATATATATATATATATATATATATATATATATATATATATATATATATATATATATATATATATATATTTAAATAAAGAGTGACAAAGGGCGTGGACGTCACGACTCGATTTAAGTCCGAGCTTCTAAAGCCCGACCCTTAACTGGCCAACCCTAAGTGGGCGTGGAACGAAGTCCACGGAGAATGGTTCACATGTAGAAGTAAGCTCGAGGAATATTACATTAAATGCGGTATGATAATAGAGACTAACCTACACATTTTAGATAGTAGGGAAGAACATTCATTTGATTATTAAGATACCTCAAAATTACAACGTCTAAAACTGAAAACCAAAACCTAAACAAGTAATCTAAAATATTACATTTCCGACAAGCTAGGCTACTCAATTATATTTCCAAAACAAATTTAAATAATTTAAGTAGCCACTTTCCCCAAACTCCTAAGCTTGGCTCCCGCCTCATCCTTCTGCTCCGCCGTCTCTTGTGTCATCAGCTAGGGTAGAAGTAGGGCATTAGAAAACGAGCCCAGTAGGACTCCGAATAGGGCTAGCACATGGATTAGTGATAACAAACATACAGATAACAATATAATAAAAATCCATAAAATGAATGCCATGCCATGGGTGGCTATGTCATGTGTCCCACCCATCATCCATACCATCATACAATGTCATATCCCCCTTGACGGCAAGGCCTCGTCAATGTGTCCCCATGTTTGCTTCTCGGTCGCCCCGACGAAGCATGGACTCCGGTTATAGCATATGAAGATATCCCCATGTTTGCTTCTCGGTCGCCCCGACGGAGCATGGACTCCGGTTATAGCACCTCAGGCTATCCCCATGTTTGCGTCTCGGTCGCCCCGACGAAGCATGGACTCCGGTTTCTTTATTTTCCCGCCCATGCCATGCATGAGATGTAAGTGCATTATGCTATGTAATATATATAATTCATATCCTTAATTCATAATTCATAGCATTAAAATATAATCCATAGCATTAAAATATAATCCATCGCATTAAAATATAATCCATAGCATTAAAACCCATCTTAAAATAAATCATATAATTACCGAAATAAATCATGGAAACCATCACATACACATAATCCACCACTTACAAAAAGGTAGGAATCCTACCGAATACCGATTAGTGTCTTTACGTTTTTCCGTTCCCGAATCCGGTCGCTGATCGCACACCGTTTACGATGTCCGGTACCTTATTTATACATTACCAAATCAGTCCATATTTTTAACTATTTCTAAACCCATTAATCATTTTCAAGTCCATATGACTAATCGGTCACTATTTAGGTTTTGTGGGTCCCATTTAATCCATTAGATATTTTGATTTGTGAGTTTAAAATCCAGCCACATTCGGCCATGTCACTTAATTAAATCCATTTCAATTATTGGATCACCATTGGGCCCATGGCCCAATTAAATTCACCCTTACCCATTTACCTTAGAGCTGAACTATCTTGACCCATTGGGTCCCAAATGGGTATTTAACCCAATTTGACCATTGTTGACCCAATTAATCATTATTGACCCATTAAATGAATTTCATCCAATCCATGGTCCAATTGAGTCATAATTGGTCCATTGTCCATCTTTTGATCCACTTAACATTTATTCCATTAAAATTCTCAATTTCCATCATTAAAATAAATAATATCCACTTATATATTGATTTACAAATTCTGGGCCATTACAATACAGTCGTCTTTTGAAATTTTCGTCGCGAAATTCAAGCGAAGTAGAGTTTCAAAACATCTCATGCAAAGAGCTCCGGATGAGTGGCTCTCATCTCCGACTCAAGTTCCCAGGTGGTTTCTTCATTGCCATGTCGTTCCCATACCACGTTGACGAACTGAATGGCGCGGTTCTGCAACACCCTTTGTTCGCTCCCGATCACTCTGACCGACTTCTCCACATATGTCACATCGCTTTGTACATCGATGTCTTGAACATTCAACACATGAGAAGGATCGGGGTTGTACTTCCTTAACATGGACACATGAAATACATCATGTAGAGATGATAGCTGTGGAGGGAGCGCTAACTGATAGGCTACTCCCCACCCTCTTTAGGATCGAAAATGGCCCCACAAATCTAGGCGACAGTTTCCCCTTCTTTCCGAACCTCATGTGCCCCTTCCGTGGTGAGATTTTCAAAAATACCAAGTCTCCCACCTCAAACTTGAGGAACCTTTTCCTCTTGTCGGCGTAACTCTTCTGACGGCTCTGCGCGGTGAGTAGGTGCTGCTGTATCAACTTAATTTAGGCTGTAGTCTCAATGACCAACTCCGGTCCAATCAGCGTAGGCTCACCGGCCTCTGTCCAACACACTGGCGATCTAGACGGCCTACCATACAAGGCCTCAAACGGAGCCATTTGGAGGCTTGCCTGGTAACTGTTATTGTAAGAGAACTCCACCAGTGGCAAGTGATCCTCCCATCCACCCTTGAAGTCCAGCATACATGCTCTCAACATATCCTCCAATGTCTGTATTGTCCTCTCCGACTGTCCATCAGTCTGTGGATGAAATGTTGTGCTAGTCAATATGTCGGTCCCCATAGCCGACTGCATGCCCTGCCATACTCTGCCGATGAATCGGCCATCTCTGTAGGACACAATAGTCCGAGGAATACCATGTACTCTGATGATATCCCAGATGTACCGTCGACCCAATGTCCCCGATGAATCTGTCATTTTGATGGGAAGGAAATGCGCAAATTTAGTCAACCGGTCCACTACGACCCATATCGCATCGTTGCCCTTTGATGACCTTGGCAACCCTGTTACGAAATCCATAGATATGTGCTCCCATTTCCACTCCGGCACTGGTAAAGGTGCGAGTAAACCCGGTGGTTTCTGATGTTCCGCCTTAACCCGCTGGCAAGTTAGGCAACGAGCAACAAACTCTGCCACATCTTTCTTAAGTCCACGCCACCAATAATGCCTCTTATGATCATGATACATCTTGGTGCTGCCCGGATGGATAGAGAGTTTGGTTTGGTGTGCTTCAATCAACAACTCTCTTCTGCAGCGCTTAGGCACATATGTCCTGCCTCAGAACACAAGACCTTGTCCCGGTCTTAATTCCCATTCCGGTACAACCTCACCAGTAGACATCTTAGCCCATATCTCCTCCACCTCTGGATCTATCCGTTGCTCCCGTTCAATCTTGAAGACCATGTTGGATCGTATAATCAGATTATATATGGTCCCATGATTATTGAGGTAGAGTTTAAACTCTCTAATGGTATTCAATACCTCCCATTCCGTCCTGATCAAGCTGGCTACTGTCGCATGTGACATGCAGCTGAGGGCATCCGCCACTTTGTTTGCCTTGCCAGCATGATACCTGAGTACAAACTCATAATCCGCCAGATATTCCATCCATCTGCGCTGTCTCATGTTGAGTTCCTTCTGATCAAATAAGTACTTCAGGCTCTTATGATCGGAGAACACCTCAAACTTCTCACCATAAAGGTATTGTCTCTAGCTTTTGAGAGCGAAGACCACTGCTGCTAGCTCCAGATCATGTGTGGGGTAATGGCGTTCATGAATTTTCAACTGTCTTGATCCGTACGCCACCGCACGATTACCTTAACTGAGTGTACACCCCAATCCCTCACCTGAGGCATCATAGTATACCTCATAATTTCTGCCTCTTTCCGACAAGATCAAAATAGGAGCGGTTGTAAGCCTTTCCTTTAGTGCCTCAAATCTCCAGTTGCACAGATCTGACAACTCAAATTTGACTCCTTTCTGAGTGAGTCGGGTAAGTGGAGTTGCAAGCTTGGAGAAGTCCATGATGAATTTCCGGTTGTAACCGGCCAATCCCAGAAAACTGCGGATCTCGGTCACATTTATAGGTGCCTTCCACTCCCTCACTGCATCTACCTTAGCCGGGTCCACGGCTATACCTTCGTCCGATATAATGTGCCCCAAGAAGTTGACCTCAGATAGCCAGAACTCACACTTGCTGGCTTTGGCATACAACTGGTTCTTCCTCAAGGTGTCCAGGACTATCCGCAAGTGCTCAGCATGTTCCTCCTGACTCTTGGAATAGATCAGAATATCATCAATGAATACAATCACAAACTGATCCAAGTAAGGACGAAATATTCTATTTATCAGGTCCATGAACACAGCCGGTGCATTTGTAAGTCCAAACGGCATGACCACATATTCATATAAGCCATACCGTGTCCTCAAGGCTGTCTTCTCTATGTCCTCCTCCCTAACCCGGATTTGATGGTACCCGGACATTAGATCAATCTCGGAGAAGTGAGACGAACCCCTAAGTTGATCAAACAGATCGTCAATCCGGGGTAGGGGATACTTGTTCCTGACAGTCACCTGGTTCAACTTTCTATAATCCACACACATTCGCAGGGTACCGTCTTTCTTCTTCACAAATAATACCGGGGCTCCCCATACGGATGTGTTGTTCCGAATAAAACCCAGTCTGAGCAGTTCATCAATCTGCTTCTTCAACTCGGGCATCTTAACTGGTGCCATCCTGTAATGGGGCAATGATACTGGAGCGGCGCCGGGGTATAACTTGATTTCAAAGTCTATCTCCCTCTTGGGTGGCAAACCAGGGAGCTCTGTTGGGAATACCTCGGCATAATCTGCTACTATCGCCGAAAGTTCAGTTATTGGTGCCCTATCTAATCTGAGGTTGTTCAAGGCAAGATGGTTCAATTCTTCCTGCAGCCTTCTAGGGATGCCCTGTCTGTCAGCGTGTACCACGTACCGCTTTCCCTCGGGTGACAAAAATATCACCCTACGAAGATGGCAATCAATATGGGCCTGGAATGTAGCCAACCAGTCCATGCCAAATATAACATCTTACTCAGCCATATCGATTACCAAATAGTTGAACTCGAATCTGAATCCCACGAGTTCAGTGTTCAATGACGTACATATGAGTCCCAAAGATGTGTCTCCGACGGGGGATACAATGGTAAGTGATGTGGACAGATTTTGTACTAATGTGCCCGTAGCAGATATGAATGCAACAGATATAAATGAATGTGAAGCTCCAGAATCAAATAGTGTAACAGCATAAGAACTACCAACTACGGCCATACCTTGAATCACCGAGCGATCCACCGCTATTGGAGAAGGTATGGTAAAATACCATCCAGATCCCGTAGGGTTTGTCGCCCGCCCCACTTGGTTGTATGCTCTGCCTCCTTGCGACTGAGCTGGTCTAGCTGGAGGGCGGAAGGAACCCCTGAAGTGAGAGGGTCAGCTGATCTGTGGACACTCCCTCTTGAAGTGACCCTACTGGCCACACTGATAGCAAGTGTTCCCACCCCGTGGAACCTGGGTGATTGATGCTGATGGGGAGGCCTGATTGGGGCAAAAGCCCCCTGTAGATCTAGTGGAGAGCGAGGGTTTGTTAAAATTCGGGCGGAACCTCTTGTTGGGTTGAAATGCACCCTGCCCACTTTGCCCTCGGCGGTTGTCAGGCCGTGCCAACTCATTCAACTCCCGCTCTGCTATAGTGGCCCTGTTGACCACCTCAGCCAATGTGGCTGCCTTGAATATTGTTACCTTGGCCTTGATACTTGGCCGAAGTCCAGGTTCAAACTTACGGGCCCTCCAGTGCTCGGTATCCACCATATAAAACGCATAAACAGATAGTCTCAGAAACTCCCGGTGATATTCTGCCACCGTCATATTGCCTTGCACTAATGATAGGAAGGCTTGAGTTTGGTGCTCTCTTTCCTCCTCCGGAAAATATTGCTCTAGAAAGGTGGGTGAGAACCCTTCCCATGTCATGGCAATCCTTTGCCCTTCCGGCACAAGTGATTGATGATTTTCTACAACCTCCCACCAATTGCCTGCATCCTCAATCAGTTGAGACGTAGCCAGTAAAATCCTGTCAGTATGACTAGAAATCTGGAGTAGATTCAAGATTTGATTGATCTTCTTCAACCAATGTTGTACTCCGACAGCCCCTTCTTTTCCTCTGAAGTAAGGAGGGTGCTGTTGCTAGAAATCTCTAACCATACTCCGGTTGTTGGAGTCACTGGTGGTCGCATTCCCATTCAGGTGTTGTTGAAGTGCAGAGGTGACCACCGCTTCAACCAATTCTTTTAACTCGGGAGGCACCACAGGTAGGTTCATGCTATTTTGTCCCTCCTCTCGATGAGGTGGTTGTACCTCCTCTTCCTGACGAGGTGGTGTTACCTCTTTCTCTACCCGTGGGTTTCTGCGAGTTCTTCTTTTTGGCAGCATTCCCTAAGTCCTCGAAAAAAAACATTGACTTAGTTTTTTCGTAAACTTGGCGTGTTTCATATTTTGGGGAATTTTGCCAAATAAACATATTTAGTTTTGGGGAGGATAATTTCCTAAATATTAAGTACGTGTTCTCATTTTTTTGGGGAAATTACCAAATAAGCACACTTGGTTTGAGGGAAAACTTCCCAAATATCAAATGTTCTTTTTTAATTCGGGGAAATCGGGGAGATTTTCCTATTTCGCTATGTTTGATAATTCCAACTTAAAGTGATTTTTTTTTCTTCCCTTGCTATCATTCCTTTTCGTCAAACATTGTTCTCAGATTGAACGCTTTAGTCTGAGTCAATCGAAGTAAATTAACCCGGTCCCCGTGCAGCGGACTCCGAAGATTCGGTCAGTTGGGATTTTTATCAGTCAGTGAGACGTGAAACCGTCTTAATCATACTTCGAGAGATTCATTCTTCCGATTTCGGCTCTGATACCAACTGTAACGTCCGCCCCTTTTCACCGAAATCAGAGTCTATATATATATATTTTTTTTAAAATAAAGAGTGACAAAGGGCGCAGACGTCACGACGCGAGTTAAGTCCGAGCTTCTAAAGCCCAGCCCTTAACTGGCCAACCCTACGTGGGCGTGGAACGAAGTCACGGAGAATGGTTCACACGTAGAAGTAAGCTCGAGGAATATTACATTAAATGTGATATGAAAATAGAGACTAACCTACACATTTTAGATAGCTGGGAAGAACATTCATTTGATTACTAAGATACCTCAAAATTACAACGTCTAAAACTGAAAACCAAAACCTAAACAAATAATCTAAAATATTACATTTCCGACAAGCTAGGCTACTCAATTACATTTCCAAAACAAATTTAAATAATTTAAGTAGCCGTTTTCCCCAAGCTCCTAAGCTTGGCTCCCGCCTCGTCCTTCTGCTCCGCCGTCTCCTGCGTCATCAGCTAGGGTAGAAGTAGGGCGTTAGGCAACGAGCCCAGTAGGACTCCGAGTAGGGTTAGCACATGAATTAGTGATAACAAGCATACAAATAACAATATAATAAAAATCCATAAAATGAATGCCATGCCATGGGTGCCTATGTCATGTGTCCCACCCATCATCCTGTAACACCCCAATTTCTCAATGAAATGGATAATTACGAAAATGCCCCTAGATTGGTAAATTTATTAATTATGATGTTAAATAAGGAAATAGTGGGGCCCATTATTCAAATGAATACCTTATGAGCATATTATAAATGTCAAATTATAATGGATGGGTAATGTACATCAAATTGGGTTAAAATGGTTAATTGGGTCAAAAATTCTCAATAAGATGAATATTTACGAAAATGCCACTGGATTGGTAAATTTAATAAATGTGATTGTAAATGAGGAAATGGTGGGGCCCATTGTTCAAATTAAGATCATATGAACATATTATAATGGCCAATTTATCATGAATGGGTAATGAACATGAAATTGGGTCAATATGGTTAATTGGGTCAAAGGACCCAATTGGACCCAATCGGTCAAATGGACTTATTAGACCATTCGGTGAGCTCAATTTAAATGGGGTTAAGCTGAATTGATTGGAAATCAAGTGGAGCAAAAATGGGTAGGCTTGATGCACAAGTGAAAACTATTTAAAAATGGCAAAATCAGCCCATTAATGGGTCATGTTGTCAAAACGGGTCAAGGGGTTAATTGGGGACCCAATGAGTCGAGTTGACTAAGTTGACCACTGATGACCGTGGGCCCTCAATTGAACTCAAGTATGAGTTAGTGCAGCTCGAGTTGGACTGATTTGGATTGAGTTTGAATTAAGTAATGAGTTGACTCAATTGTAATTAATGTATGGTATTTAATGTGGTGAGTTAAGCTATTGAGTTAGGTGAGTCAAAATGGAAATCAAAGGGTCTGTAAAATCAGAGAGTTGAAGGGAATATGAGGAGGTTTCTTGGTCTCAAACAAACCAAAACAAGTCCCACACGTTGGGGACTTGTTATGGTGGTTTCCATGCTAGGTTTTTAATGTAAATGGATGGGAATTGGATGAGTTACATGGGGAGCTGAATGGTTACATTGGTTAGTGCCAATGGGTTCTTTGGATGGCAGCAGGTGTCTCGTTGAAATGAGCAAGAGTTTATGAGGGAAATGAATGGATTAAGTGGCTGAATTACAAAAGAGATAGACCACCTCATTTGGCCGATTTTCACATAGAAAATCATAAGAATCCCCATCTCTCTCTCCCTCTCTCCAAACTCTTTCTCTTGACTGAACCAGCAGTGGTGTTTGCACCAAATGATCAAGCATAAACCAGCAAAGGAAGGAAGGCAAAGAAGGATAGGAAGTAAAGAGCAAAGGCAAGAGGAGAAACTTGGAAAATTCGGTAAGTATTTTTATAAATCTATGTTAATTAAAGAGTTTTAAGTTATGAATTTGGATGACATAATTTGGTCGTGTATGGCCGAATTTGTCAAAGGTCTAAACCATGGAAGATGGCATCAAAAAGGGATGGAAATGGACCATAGGGTTCGGCCACTTTGGATGGCCGAACCCCATGGAAATAATTGGTTGATTTTGATGGTTTTTGGAATTTAAAACCATGCAAGTGTGGGACTGTTTTTAGATGTTTTTATTAGACTTAAAATGTATGTTTTAAAAAGGTTAAAACATGGATATGGAAGTTTTATTTAGATCTAGATGAATGATTAAGAGGTTCAAAACCAAAGGTCATAGAGTTCGGCCAATGAGCATGGCCGAACCCCATGAAATTGGGTTGGTTATTGGATGATTTTTAAATGGTAAAACTCGGTAATATTATACTGTTTATTACATGATTATTGAAACATAAAAATATGTTTATGAGGATCAAGTCATGGACATAGGGTTCGGCCACCTTGGAGGGCCGAACCCCATGAAAGAATTTGATGAATAGTATGGCCTTGGAGAGTTAGAAACCATGTAAATTATGGGGTTTTTATGAGATATAAATGAAGTTACATATTAGTATTTTGGTCGGCCAATGTATGGTTGAACCCTGATAATATTGTGGTTAAGTTATTGATTTAAATCAGGGACAGTTGATTATATAATTAAATCAAGAGACCCATTGGGTTCGGCCATGTGTATGGCCGAACCCCATGGACTGTTTTTGGATGAAAGGATTGGATTGAATTCCATTGGAAACTATGATGTGTTTTATACTTTTGATTTAAGAATTACCTAGGTTTAGGTATGGATTTAATATTAAGCTGATTAATCATGAATAAGATGAAAAGTGGGGACAAAAATCAGATTGGTGAGGTTCGGCCATGTGGTATGGCCGAACCCCACTAAGGGTCTTTGGTGCCCTTATTGTGTAGCCGATTTTGTGATTAAAATATGGGAAAAAATGATTTAAAGAGTCAATAAAAATGTGAGGCTTGGCCATGGGTATGGCCGAACCCCACCAAGGGGGTTTGGTCATAGTCAAGGATGTTTAAGGAAAAGGTTGGTCTCAATGGCATAATGGTAATTATGGGTAAAATGATCAAAGGGGGAATGATCATAGGTATTGTTGTATGGACCCAAAACAAAGGGGTATGGTTCGGCCATGCTGTATGGCCGAACCCTACCAAGGTATTTTTGTAGAATTTGATGCTTAATTGGGATTAAATGAATAAGAGACCCAACGGATAAATAGTTGAGGTTCGGCCATGGGTATGGCCGAACCCCACATAGTGCATTTTTGGGACTTTGACCAAGTTGGAATTACATGATGAATGTTTGATTTGCTGCTATGTAAATAGGGTATCTAGACTTGTGTATACGGCGTACGAGTCGTGAACGAGTGACGATTAAGAAAGATCGAACACTGAAGTGAATCTTCAGTAGGTTTCCTACCTACTTGTAACCACAAATATGATTTGGTTTTATCATGTTTTTATGAGATATGTTGTATTTGATATTATGTTTCAAATGTGGTTTTTGAATGATGAGTTATGTATATTTACAAATGATATACAATGCATTGACATCTCATGCATGGCATGGGGTGATGATTATGGGTTACCTTGACTTGAGAGTCCCAATGAAAGAAACACTGTGAAACAACTCAATGATGAAGTGTCTTTCCACAGGAAATGAGGATTACTGTGGATTACCTTATCGTGAGATTCCCAATGAAAGAACACTGTGAAACAACTCAATGATGAAGTGTCTTTCCACAGGAAATGAGGATTACTGTGGATTACCTTATCATGTGAGTCCCAATGAAAGAACACTGTGAAACAACTCAATGATGAAGTGTCTTTCCACAGGAAATGAGGATTACTGTGGATTACCTTATCGTGTGAGTCCCAAATGAAAGTGTATTGTGATTTACCTTGACGGTGAGAGTCCCGTCAAGTGATGGCTATGTATATGTGTGATGGGGAGGGGCTCATTACATTTGCATATATAGCATTGATTTATCTGTTTTTGATGACCATACATATACTATGATATATGCATGTTTTATACACTAACCCTGTGGTAGCCTTAATCGAAAATCCTGCTGGGCGCGTTGATCTAACACCCTAATTCTATCCTTAGAAGATAATGCAGGAACAAGGAAGGGGAAAGGGAAGGTTGATGACCAGGAGGGGAGCCAAGCTAAAGCGCTTGAATGATGGTTGGGATTTCTATATTACTGTTATATTGAATACATCTTTATGGACATGTAATAGCTAGTATCTTTGCTATGGTTTGAATTATAGTCTTGATGTTGGATATATGAATTAAGTTATTGTGGATAAATGCTAAGTTTGAGAATAGTCTAATGAGGTTATATGTTAAAGCAAACTTGACTTGTACTTTGCTATCTGATAATGGAGTAGTCTGAGTATTGTTTACAATTCTGCATATTTGACTTATTCCGCAATCAGTTATGTCTATTCCGCAAGTTGTACTTAGTTCCATGTGTGGATTATTTATCGTGGGATTAGTCCATGCACACATGGGTGGCTAGATAAGGGTCGTACTTGGGTAGTCCGGACTTAACTCGCGTCATGACGCCGCCCGCTCTCTTCCGGTGCTATTCTATTATTATTAAAAAAAAAAATTAGACTCTGATTTCTCGGAGAGCGCGGGGCATTACACATCCATACCATCATACAATGTCATATCCCCCTTGACGGCAAGGCCTCGTCAAGGTGTCCCCATGTTTACTTCTCGATCGCCCCGACGGAGCATGGACTCTGGTTATAGCATATCAAGCTATCCCCATGTTTGCTTCTCGGTCGCCCCGACGGAGCATGGACTCCGGTTATAGCTTATCAAGCTATCCCCATGTTTGCTTCTCGGTCGCCCCAACGGAGCATGGACTCCGGTTATAGCACCTCAGGCTATCCCCATGTTTGCTTCTCGGTCGCCCTGACGGAGCATGGACTCCGGTTTCTTTATTTTCCCAACCATGCCATGCATGAGATGTAAGTGCATTATGCTATGTAATATATATAATTCATATCCTTAATTCATAATTCATAGCATTAAAATATAATCCATAGCATTAAAATATAATCCATCGCATTAAAATATAATCCATAGCATTAAAACCCATCTTAAAATAAATCATATAATTACCGAAATAAATCATGGAAACCATCACATACACATAATCCACCACTTACAAAAAGGTAGGAATCCTACCGAATACCGATTAGTGTCTTTACGTTTTTCCGTTCCCGAATCCGGTCGCTGATCGCACACCGTTTACGATGTCCGGTACCTTATTTATACATTACCAAATCAGTCCATATTTTTAACTATTTCTAAACCCATTAATCATTTTCAAGTCCATATGACTAATCGGTCACTATTTAGGTTTTGTGGGTCCCATTTAATCCATTAGATATTTTGATTTGTGAGTTTAAAATCCAGCCACCCTAGGTTTCATAAAACACACTTAAGGTCATCATAAAAATGTCTAAGTCCAAGTTCATCCCCCATGGGGTTCGGCCATGGTACATGGCCGAACCCATGTTCCTTCATTTTTGGCCCATAATTACGGTTTTGCCACTACCTCTTTTCCATGGTTAATCACTCATTCATCCATGCCTAATTAAGTCCATAATTGATCATAGACTTGGATCCATTCATGACCCATCAACCATGACATAAAAATTACTAAAAAAATAGCCATTTACTTAATCTAATCCCCATTAATTAATCCAAATGCATACACCTTAATCATAGTCCTTAATTGGTTCACAACATGGGTCCATTGATGTCTCATTAACCATGACATAACAACACTAGAAATCAGCCATGTAAACACTCTAATCCTCATTCATTTCTCACATGCATAATACCAAATTTAATCCATAAGTTTACCCCACAAATGGGTCATGGGTTCGGCCATACACCATGGCCGAACCCATGATGTCTTTACCCCATTCTTTCCTTGGCCTATTTACACATTTGAATCATCATCCTTAATCACATTAAAGTCTATTAACTTAGCCACACTCCCATTACAACTAACAACATTAGGTCCATTTTGGTCCATCAACACCACCAACATTTCCCATTTATTTTTCCATTCTTTTACATCCATCATCATTCCATCTTTCTACCCCCATTAAAATTATTAAATATTACCATAGGGTTCATTATCCATTGGTGCCATTTTAGACCATAAAAACATTTATATTCATCCATTTAAAACCCTAAAATCATTAACCACCCTCCATGTATTCCATTCTTTAAAACCCTAAAAATCATACCTCACTCACCATGGCTTCCATTTTAAAACCCTTTAAAATTACCCACATTTAATCATTTAAAAACTTAAAACCCTAACTCATTCTCCATGCTTCCATTCTTATAAACCCTAATAAATAAATCAATCATCTACCATGGGGTTCGGCCATACTACATGGCCGAACCCTATGGCCCATGTTTTCCTTCAAATCTTACACACATCCATGCTTAAAACAATTCTTAATACCAATGTCCTTAATGCATTTATTTATTTTTTTCTTAACCCTAATTTACCCCTTTAAGGTTGGCCCATCTTTCCTCCCTTCATTTGATGGATTTGAGATCCAAGGCCATGATTTGGCCACCTCTAAATCCAAGAAATGGATTTCATAGCCTCTTAAAACCCTAAGAAAAATCCAAATCTCTTGTTTTAGAAAGTACTTACAATCCGTCGTCTCCTCCGACTTTCTTTGCTCCCGGCGGACTCCTTGGCCTCCTTTCCTCTTCCTCTCCTTTGTTGGTCGGCTAGGATGCTTAATCAATGGTGACAACCTCCAAGCTTGGGTTCGGCCATAGTAGGGTCTGATTTGAGAGAGAAAGAGAAGAGAGGATGGAGATGAGAAAGAAGGCACCTAGTCTTGACCTTGGTGTGATGACTTATCCTTGCACTTCCCTTTCTTTTCTTCTCTTCTTCTTCCAAGTTTTTCTTCTTCTTTCTCTTCCTAGTGTGGGACGGCCATGAGAGACGGAAAGAGAGGAAAGAGTGAAATGATGATGGAATAAGATGAAAACCCATCTTATCCCAAGGTTACTTAATTCATACTCAACCATAAATTCTCCACCAACCAAGCACAAGATATTTTCCATGCTTTTTGACCCAACACCACTAGCCAACGTTTTTTTTTTTTCTCTTAAGGTTGTAATGTGGTGTTTTGGTCTTCCACCTTTTGACCCCTTTGACCACCATTTTAACTTAGCTTAATTAACTAATTAATTGGATCATTAGGTTAAGTTAATTAATTCCCACTTGAACTTAATTCCATTTGCTTAAATTGCCTTCATACATACACCCATGGTTGACCAATTCAACCATGGTGGCCGGCCCCACCATTCTTTGGGTCCACACGCCACCTCACTTGGTGAGGTGGAGGTGGGCCCCACTCGGCCATGTCACTTAGGTTTTAAATGAATTCCAACTTAGATGATTTAATTAAATCCATTTCAACTATTGGATCACCATTGGGCCCATGGCCCAGTTAAATTCACCCTTACCCATTTACCTTAGAGCTGAACTATCTTGACCCATTGCGTCCCAAATGGGTATTTGACCCAATTTGACCATTCTTGACCCAATTAATCATTATTGACCCATTAAATGAATTTCATCCAATCCATGGTCCAATTGGGCCATAATTGGTCCATTGTCCATCTTTTGATCCACTTAACATTTATTCCATTAAAATTCTCAATTTCCATCATTAAAATAAATAATATCCACTAATATATTGATTTACAAATTCCGGGCCATTACAGGTTGTATGCCTGCCTCCTCGCGATTGGGCTGGTCTAGCTGGAGGGCGGAAGGGACCCCTGAAGTGAGAGGGTTTGCTAATCTGTGGACACTCCCTCTTGAAGTGGCCCTGTTGGCCACACTGGTAGCATGTGTTCCCACCCTGTGGAACCTGAGTGACTGATGCTGATAGGGAGGGCTGATTGGGGCGAAAGCCCCCTGTAGATCTAGTGGAGGGTGAGGGTCTGCTAAAGTTCGGGCGGAACTTCTTGTTGTGTTGAAATGCACCCCGCCCACTCTGCCCTCGGCGGTTGTCAAACCGTACCATCTCATTTAACTCTCGCTCCGCTATAGTGGCCTTGCTGACCACCTCAACCAGTGTGGCTGCCTTGAATATTGTCACCCTAGCCCTGATGCTCGGCCGAAGGCCCCGCTCAAACTTACGGGCCCTCCGATGCTCGGTATCCACCATATAAAATGCATAGACGGATAGACTAAGGAATTCCCTGTGATATTCTGCCACCGTCATATTACCTTGTACCAATGATAGGAAGGCTTGAGTCTGGCGCTCTCTTTCCTCCTCCGGAAAATACTGCTCTAGAAAAGTAGCTGAGAACCATTCCCATGTCATGGTAGTCCCTTCCCCTTCCGGCACAAGTGCTTTCTGTTTTTCTACAACCTCCCACCAATTACCGGCATCCTCGATCAGTTGAGATGTAGCCAGTAAGATCCTATCAGCATGACCGGAAATCTGAAGCAGAGTCAAGATCTGAGTGATCTTTTTCAACTAATGTTCCTCTCTGACAACCCCTTCTTTCCCGTTGAAGTAAAGGAGGCGCTGTTGTTGGAAATCCTTGACCATTTTCCGGTTATTAGAGTCGCTGGTGGTTGCATTCCCATTCAAATGCTGTTGCAGGACAGAGGTGACCACTGCTTGAAACAATTCTTTCAACTCGGGAGGCACAACAGGTAGGTTCACACTATTCTGTCCCTCCTCTTGATGAGGTGGTTGTACCTCCTCTTCCTGACGAGGTGGTGGTACCTCTTCCTCTATCCATGGGTTTCGGAGACTCCTTCTCTTTGGAGGCATTTCCTAAGTCATCGAAAAGTATTTATTGACTTAGTTCCTTCATAAAATAGTTGCGTTCATATTTTGGGGAAATTTGCCAAATAAGCATACTTAGTTTTTGGGGGAAAAACTCCCTAAGTATTGTTTCTCATTTTGGGGGAAAATTACCAACTAAGTATACTTTGTTTTGGGGGGGAAATTTCCTAAGTATTAAATATTTTTCCTTCAAGTTGGGGAAAAATTACCGACTGAGTATACTTTTTTTTTGGGGGGGGGGGGGCAAACAAGCCTACTTAGTTTTTGGGGAAAACTTTCTAAGTATCAAGTGTTTCTTTTTAATCTGGGGAAAAAATTGGTAAGTAAGTATACCTTGTTTTGGGGGGGAGAAAACTTCTTAAGTATCAACTATTTTTCCTTCAAGTTGGGGGAAAATTACCGAGTAAGTATACTTTGTTTTATGGGGGGAAATTTCCTAAGTATCAAATATTATTTCTCATTTTCGGGGGAAATAAGCCCTATCTTGCTATGTTTGATAATTCCAACTTAAAGTGATTTTTCTTCCCTTGCTCTCATTCCTTTTTGTCAAATGTTGCTCTCAGATTGAATGCTTGAGTATGAGTCAATCGAAGTAAATTAACCCGGCCCCCGTGCAACGGACTCCGAAGAGTCGGTCAGTTGGGATTCTTATCCGTCAGTGAGACGTGAAACCGTCTTAATCTTACTTCGAGAGATTCATTCTTCCGATTTCACTCTGATACCAACTGTAATGCCCGCCCTTTTCACTACGCTACTTAGCCGAAAATCAGAGTCTATTTATTTTTATTTGTTTTGAAATACAAAGTGACAAAGGGCACGGGATGTCACAACGCGAGTTAAGTCCGAGCTTCTAAAGCCCGGCCCTTAACTAGTTGCGTTCATATTTTGGGGAAATTTGCCAAATAAGCATACTTAGTTTTTGGGGGAAAAACTCCCTAAGTATTGTTTCTCATTTTGGGGGAAAATTACCAACTAAGTATACTTTGTTTTGGGGGGGAAATTTCCTAAGTATTAAATATTTTTCCTTCAAGTTGGGGAAAAATTACCAACTGAGTATACTTTTTTTTTTGGGGGGGGGGAAACAAGCCTACTTAGTTTTTGGGGAAAACTTTCTAAGTATCAAGTGTTTCTTTTTAATTTGGGGAAAAATTGGTAAGTAAGTATACCTTGTTTTGGGGGGGAGAAAACTTCCTAAGTATCAACTATTTTTCCTTCAAGTTGGAGGAAAGTTACCGAGTAAGTATACTTTGTTTTTTGGGGGGAAATTTCCTAAGTATCAAATATTATTTCTCATTTTTGGGGGAAATAAGCCCTATCTTGCTATGTTTGATAATTCCAACTTAAAGTGATTTTTCTTCCCTTGCTCTCATTCCTTTTTGTCAAATGTTGCTCTCAGATTGAATGCTTGAGTATGAGTCAATCGAAGTAAATTAACCCAGCCCCAGTGCAACGGACTCCGAAGAGTCCGTCAGTTGGGATTCTTATCCGTCAGTGAGACGTGAAACCGTCTTAATCTTACTTCGAGAGATTCATTCTTCCGATTTCACTCTGATACCAACTGTAACGCCCGCCCCTTTCACTACGCTACTTAGCCGAAAATTAGAGTCTATTTATTTTTATTTGTTTTGAAATACAAAGTGACAAAGGGCGCGGGATGTCACGCCGCGAGTTAAGTCCGAGCTTCTAAAGCCCGGCCGTTAACTGGCCAACCCTACGTGTGCCTGGAACTAAGTCCACGAGAACGGTTCACAAGTAGAAAGTAAGCTTGCGGAATATAACTTAATGCGGAAATTATAATAGAGTCTATCATACCAATTTTAGATAACAAGGAAGTTACATCATTAAATTACTAAATTATGTCAAAATTATAGCATCCAAAAGTAAAGTCCAAACCATAGCAAGAAATATAAATTATTACAGTCCGACGAGCTAAGTTACTCAAATTACATTTCCAAAATAAATTTAAGTAAACTATCTACCCTGCTTCCCCAAGCTCCTACGCTTGGCTCCCGTCTCATCCCCCTTGATGAAAAAACCTCATCAAGATAAATCAACAAAAGTATCCCCCTTGATGGCAAAGCCTCATCAAGGTATCCCGATGTTTGCTTCTCGGTCGCCCCGACGGAGCATGGACTCCGCTTATATCTCATAGTACCCCTCTTGATGGGTGAAACACATCAAGATATCCCCATGTTTGCTTCTCGGTCGCCAAGATGGAGCATGGACTCCGGTTTCATTATTTTCCCGCCCATGCCATGCATGAGATGTAAATGCAATATGCTATGTAATATATATATAATTCATAGCCTTAAAACCCATCTTAAAACAATCACATGATTACCAAAATAGATCAAGGAAAACAATCGTACAACATAATCCATGGCTTAGAATAAGGTAGGAATCCTACCGAATACCGACTAACGTTCCTTTACGTTTTCCGTCCACAAATCCGGTCAACGATCGCTCACCGCTTGCGATGTCCAATACCTTATTACATATCAATAATCAGCCCATGTTTTATCCATGATTAAGTCCCTAATACATGCCTTAGTGGGGTTCGGCCATATACCATGGCCGAACCTCACTATCTAGGTTTGTGGTTCCCATCTTAACCCATTAAATATTCCAATTAGTGAGTCTAGAAATCAGCAACCTTAGACTCCATAAATCAGCAATTAAGACTATTACTTAGAGCCCTTAAGTCCACAAACATCCCCCATGGGGTTCGGCCATACACCATGGATGAACCCATGGTTCCTTATTTTACCCATATTTACGTTTTATGCCACTACCTCTTCCATGGTTAGTCATTCACTTATTCATGTACATTTTTTTCCATAAATGATCCATAACTTGGATCCATGAGTGCCTCATTTAATCATGCCATAGGATCATTAAAAACAGCCCTTTACTTAGCCTAATTTCCATTCATCTAAACACATGCATAATTCCAAATTTTAGCCCATAAAATGACCTACAAGTGGGTCATGGGTTCGGCCATACACCATGGCCGAACCTATGATGTCTTTTTCTTATTTTTCCATGGACCCATTTACATCATTTAGCTCCACCATAAGTTCCACCATGAGGGAATTTAAATCATCATTCTTTAATCATCATTAGATACATTTTGGTCCATCAACTTAACCCTAATTCCCATTTATTAAAGCATATACATAGACCTTAATCTTAGCCCATTAATTGGTTCACAATTGGGTCATGGGTTCGGCCATACACCATGGCCGAACCCATGATGTTAATTTCCTTACTTCTCTTGGATCATTTACCACATTTTTGATCCATAAACTTAGATCCCTCAATGGCTCACCAATCATGTCATGGAATAATTAAAATCAGCCCCTATAATTTAACCTAATCCCCATTGATTTAAACACATACATAACTCCAACTTAACCCATCAAATGGCTTGTAAAATGGGTCATGGGTTCCGCCATACACCATGGCCGAACCCATGATGTCTTTTCTCCATTTTTCCTTGGATCCATTACAACACTTTAGATCCACCAATAGTCCTTTCTTGAGGGGGTTTAAATCACACATTTAAACCATCATTCTTAACCACATTGGAGTCCATTAACTTAGCCATATTCCCCATTTATTTTTCCATCATTTTACCCCCATCAAAGTCACCAATACACCACCATAGGGTTTGGCCATACACCATGGCCGAACCCATGGTTCAAAAATATTCAATCCATAAAAATCTCTCCATGGTTTTCCTCATTTAAAAATCCCTTTAAAAATCACTAACATTTAATCATTAAAACCATAGAATCATAAATCATCCTTCCATGGTTTTAATCCTAAAAACCTCATTAAAATTACTTAAATACCTACCATGGGGTTCGGCCATACAACATGGCCGAACACTATGGTCCATGATTCCTTCAAAAATCATCACTTCCATGCTTGAATAAGTCTTAATACATAATGTCCTTAATACATCCTTTATTTTTCTTAACCTAATTTATCTTTCCCATTTTGTCCATTTCTCATCCTTTCCTTGGATGGATCTTAGATCCATGGCCCATAACATTTTTTGCCGCCATTTAATCTAAAAAATGGATGCCATGATCACCTTTTTAACCCTTAAAAATGTAAATTCTTGTTTGGAGATACTTACTAATCCGGCGGCTCCTCCGGCTTTTCTTTCTCCTCTTGGATCCTTAGTCTTTCTCCTTTCTTCTTCTCCTTGATCTTTGGCCAAGATGTGCTTGATCAAATGATATCTCCAATGTTTGGGTTCGGCTAAGGTGAAGGTAGATTGAGAGAGGGAAGGGAGGAGAGGATGAGAAAGAATATCCTAAGTCTTGATCTTGAAATGGTGGGCCAATGCTTGAGGTTTTCCTTCTCTTCTTATAAGTCTTTTCTTCCTCTTTGGTCATGTGAGAGTGAGGGATGGTTTTGGAGAGTGAGATGAGAATGGGATGAGATAAAAACCCATCTCTTTTGGTTGCTTAAGCTACACTTCACCATCATTTCCCTCCACCCACCAAGCATGGCCTTACATGCCTTAGTGGTGGTGGTTGGGACAAAACCACCACCAAGCCAACGGTTTTGGTGCCTTGAGATGGGGTGACTTGGTCTTCCATTTTGACCATTTGACCATCATCATGGAGGGGTATGGGTCGTCATGCTTTGGGTGGTGGTGGTTGAGATGAAACCACCACCCTAAACCCATGGTTTGTTTGTGTTTCTTTAAGTGGTTTGGGTGGTTTCAATGAGATGAAACCACCCATTGACTTATCCCTTTGACTCCCCAATTGACCCAATTTGACTAACCTAAACATTTAATTAATTGGATCATCAACTTAGGTTAATTAATTCTTATTTAATCCCCTTTAATCTCCTTGATTCTTCTCCATTAATCCACCCATGGTTGACAAAGTCAACCATGGTGGTCGGCCCCACTAACTTCTAGACTACCCGCCACCTCACTTGATGAGGTGGAGGTGGGCCCCATTCGGCCATGTCACTTAGGTTTTATAAATTCTAACTTAGGTGATTCACATTAATTAAATCAACTTAATTTTAATTTGTTCCTCCTCAATTCCCTTTGACTTATCCATGGTTGACCAAGTCAACCATGATGGTCGGCCCCACCTATGCCTTGGTCCACACGCCACCTCACTTGGTGAGGTGGAGTTGGGCCCCACTTGGTTATGCCATCTTGATTTATTCACCACTAACTTAGGTGATTTAAATTTAATTAATTACACTTTAACGTAGGTGATTTTAATCACTTCAATCCCTTGTAACTAATTGGATCACCATTGGGCCCATGGCCAAATTAAATTCACCTCCTACCCATTTACCTTAAAGCTTAAATCATCTTGACACATTGGGTCCCAAATGGGTATTGGACACAGTTGGCCATCCTTGGCCCAATTAATCATCAGTGACCCAATTAAGTGAATTCATTCCAATCCATGGTCCATTGGACCATACTTGGACCATTGTCCAAATTTTGATCCATTTAACATCTATTCCATCAAAATTCCCAATTCCCATCATTAAAATAAATAATAGCCAACATATATATTGATTTAAAAATCCGGGCTATTACAGCATGCTCCCTTCTTGGCTAGACAAGATGCTTGAAATGGGGACATGCAAGACCATGCATTGGTCCAAAGAGAGGTGGTGGTTTCATCACACCCAAACCACCAAAGGAGCCCAAGCCAATGTAACACCCCGGATTTTAAAGATATCAATTTACATGAATTTTGTTTATTTAAATTGTGAATTAATAGACATGGACCTTAGATGGGTAAGATGTTGGGCAATGGCCCAATTAAGACCCAACGGGTATCGAATGAGTATTCAATGTAGGGTAAATAGGGGTAAGTTACACTTAATTGGGTCAAAGTGGTTATTTATGTCAAAAGACCCAATTGGGACCCAATGGAGCATGTTTAACTTGGTTGACCACCAAGTGAGTCCAAGATTAATTAAGTTGGGACTAGTTTAAGTTGGAAAGGAAATCAAATAATTAAGTTGAGTCAAGTGAATTAAAATGGAAAGCTAATTAAGTGAGTGAATTTGTTTTTAAAGTGATGAGTTAAGTGAGTGAGTTGATTTGAAATAAATTATAAATGAGTTGGATGGGAAGTTATGGGGATATTCATCTCAAATGAATGGAGTGTGAAGTTGAAGGGCTGATGTTTCAAATTCGAACACCAATCCACACGTTGGAGGGAAAGGGTGGGGGAGTTTCATCTCAAAGATGAAACCCCCACATGGGTTATTAATGGAGAGGAGAAAGCTTGAGGAAGGTTACATCAAGATTTCAAATTCAAACCATACCACACGTTGGAGAGTGGGGATAGTTTCATCTTAAGATGAAACTCCCACATGAAACGGTAATGAGAGGAGGAATATGGGGGGGGGGGGGGGGGGGGGGGGGGGTGTTACACCAGGGCAACCTATGGGAGCCGTTGAGTGCCTTGGAAGTTTCATCCCATGGATGAAACCCCCAAGAGAACATTAAGGATAATAGTTAATGAAAATGGGAGTTACAAGTGTTGCCACTAAGAAGACACCACCTTGGGGCTGAATTTGATTAACCAAATGAGGAGTTTCATTTCCATTCACTCTCTCCCTCTCTCCCTTTCTTAGCCGACCAGCACTCTAAGGAAAGAAGACCAAACACTTTGAGAATTCTATCGCATTCTCTCCCTCCCTCTCAAGGCCGTTTCTCTCCTCAAGATCAAAGAGGACTTAGAATAATTTGATCTCAAGCTTCTCTCCCAATCCATATCACTTGGGCGAACGATTTCAAGGGATTTCCAGCAAGGTCAGTCTCGGCTAAAGAGCAAGAAGGAAGGAAGGATGGACTAAAAAAGGAAAGGAGCAAAAAGGAGTGAAAGAACCGGTGGAGTCGCAGGATTGGTAAGTGCTCAATAAACACTTGTTAAATAAGATGATTAAGGAAACATGATCCGGCCATTGTATGGCCGAACCC
Organism: Chimonanthus salicifolius; assembly: GCA_013350335.1. Lineage (NCBI taxonomy): Eukaryota > Viridiplantae > Streptophyta > Magnoliopsida > Laurales > Calycanthaceae > Chimonanthus > Chimonanthus salicifolius. The sequence goes on along the minus strand of CM023541.1, from coordinate 15,752,019 downwards.
ATCAAGGGTTAAAATCATGGCTATTGAATTTAAAAGAGGAGATAAGGAACCGCAGGGTTCGGCCATGTTTTATGGCTGAACCCCATTGAAAGAATCAAGGAAGTTTTATGGGTTTAAAATGATGTTTAAAAGGGAAGAACATGGACCATAGGGTTCGGCCAAAATGGCCGAACCCCATGAAAAGACAATTGATTTATTTTATTGGATTTGAAGGAAGGAAATCAGAAGTGTATGTGTTTGATTTTATTAAAGTGTTAAAAGGATTTAAATGGATGGAGGTATGAGAACCAATCATAGATGCATGATAGTTTTAATGGAAATAAGGAACCATAGGGTTCAGCCATGTGTATGGCCGAACCCCACGGAGAGACAATGATGGATAGTGTATCATGTTTAATGAATTTTGAAATGGTTAATAATTTAGAAAGGTGTTGGGTTGTTGGATCAAAAAGAATGGAAAAAAAAAAAGCACCAAAACACAAGGGCGAGGTTCGGCCATGGTGTATGGCCGAACCCCACCAAGTACTCGTTATGGATTTAGATATCATAGGGTTTGGCCATGTGTATGGACCCCATGAACCTTTTGGTGGACCATTTTTGGGACTTGGTTATAAATAAATAAACCAACTAATTAGCCATGGATGATTAATGGCATATAATGTAATTAAGGGTGAAAAGGATGAACCATGGGTTCGGCCATTGTGTATCGCCAAACCCCATGGAAAATATTTGGTGGATTTAAATGGTGATCAATTATAAACATTTGTGGTACAAGTGATTAGATGTGGAAGTCATGATCTTGTGTCTAACTTGAAGATCAAAGGGTTGAAAGATGAGCATAAAATCACGGGAGTGAGGTTCGGCCACGGTGTATGGCCAAACCCCACTAATGAATTTTATGGACTCATGATGTTATGTGTGTTAGATGGATAATGTGTGAACGATTAGATTAACGGATTGGTGATTGGATTTATTTAAAAGGATCAAGTGATTTGAAAGAGGGACAAAGAATCAAGATGGTGAGGTTCGGCCATGTTGTATTGCCGAACCCCACAAAGTTGGATTTTAGTGGACTAAGGGTTAAAATCAAAGTAAGTGAGGTTCGGCCATGGTGTATGGCCGGACCCCACAAGTTGTGATTTTGGACTTAGATACCATTACAAATCAAATGGATTATTGATTTAATTCATGGATATGTTATAAGTTAACGGGACTACATAAAGAGGGCACGATCGTGATCGGTTGCCGGATTAAAGCTCAAGGACACCTTAGTTGTCTTGGGTAGGATTCTACCTTATTTGAAACCATGGTTATGTATGTTGGTTTTATCTTATTTTTGTGAGTTATATTTTAAAATAATATGTTGCAAATATGAGGACTTAATGGCAGATTTATCATATAAAATAGCATGGAATTCATTAGCATCTCATGCATGGCATGGGGTGAAAGTTAAGTGACCGAAGGGGCCACACTCCGTTGGGGCGTCTGAATAACATATGTGGGGGAACCTTGATGATGAAAATCCCATCAAGAGTTAACCGGAGGGGGCCACACTCTGTTGGGGCGTCCGAAAGGCCTATGTGGGGGTACCTTGATGATGGGAACCCCATCAAGAGGATATGTTTGATTGTGATGGATGGGACTCATTGCATACATAGCATGGCATGATTTTACAAGGTTTTGATGTTATATTATTTATATGCATGTCTGATACTAACCATGTGTTAGCCATACCTAGAATTCCTACTTGGCGCGTTGTTCTAACGCCCTACTTCTACCCTAGTGAATGAAACAGGAAATGAAGGAAACGACAATCGTGAACGGAGTCAATCAGAAGAACTTTGGAATGTTTTATTGTTATTTTATTAAGTACTCAAGGACATGTAATTTGAGTAGTTAGACTTCGGCATGTAATAATTAGATATTTGCTATGGTTTGTGAATGGTTTGGTAAGAATATTTAATCTTAGTTAATCTGATTAATGACTAAGTACTTTGCTGTCTAAAATGGAGTAGCCTTAGGTTCTTTTATAATCCGCATTCAGTTTATGTATATTCCGCAATGATAATAAGTTACTATGTGTGAACCGTTTTCATGGACTTAGTCCATGCACACATAGGGTTGGCCAGTTAAGGGTCGGACTTTAGAAGTCCGGACTTAGCTCGCGTCATGATGTCCCGCTCCCTATCAACTTTAAAAAAAGAAATAGACTCTGATTTTCGGAAAGCAAGTGAAAATGGGCGAGGCGTTACAGTTGGTATTAAAGCGAAACGGGAAGATTGAATCTTTCGAAGTAAGATCAAGACAGTTTCATGTCTCACTGACAGATAAGAATCCCAACTGACAGACTCTTCGGAGTCCACTGCACTGGGCTGGATTAATTTACTTTGTTAGACTCAGACTGAACATTCAATCTGAGAACAACAAGGAATGATAGCAAAGGAAGTACAGTCAAAATAATTGGATATACCCAACATAGCAAATTAAGATATATTTCCCGATATCCCCAAATTGAGAAACAAACAATAGATACTTAAGAAATTTCCCCAAAAACAAACAAAAACCAAGAGTGTTTATTTGGAAATTTCCCCAAAATTGTGAAAATACAAACTGTATGAGGCAACTAAGTCAATGATATTTTCATGACTTGGGAAAAAAGGATCCAAAGAGAAAGACCCGACAGAACCAAAAAGGGAAGGAAAAAGTGATACAAATCTCGTAACATGAGAAGAGGTATCTCAACATGAAAAGGAGACAGAAAAATCACAACATGAAGAGGTGGAACAACACTCACAGCATGAAGAGGAAGAGCAACACTCTCACCATGATGAACAAGAGAAAGAGGGGCAAAACAGAGTGAGTGTACCAGTGGTGCCTCCTGAACTACACAACTTAGTTCAAGTAGTAGTTACTTCTGTTCTCCAGCAGCATTTGAATGGAAGTGGAAGCACTAGTGACGCCAATGACCGAAACATGGTTATGGATTTCCAGCAACAATGCCCTCCCTACTTCAAAGGAAAGGAAGGGGCTATAGGAGCAAGACACTGGCTGAAGAAGATCACTCAGATCTCGACCCTACTCAAGATCTCGAGTCATGCTGACAAGATTTTGCTGGCTACATCCCAACTAATCGAGGATGCCGGTAAATGGTGGGAGGTTATAGAAAAACAACAAGCACTTGTACCGGAAAGGGAAAGGACTGCAATGACCTGGGAGCAGTTCTCAGTTACATTTCTAGATCACTATTTCCCTGAGGAGGAGAAGGAGTGCCATACCCAACCATTCCTATCATTGGTACAAAGTACCATGACGGTGGCAGAGTACCACCGGGAGTTTCTTAGTCTGTCTTGCTATGCGCTCTATATGGTGGATACAGAATATAGAAGGGCACGCAAGTTTGAACAGGGCCTACGGCCAAGCATTAGGGCCAAAGTGACCATATTCAAGGCAGCCACACTTGCAAAAGTGGTCAGCAGGGCCACAATAGAAGAGCAGGAGATGGCTAAGTTTGTGCGATTTGATAACCGCCGAGTTCAGAGTGGGAGGGGCACATTTCAGCCCAACAAGAAGTTCGGACCGAACTTCAGCAGACCCTCACCATCCACTGGGTCAACGGGGGGCTTTCGTCCCAATCATCCCTCCCCATCTGCATCGGTCACTCAGGCTCCCAGAGGGGTGAACAACTGCTTTCATTGTGACCAGCCGGGTCACTACAAAAGGGAATGCCCGCAGCTCAATAGACCCTCTTATTCCAGAGGTTCATTTCGCCCACCAGCTAGGCCCGCTAAGTCGCGAGGAGGCAAGACATATAATCAGGTGGGACGGGCGCCTAACCCTACAAGATCTAGACGGTTGTTTACGCTAGCTCCTCCAGCGGATGTGGATCTTTCTGTGATTCAAGGTATGGTTGTAGTCAGTAGTTCCTACGCCTTTGCACTATTTGATTCTGGTGCTTCACACTCCTTCATATCTGCTGCATTCATAACTGCTACTGGTACATTAGTTCAAAAACTGTCCACATCACTCACAATTGTCTCCCCTGTCGGAGACACGTCATTGGGACTTATATGCACGGCAGTGAATATTGAACTTGCTGGACTCAGATTTGAGTTCAATTATTTGGTACTCGCTATGATCGAGTACGATATTATCTTCGGCATGGACTGGTTGGCTAGTTTTCAGGCCAACATTGACTGTTATCGCTGCAAGGTGACATTTTGGTCACCCGAGGGAAAACAACATGTGGTGCGAACTGACAAACAAAGCATACTGCATGAAGGGTTGAATCATCTGCTATTGAACAGTACCAGAATCAACAAGGCACCGATGGCTGAACTTTCGGCAATAGTGAAAGAATATGCAGATGTTTTTCCAAAAGAACTCCCTGGCTTGCCGCCGATGAGGGAGATCAATTTTGAAATCAAGTTGTACCCTGGCACTTCACCAGTGTCATTACCACATTATCGGATAGCACCAGCAGAGATGTCCTAGCTAAAGAAACGATTGATGAACTGCTTAGACTGCGTTGTATCCAGAACAACATATCGTCTTGGGGAGCTCCGGTGTTGTTTGTGAAGAATAAAGACGGTTCAGTCCGAATGCGTGTGGATTACCGGAAACTGAACCAACTAACTGTTAGGAACAAATATCCCCTACCCAGGATCGACGATCTATTCGATCCACTGAGGGGTTCCAGCCATTTCTCTAAGATTGATTTGATGTCCGGATACCACCAGACCCGGGATAGGGAGGAAGACAGAGAAGACAGCCTTCAGAACGTGGTATGGACATATGAGTTTGTAGTCATGCCGTTTGGACTCACCAATGGACCAGTTGTGTTCATGGATCTGATGAACAGAATCTTCTGTCCTCACTTGGACCAATTTGTTATTGTATTTATCGATGACATCCTGATCTACATGCTGAGCACCTGAGAATAGTTCTGGACACTTTGAGGAAGAACAAGTTGTATGCCAAAGCAAGAAAATGTGAATTTTGGCTATCTGAGGTCAACTGCTTGGGGCATGTCATGTCAGCAGAAGGTATAGCTGTGGACCCAGCTAAGGTGGCAGCAGTGAGTGAATAGAAAGCGCCAAAGAATGTAACCGAGATTCACAGTTTCTTGGGATTGGCTGGTTATTACAGGAAGTTTATCATGGACTTCTCCAAAATTGCATCTCCATTGACTCGATTCACTCAGAAAGGAGTCAAATATGAGTGGACTGATCTGTGCAACCGAAGGTTCGAGGAGCTGAAAGATAGACTTACAACTGCTCCTATCTTAATTTTGCCGGAAAGAGGCAAGGGAATGCGATGCTTCAGGAGAGGGACTGGGGTGTTCACTCATGCAACGTCATCGTGTGGTGGCATATGGTTCAAGACAATTAAAAATTCATGAACGTCTCTACCCTACACATGATCTGGAACTAGCCGTAGTGGTTTTCGCTCTCAAAAGCTGGAGACACTATTTATATGGCGAGAAATTTGAAGTGTTTTCAGACCATAAGAGATTTAAGTATTTGTTTGATCAGAAAGAGCTCAACTTGAGGCAACGCAGACGGATGAAATATCTGGCGGATTATGAGTTTGCGCGTCCATATCATCCTGGCAAGGTGAACAAGGTGGCAGACGCCCTCAGCCGCATATCATATGCATCAGTGGCATGTTTGATCATGACAGAATGAGAGATGTTGAATACCATTTGAGAGTTCAAGCTGTATATCAACAACCATGGGAGTATGTACAATTTAATCATTCGGTCCAACATGGTTACCAAGATTGAACAAGTGCAACGAGCAGATCCGGAAGTGGAGGAGATATGGGCCAAGATGTCTACTTGCGTAGTCATACCGGAATGGAAGTTACGACCAGAACAGGGTCTTGTATTCCGGGGTAGGATATATGTGCCTAAAAACTACAGAAAGGAGTTGTTGATCGAGGCACATCAGACCAAACTCTCTATACATCCGGGCAGCACTAAGATGTATCCCGACTTGAAGAGGCATTACTGGTGGCACGGACTCAAAAGGGATGTGGCCGAATTTGTTGCTCATTGCTTAACTTGTTAGCAGGTTAAGACGGAGCATCAGAAGCTACTAGGGTTACTCAAACCTTACCAGTGTCGGAATGGAAATGGGAGCACATTTCCATGGATTTTGTGACGGGGTTGCCAAGGTCTTCAAAGGGCAATGATGCAATATGGGTCGTGGTAGACCGACTGACCAAGTCTGCCCATTTTCTTCCTATTAGGATGACATACTCATCTGAGACTTTGGGTCGGCGGTATATCAGGGATATCATCAGATTGCATGGTATTCCTTGGACTATAGTGTCTGATAGAGTTGGCCGTTTCACCGGCAGAGTATGGCGGAGTATGCACTCGGCCATGGGAACAGATCTACTGACTAGTACAACTTTCCATCCACAGACTGATGGACAGTCGGAGAGGACGATACAAACATTGTAAGATATGTTGAGAGCACGTATGTTAGACTTTAAGGGTGGATGGAAGGATCACTTGCCGTTGGTAGAGTTCTCATATAACAACAGTTATCAAGCAAGCCTTCAGATGGCTCCATTCGAGGCTTTCTATGGTAGACCATGTAGGTCACCAATGTGCTGGACAGAGGCCGGTGAGCCTGCATTGATTGGACCCGAGTTGGTTGCAGAGACCACAACACAGATATAGTTAATACGGCAGCATCTAATAAATGTACATAATCGTCAGAAGAGCTATGCTGACAAGAGGAGGAGGTTCCTTGAATTTGAAGTGGGGGACATGGTGTTCTTGAAAGTCTTGCCACGAAAGGGACACATGAGGTTCTGAAAGAAGGGGAAACTGTCACCAAGATATGTGGGACCTTTTTCAATCATAAGAAGAATGGGAGATGTGGCATATCAGTTGGTACTTCCTTCACGTTTGGCATATTTACACGATGTATTCCACATATCAATGTTGAGGAAGTACAATCCCGATCCTTCTCATGTATTGAATGTACAAGATATAGATGTCCAAAGCGATGTGACTTACATCAAGAAACGTGTCAGAATAGTGGAGACAGAGCAAAGGGTATTACGAAATCGAGCAATTCAGTTCGTCAAGGTGGTATGGGATCGACATGGTATTGAGGAAGCCACTTGGGAACTTTAGTCGGAAATGAGAATAGCTCACCCTGAGCTATTTATGTAAATTGTTTGGAACCCTACTTTGCTCATTTTTGGGATGAAAATTTTAAAAAGAAGATTGTATTGTAACACCCCTGATTTTTAAGATATCAATTTACATGAATTTTGTCTATTTAAATTATGAATTAATAGACATGGACCTTAGATGGGTGAGATGTTGGGCAATGGCCCAATTAAGACCCAACGGGTATCGAATGAGTGTTCAATGTAGGGTAAATGGGTAAGTTACACTTAATTGGGTCAAGGTGGTTATTTGGGTCAAAAGACCCAATTGGTAAGTAAGTATACCTTGTTTTGGGGGGAGAAAACTTCATAAGTATCAACTATTTTTCCTTCAAGTTGGAGGAAAATTACCGACTAAGTATACTTTGTTTTTTGGGGGGAAATTTCGTAAGTATCAAATATTATTTCTCATTTTCGGGAGAAATAAGCCCTATCTTGCTATGTTTGATAATTCCAACTTAAAGTGATTTTTCTTCCCTTGCTATCATTCCTTTTTGTCAAATGTTGCTCTCAGATTGAATGCTTCAGTATGAGTCAATCGAAGTAAATTAACCGGCCCCCATGCAACGGACTCCGAAGAGTCGGTCAGTTGGGATTCTTATCCGTCAGTGAGACGTGAAACCGTCTTAATCTTACTTCGAGAGATTCATTCTTCCGATTTCGCTCTGATACCAACTGTAACGCCCACCCCTTTCACTACGCTACTTAGCCGAAAATCAGAGTCTATTTCTTTTTTTTTTTTTGAAATACAAAGTGACAAAGGGCGCGGGATGTCACGACGCGAGTTAAGTCCGACCTTCTAAAGCCCGGCCCTTAACTGGCCAACCCTACGTGTGCCTGGAACTAAGTCCACGAGAACGGTTCACAAGTAGAAAGTAAGCTCGCGGAATATAACTTAATGCGGAAATTATAATAGAGTCTATCCTACCAATTTTAGATAGCAAGGAAGTTACATCATTAAATTACTAAATTATCTCAAAATTATAGCATCCAAAAGTAAAGTCCAAACCATAGCAAGAAATATAAATTATTACAGTCCGACGAGCTAAGTTACTCAAATTACATTTCCAAAATAAATTTAAGTAAACTATCTAGCCCGCTTCCCCAAGCTCCTATGCTTGGCTCCCTTCTCGTCCTTCGTTTCCGCCATCCCCTGCGTCATCAGCTAAGGTGTAAATAGGGCGTTAGGCAACACGCCCAGTAGGACTCCGAGTAGGGCCAACACATGGATTAGTGATAACAAGCACATAGGTAATAATATAATAAAAACCATAAAATGAATGCCATGCCATGGGTGTCTTATATCATGAGTCCCACTCATCATCCATACCATTGTACAATGTTCTTTTTCCAATCATACATACAATCCCCCTTGATGAAAAAACCTCATCAAGATAAATCAACACAAGTATCCCCCTTGTTGGCAAAGCCTCATCAAGGTATCCCGATGTTTGCTTCTCGGTCGCCCAACGGAGCATGGACTCCGCTTATATCTCATAGTACCCCTCTTGATGGATGAAACACATCAAGATATCCCCATGTTTACTTCTCGGTCGCCCCGATGGAGCATGGACTTCAGTTTCATTATTTTCCAGCCCATTCCATGCATGAGATGTAAATGCAATATGCTATGTAATATATATATAATTCATAGCCTTAAAACCCATCTTAAAACAATCACATGATTACCAAAATAGATCAAGGAAAACAATCGTACAACACATAATCCATGGCTTACAACAAGGTAGGAATCCTACCGAATACCGAGTAATGTTCCTTTAAGTTTTCCGTCCACAAATCCTGTCACCGATCGCGCACCGCTTGCGATGTCCGATACCTTATTACATATCAATAATCAGCCCATGTTTTATCCATGATTAAGTCCCTAATACATGCCTTAGTGGGGTTCGGCCATATACCACGGCCGAACCTCACTATCTAGGTTTGTGGGTCCCATCTTAACCCATTAAATATTCCAATTAGTGAGTCTAAAAATCAGCAACCTTAGACTCCATAAATCAGCAATTAAGACTATTACTTAGAGCCCTTAAGTCCACAAACATCCCCCATGGGGTTTGGCCATACACCATGGCCGAACCCATGGTTCCTTATTTTGGCCATATTTACGTTTTATGCCACTGCCTCTTCCATGGTTAATCATTCACTTATTCATGTACATTTTTGTCCATAAATGATCAATAACTTGGATCCATGAGTGCCTCATTTAATCATGCCATAGGATCATTAAAAACAGTCCTTTACTTAGCCTAATTTCCATTCATCTAAACACATGCATAATTCCAAATTTTAGCCCATAAAATGACCTACATGTGGGTCCTGGGTTCGGCCATACACCATGGCCGAACCCATGATGTCTTTTTCTTATTTTTCCATGTACCCATTTACATCATTTAGCTCCACCATAGGTTCCACCATGAGGGAATTTAAATCATCATTCCTTAATCATCATTAGATACATTTTGGTCCATCAACTTAACCCTAATTCCCATTTATTAAAGAATATACATAGACCTTAATCTTAGCCCATTAATTGGTTCACAATTGGGTCATGGGTTCAGCCATATACCATGGCCGAACCCATGATGTTAATTTCCTTGCTTCTCTTGGATCATTTACCACATTTTTGATCCATAAACTTAGATCCCTCAATGGCTCACCAATCATGTCATGGAATAATTAAAATCAGCCCCTATAATTTAACCTAATCCCCATTAATTTAAACACATACATAACTCCAACTTAACCCATCAAATGGCTTGTAAAATGGGTCATGGGTTCGGCATACACCATGGCCGAACCCATGATGTCTTTTCTCCATTTTTCCTTGGATCCATTACAACACTTTAGATCCACCAATAGTCCTTTCTTGAGAGGGTTTAAATCACACATTTAAACCATCATTCTTAACCACATTGGAGTCCATTAACTTAGCCATATTCCCCATTTATTTTTCCATCATTTTACCCCCATCAAAGTCACCAATACACCACCATAGGGTTCGGCCGTACACCATGGCCGAACCCATGGTTCAAAAATATTCCATCCATAAAAATCTCTCCATGGTTTTCCTCATTTAAAAATCCCTTTAAAAATCACTAACATTTAATCATTAAAACCATAGAATCATAAATCATCCTTCAATGGTTTTAATCCTAAAAACCTCATTAAAATTACTTAAATACCTACCATGGGGTTCGGCAATACAACATGGCCGAACCCTATGGTCCATGATTCCTTCAAAAATCATCACTTCCATGCTTGAATAAGTCTTAATACATAATGTCCTTAATACATCCTTTATTTTTCTTAACCTAATTTATCTTTCCCATTTTGTCAATTTCTCATCCTTTCCTTGGATGGATCTTAGATCCATGGCCCATAACATTTTTTGCCACCATTTAATCTAAGAAATGGATGCCATGATCACCTTTTTAACCCTTAAAAATGTAAATTCTTGTTTGGAGATACTTACTAATCCGGCGGCTCCTCCGACTTTTCTTTCTCCTCTTGGATCCTTAGTCTTTCTCCTTTCTTCTTCTCTTTGATCTTTGGCCAAGATGTGCTTGATCAAATGATATCTCCAATGTTTGGGTTCGGCTAAGGTGAAGGTAGATTGAGAGAGGGAAGGGAGGAGAGGATGAGAAAGAATATCCTAAGTCTTGATCTTGAAATGGTGGGCCAATGCTTGAGTTTTTTCTTCTCTTCTTCTAATTGGCCGTCCCTGCCCCAATTAATCATCATTGACCCAATTAAGTGAATTCATTCCAATCCATGGTCCATTGGACCATACTTGGACCATTGTCCAAATTTTGATCCATTTAACATCTATTCCATCAAAATTCCCAATTCCCATCATTAAAATAAATAATAGCCAACATATATATTGATTTAAAAATCCGGGCTATTACAGTATGCTCCCTTCTTGGCTAGACAAGATGCTTGAAATGGGGACATGCAAGACCATGCATTGGTCCAAAGAGAGGTGGTGGTTTCATCACACCCAAACCACCAAAGGAGCCTAAGCCAATGTAACACCCCGGATTTTAGAGATAGCAATTTACATGAATTTCGTTTATTTAAATTGTGAATTAATAGACATGGACCTTAGATGGGTAAGATGTTGGGTAATGGCCCAATTAAGACCCAACGGGTATCGAATGAGTATTCAATGTAGGGTAAATAGGGGTAAGTTACACTTAATTGGGTCAAAGTGGTTATTTATGTCAAAAGACCCAATTGGGACCCAATGGAGCATGTTTAACTTGGTTGACCACCAAGTGAGTCCAAGATTAATTAAGTTGGGACTAGTTTAAGTTGGAAAGGAAATCAAATAATTAAGTTGAGTCAAGTGAATTAAAATGGAAAGCTAATTAAGTGAGTGAGTTGGTTTTTAAAGTGATGAGTTAAGTGAGTGAGTTGATTTGAAATAAATTATAAATGAGTTGGATGGGAAGTTATGGGGATATTCATCTCAAATGAGTGGAGTGTGAAGTTGAAGGGCTGAAGTTTCAAATTTGAACACCAATCCAAACGTTGGAGGGAAAGGGTTGGGGAGTTTCATCTAAAAGATGAAACCCCCACATGGGTTATTAATGGAGAGGAGAAGGCTTGAGGAAGGTTACATCAAGATTTCAAATTCAAACCATACACACGTTGGAGAGGGGGGATAGTTTCATCTTAAGATGAAACTCCCACATGAAGGGAGGTTACACCAAGGCAACCTATGGGAGCCGTTGGGTGCCTTGGAAGTTTCATCCCATGGATGAAACCCCCAAGAGAACATTAAGGATAATAGTTAATGAAATGGGAGTTACAAGTGTTGCCACTAAGAAGACACCACCTTGGGGCTGAATTTGATTAACCAAATGAGGAGTTTCATTTCCATTCACTCTCTCCCTCTCTCCCTTTCTTAGCCGACCAACACTCTAAGGAAAGAAGACCAAACACTTTGAGAATTCTATCTCATTCTCTCCCTCCCTCTCAAGGCCGTTTCTCTCCTCAAGGTCAAAGAGGACTTAGAATAATGTGATCTCAAGATTCTCTCCCAATCCATATCAATTGGGCGAACGATTTCAAGGGATTTCCAGCAAGGTCAGTTTCGGCTAAAGAGCAAGAAGGAAGGAAGGGGGGAGTAAAAAAGGAAAGGAGCAAGAAGGAGTGAAAGAACCGGTGGAGTCGCAGGATTGGTAAGTGCTCAATAAACACTTGTTAAATAAGATGATTAAGGAAACATGATCCGGTCATTATATGACTGAACCCATCAAGGGTTAAAATCAAGGCTATTGAATTTAAAAGAGGAGATAAGGAACCATAGGGTTCGCCATGTTTTATGGCTGAACCCCATGGAAAGAATCAAGGAAGTTTTATGGGTTTAAAATGATGTTTAAAAGGGAAGAACATGGACCATAGGGTTCGGCCATACAGGGTTCGGCCATTTTGTATGGCCGAACCCCATGAAAAGACAGTTGATTTATTTTATTGGATTTGAAGGAAGGAAATCATAAGTGTATGTGTTTGATTTTATTAAAGTGTTAAAAGGATTTAAATGGATGGAGGTATGAGAACCAATCATAGATGCATGATAGTTTTAATGGAAATAAGGAACCATAGGGTTCAGCCATGTGTATGGCCGAACCCCATGGAGAGACAATGATGGATAGTGTATCATGTTTAATGAATTTGAAATGGTTAATAATTTAGAAAGGTGTTGGGTTATTGGATCAAAAAGAATGGAAAAAAAAGAGCACCAAAACACAAGGGCGAGGTTCGGCCATGGTGAATGGCCGAACCCCACCAAGTACTCGTTATGGATTTAGATATCATAGGGTTTGGCCATGTGTATGGACCCCATGAACCTTTTGGTGGACCCTTTTTGGGACTTGGTTATAAATAAATAAACCAACTAATTAGCCATGGATGATTAATGGCATAGAATGTAATTAAGGGTGAAAAGGATGAACCATGGGTTCAGCCATTGTGTATCGCCAAACCCCATGGAAAATATTTGGTGGATTTAAATGGTGATCAATTATAAACATTTGTGGTACAAGTGATTAGATGTGGAGGTCATGATCTTGTATCTAACTTGAAGATCAAAGGGTTGAAAGATGAGCATAAAATCAAGGGAGTGAGGTTCGGCCACGGTGTATGGCCAAACCCCACTAATGAATTTTATGGACTCATGATGTTATGTGTGTTAGATGGATAATGTGTTAATGATTAGATTAACGGATTGGTGATTGGATTTAATTAAAAGGATCAAGTGATTTGAAAGAGGGACAAAAAATCAAGATGGTGAGGTTCGACCATGTTGTATTGCTGAACCCCACAAAGTTGGATTTTAGTGGACTAAGGGTTAAAATCAAAGTAAGTTAGGTTCAGCCATGGTGTATGGCCGGACCCCACAAGTTGTGATTTTGGACGTAGATACCATTACAAATCAAATGGGTTGTTGATTTAATTCATGGATATGTTATAAGGTAACGGGACTACATAAAGAGGGCACGATCGTGATCGGTTGCCGGATTAAAGCTCAAGGACACCTTAGTTGTCTTGGGTAGGATTCTACCTTATTTGGAACCATGGTTGTGTATGTTGGTTTTATCTTATTTTTGTGAGTTATATTTTAAAATAATATGTTGCAAATATGAGGACTTAATGGTAGATTTATCATATAAAATAGCATGGAATTCATTAGCATCTCATGCATGGCATGGGGTGAAAGTTAAGTGACCGAGGGGGCCACACTCCGTCGGGGCATCCGAATAACCTATGTGGGGGAACCTTGATGATGAAAATCCCATCAAGAGTTAACCGGAGGGGCCACACTCAGTCGGGTCGTCCGAAAGACTTATGTGGGGGTACCTTCATGATGGGAACCCCATCAAGAGGATATGTTTGATTGTGATGGATGGGACTCATTGCATACATGGCATGGCATGATTTTACAAGGTTTTGATGTTATATTATTTATATGCATGTCTGATACTAACCATGTGTTAGCCATACCTAGAATTCCTACTCGGCGCGTTGTTCTAACGCCCTACTTCTACCCTAGTGAATGAAACAGGAAATGAAGGAAACGACGATCGTGAACGGAGTCAATCAGAAGAACTTTGGAATGTTTTATTGTTATTTTATTAAGTACTCAAGGACATGTAATTTGAGTAGTTAGACTTTGGCATGTAATAATTAGATATTTGCTATGGTTTGTGAATGGTTTGGTAAGAGTATTTAATCTAAGTTAATCTTATAAATGACTAAGTACTTTGCTATCTAAAATGGAGTAGTCTTAGGTTCTTTTATAATCCGCATTCAGTTTATGTATATTCCGCAATGATAATAAGTTACTATGTGTGAACCGTTTTCATGGACTTAGTCCATGCACACATAGGGTTGGCCAGTTAAGGTTCGGACTCTAGAAGTCCGGACTTAGCTCGCTTCATGACGTCCCGCTCCCTATCACTTTTTTTTTAAAAAAAAATAGACACTGATTTTCGGAAAGCAAGTGAAAAAGGGCAGGGCATTACAGCCAAAACCGTTGGCATGGAGTGGTGTGTGCCATGTGGAGGGCATGCACCCTCTTGTTTGGTCAAAGAGCCCATGGGGAAGACTCCACATTGATGAGGGTGGAGTCTAACCCAAGGAAACCCAAGACAAGATGGAGAAAAGCTAGGGTTTTCCATCTCATCTCTCATCTCACTCTCTCCTTCTTTCCCTCCCTCTCCTAGCCAACCCTCACCCTAAAAGAAAAAAGAAAAAGACTTAGAGAAATTTGAGATCTCAAGCTCCTCTCCCTCCCACTCAAGGCCGATCCACCCTCTCAAGACAAAGGACTTAGAGTATTTTCCATTCTCTCCTTCTCTCCCTCTCTCAAACCTACACTCCAAGGCCGAACCACTCATTGGGATTTTTATCTTAGTCCTTCTTCATACTCTTGGCCGAAGATCAAGGAGGAAGAAAGAAGAAAGACTAAGGAGAAGAGTGGAGGAACAAGAAGAAGCAAAAGAAACCGGAGGAGTCGCAGAAGCGGTAAGTATACCTTGATATGTTTTATTAATTTGAAAGAGTTAAAGGAAGCCATGGAACTCCATTTTCTTGGATTGAAGAGTGGCCAAAATATTATGGGCCATGGATTTAAAATCCATCCGAGAGATGAGATAGAAAATGGACAAACCGTAATGGGTAAGATAGGCTATGATTAATGGATATGATTAAGGACACTATGTATATAAGGCTTAAGCATGGAAAATGGTTAAGGATCATGGTTCAGCCCTTGCATGGCCGAACCCTGATTATCATGTATATATGGTAAAGACCTCATGCATGCCTAAGATAAGGTAAATGATCAAGGTGCATGGTTTGGCCTTTGCATGGCCAAACCCTGGGATTTTTTATATGAGAACCATCAAAGACAAAAAGGGGTTGGATGAGGTTCGGCCATGATGTATGGCTGAACCCCATCAAGGTAACAAATCATGGATGTATGTTATTTTTAAAGGAAATAATGAACCATAGGGTTCGGCCATGTTGTATGGCCGAACCCCATAGAAGGGTGTTAATGATTCTAAAATGTTTTAAATGGATATATGTTAGTGATTTTAAGAGGGTTTTAAATGGGGGAAATAATGGAGAAATGCTAATGATTTTAATGGTCCAAAATGTTGTAAAGGTGAAGAACCATGGACCATGGGTTCGGCCATGTTGTACGGCCGAACCCCATGAGATATTGATGAACTTAGATGGGTTTGAACCATGGAAATGATGGAAGACATGCTGATGGACCTTGGGTTATGGATCTAATGTGGTAGATGATTTAAGGAAGAGGAAAAATGACATCATGGGTTCGGCCATGTTGTATGGCTGAACCTGTAACGCCCGTCCCATTTTCACCATAAATCAGAGTCTATTTAATTTTTTTTTTTTTTTATAAAAGTGACAACGGGCGCAGACGTCGCAACGCGAGTTAAGTCCGAGCTTCTAAAGCCCGGTCCTTAACTGGCCAACCCCACACGTGCTCCGAACGAAGTCCACTAGAATGGTTCACGCGTAAGAAGTAAGCTCGCGGAATATAATTATATGCGGAACATTATAATAGAGACTAACCTACCAGTTTTTAGATAGAAGGGAAGATACATCATTAAATTACTAAAATACTCCTATGTTCATAATCATGTCTCAAAATGATAACGTCCAGAGTATAATCCAAACCATGGCAAGAAATCTGAAATTATTACAAGCCGACAAGTTAAGCTACTTAAATTACAATTTTCCAAAATAAAACTTAAACAACTAAGTAGCCGTTTTCCCAAGCTCTTAAGCTTGGTTCCCGTCGCGTCCACCATTTCCGCCTTCTCCTGTGTCATCAGCTAGGGTAGAAGTAGGGCGTTAGACAACGCGCCCAGTAGGACTCCAAGTAGGGCTAGCACATGGATTAGTGATAACAGCATACAGATAACAATATAATAAAACCCATGAAATGAATGCCATGCCATGGATGCCTATGTCATGTGTCCCACCCATCATCCATGTCATCAAATAATGTCATATGCCCCTTGACGGTAAGGCCTCGTCAAGGTGTCCCCATGTTTGCTTCTCGGTCGCCCCGACGTAGGATGGACTCTGGTTATAGCATATCAAGCTATCCCCATGTTTGTTTCTCGGTCGCGCTGGCGGAGCATGGACTCCGGTTATAGCACCTCAGGCTATCCCCATGTTTCTTCTCGGTCGCCCCGACGGAGCATGGACTCCAGTTATAGCATCTCAGGCTATCCCCATGTTTGTTCTCGGTTGCCCCGACGGAGCATGGACTCCGGTTCCTTTATTTTCCCGCCCATGCCATGCATGAGATGTAAGTGCATTATGCTATGTAGTATATATATATATAATTCATATATTTAATACATATAATCCATAGCATTGGAAATATAAGCCATAACATTTAAAATATAATCCATAGCATTTAAAATATAATCCATAGCATTTAATTATAATCCATAGCATTGGAAATATAAGCCATAGCATTTAAAATATAATCCATAGCATTTAAAGCCCATCTTAAAATAGATCATATAATTACCGAAATAAAATACGGAAACCATCACATACACATAATCCACGGCTTACAAAGAGGTAGGAATCCTACCGACTACCGATAACGTCCCTTTCCGTTTTCTTCCGATAATTTCGGTTGCCGATCGCGTACCGTTTGCGATGTCTCGATACCTTATTATACATTTTCCAAGTTAGTCCATATCTTATCCATGATTAAGTCCCTAACTGATCATAAACCTAGATCCATTAATGATCCCTAACCATGTTACAAGATTATCAAAATCAGCCCTTAACTTATCCTCATTTCCATTGATTTAAACACAATGCATAATTCCAAGTTTTTGCCCATTAAACATTCTAATTTTTGTGAGCCTAAAACGTACCAAACCTAAGCTCCATTTAATCACTCATAATATCATCTTAATGCACCCAAGTCCATGTCCAACCTACATGGGTTCGGCCATGTGCCATGGCCGAACCCATGGTTCTTCATTGTGGCCAATAATTACGGTTTTGCCACTACACTCCCATGGTTTAATATCTCCTCCATCCATGTACATTTTTGTCCATAATTCCTCCATATACTTAGATCCATTAATGACTTACGAATCATGTCATAGGATCATTAAAATCAGCCCCTTTAATTTAACATAATCTCCATTTATCCTACCAGATTAATAGTGACCTCTGAAAAATACTCAAAATTGTACATTTCAATTCAGTCGACTGAATTAGGAGTTCAGTCGACTGATTCCTGCCTAACTACAGTTCTCTGCCTTTCCCGCAGATTTTCAGTCGACTGAAATACACATTCAATCGGCTGAAACATGGTTTGTACCCTTTCAGTGTATTGAATCACAGATTCAGTCGGCTGACTTTGAATCAGGTTATCTGTTTGTTCAGCCAGTTCATTTTCAGTCGACTGAATCATAGATTCAGTCGGCTGAACTACCAACCAACCATTTACGTGTTCAATAAGCATCCCTTCAGTTGACTAAATCATATATTTAGTCGGCTGAAACTTCCAGAACCCTTTTCTTATCCGAGACGTTTGTGTTCAATCGACTGAATCATCAGATTCAGTCGGCTGAAACTCCTAGAAACTCTTATTTTCAACCTCCATTAGTTCAGTCGACTGAATCCCTTATTCAGTCGGTTGAAACACCCAGAAACTTGTTTCTGATTTGTCCATTATCAGTTCAGTCTACTGAATCTTTGATTCAGTCGACTGACTGTTTTGTCAATCTTTTCCATTGCATATTTTGTAACCCTTCCTTCATGATTTCCATAAAAAACATAACATCCTGTTTGGAGATACTTACCAATCCGTGGCTCTCCCGGTTGTCTTTTGCTCCTCTTGTTCCTTAGCCTTTCTCCTTTTTCTTTCTCCTTGATACTTGGCCAATGGTGATCTTGATCAAGATGAGATCACCAAGGTTTGGTTCGGCCAAGGTGTAGTAGGTTTGAGAGGGAAAAAGGAGGAGAGAATGGGAAAATATCTCAAGTCTTGGGTCTTAGGAGTATGGTCGGCCAAGCTTGGGTTCTCTTCTTTCCCTTCTTTTCTCTTTGGTGTTTTCTTTGGAAGAGAGGGGAGGATGGTTTTGGAAGAGATGGAGAGATGGAGAGAGTGAGATGACGGAAATGAGATGGAAAGCCATCTCCCATTTAGTTTTGGGCTTGACTCCATCGACCAACCATCATGGAGGGGGGGTATGGCCTTGCATGCTCCCAATCTTAGGGCCATTGTCCCCTTAGTGGGGGTGGTTGGGATGAGGTGGAACCACCACCCATTCCAATGAATTTGGTGAGTCAAATAAGATGGAAATCATCTTGACTCACCCCTTTTCCTATGTGACTCACTCCCCTCTTGACTCACTTAATTATTTATTTGTTACTTAACTTAGGCCCTTTAATTTCATAATTTAATTTCTATTTATTTCCCTTCAATTCCTTCATGAATCGACCCATGGTTGACCAAGCCAACCATGGTGGCCGGCCCCACCAATTCCTTAGCCAACCCGCCACCTCACTTGATGAGGTGGAGGTGGGTCCCACTTGGTTATGCTAGCTTAATCATCTCATCATTACCTTAGGGGGTTTAATTTCAATCAATTGGGTCACCATTGGGCCCATGGCCCAATTAAATTCTTTTCTACCATTTACCTTAGTGTTTGAATCAATTTTGATCCATTTGGTCCCACATGGTTATCGGGCCCACTTTGACCATTATTGACCCTTTAAATGGATTCCGTCCAATCCATGGTCCATTGGACCATACTTGGTCCTTTGCCCCAAAATTTGATCCATTTAACATCCATAATATCAAAATTCCAATTTTTCCATTATTAAAATAAATAAATGCCATATATATGTTGATTTAAAAATTCGGGCTATTACAATAGAATCCTCTTTTGAAATTTTCGTCCCGAAAATTTGAGCGAAGTAGGGGTTCAAAACAACTCATGCAAAGAGCTCCGGATGAGCGGTTTTCATCTCCGACTTAAGTTCCCAGGTGGTCTCTTCATTGCCATGTCGTTCCCATACCACTTTGACGAACTGAATGGCGCGGTTCCGCAGCACCCTTTGTTCGCTCCCGATCACTCTGATCGGCTTCTCCACATATGTCACATCGCTTTGTACATCGATGTCTTGAATATTCAACACATGAGAAGGATCGGGGTTGTACTTCCTCAGCATGGACACATGAAATACATCATGTAGAGCTGATAATTGTGGAGGGAGTGCCAACTGATAAGCTACCCCCCCACCCTGACCCTTTTCAGGATCGAAAACGGCCCCACAAATCTAGGTGATAGTTTCCCCTTCTTCCCGAACCTCATGTGTCCCTTCCGTGGTGAGACTTTTAAGAACACTAAGTCTCCCACCTCAAACTCGAGGAACCTTCTCTTTTTGTCGGCATAACTCTTCTGACGGCTCTGTGCAGTGAGTAGATGTTGCCGTATCAGTTTAATCTGTGTTGTAGTCTCCGCAACCAAATCCGGTCCAATCAATGCAGGTTCACCGGCCTCTGTCCAACACACTGGTGATCTACACGGCCTACCATACAAGGCCTCAAAGGGAGCCATATGGAGGCTTGCCTGGTAACTGTTATTGTAAGAGAACTCCACCAGTGGCAAATGATCTTCCCATCCGCCCTTGAAGTCTAGCATGCATGCTCTCAGCATATCCTCCAGTGTCTGTATCGTCCTCTCTAACTGTCCATCAGTCTGTGGATGAAATGCTGTGCTAGTCAATACGTCGGTCCCCATAGCCGACAGCATGCCCTGCCATACTCTGCCGGTGAATCGGCCATCCCTGTCGGACACAATAGACCAGGGAATACCATGTAACCTGATGATCTCTCGGATGTACCGTCGACCCAAAGTCTTTGATGAATCGGTCATCTTGATGGGAAGGAAATGTTCAGACTTGGTCAACAGGTCCACTACGACTCATATCGCATCATTGCCCTTTGATGACCTTGGCAACCCTGTCACAAAGTCCATGGTTATGTGCTCCTATTTCCATTCTGGCACCGGTAAGGGTGCGAGTAAACCCGGTGGTTTCCGATGTTCTGCCTTAACCTGTTGACAAGTTAGGCAACAAGCAACAAATGCTGCTACATCTTTCTTAAGTCCATGCCACCAATAGTGCCTCTTAAGATCATGATACATCTTGGTGCTGCCCGGGTGGATAGAGAGTTTTGTTTGGTGTGCTTCAATAAGTAACTCTCTTCTGCAATTCTTAGGCACATATGTCCTGCCTCGGAACATAAGACCATGCCCTGGTTGTAACTCCCACTCCGGTACAACCTCACTGGTAGACATTTTAGCCCAAATCTCCTCCACCTCTGGATCTGTCCGTTTCTCCCGTTCAATCTCAGAGACCATGTTGGATCGTATGATCAGATTATATATGGTCCCATGATTATTGAGGTAGAGTTTAAATTCTCTAATGGTATTCAACACCTCCCATTCCGTCCAGATCAAACTGGCTACTGTCGCATGTGACATGCGGCTGAGAGCGTCCGCCACTTTGTTCGCCTTGCCAGGATGGTACCGAAGTGCGAACTCATAATCCGCCAGATATTCCATCCATCTGCGCTGTCTCATGTTGAGTTCCTTCTGATTAAATAAGTACTTCAGACTCTTGTGATCTGAGAACACCTCAAACTTTTCACCATAAAGGTAGTGTCTCCAGCTTTTGAGAGCGAAGACCACTGCTGCTAGTTCTATATCATGTGTGGGATAATGGCATTCATGAATTTTCAACTGTCTTGATCCATACGCCACTGCATGATTACCTTGACTGAGTGTACACCCCAGTCCCTCACCGGAAGCATCTCAGTACACTTCATAATTTCTACCTCTTTCCGGCAAGATCAGAATAGGAGCGGTCGTAAGCCTCTCCTTTAGTTCCTCAAATCTCTGGTTGCATGGATCTGACCACAGAAATTTGACTCCTTTCTGAGTGAGTCGGGTAAGTGGAGCTGCAATCTTGGAAAAGTCCATGATGAATTTCCGGTAGTAACTGGCCAATCCCAGAAAACTGCGGATCTCGGTCACATTCGTCGGCGCTTTCCACTCCTTTACTGCCTCCACTTTAGCCGGATCCACGGCTATTCCTTCCTCTGATATAATGTGCCCCAAGAAGTTGACTTCAGATAGCCAGAATTCACATTTGCTGGCCTTGGCATACAATTGGTTCTTCCTCAAGGTGTCTAAGACTAGTCGCAGGTGCTCGGCATGTTCCTTCTGACTTTTGGAATAGATCAGAATATCATCAATGAATACAATCACAAACCGATCCAAGTAAGGACAGAATATCCTATTCATTAGGTCCATGAACACAGCCGATGCGTTTGTAAGTCCAAACGGCATGACCACATATTCATATAAGCCATACCGTGTCCTGAAAGCTGTCTTCTCTATGTCCTCCTCCCTAACCCGGATTTAGTGGTACCCGGACATTAGATCAATCTTGGAGAAGTGAGAGGAACCCCTGAGTTGATCAAATAGATCGTCAATCCGAGGTAGGGGATATTTATTCCTGACAGTCAGCTGGTTCAACTTTCTATAATCCACATACATTCGAAGGGTACCGTCTTTCTTTTTCACAAATAACACTGGAGCTCCCCATGCGGATGTGCTGTTCCGAATAAAACCCAGTCTGAGCAGTTCATCAATCTACTTTTTCAACTCAGTCATCTCAGCTGGTGCCATCCTATAATGGGGTAACGATGCTAGAGCGGCGCTGGGGTATAACTTGATCTCAAAGTCTATGTCCCTCTTGGGTGGTAAACCAGGGAGCTCTGCTGGGAATACCTCGGCATAATCTGCTACTACCACCGGAAGTTCAGTTATTGGTGCCCTATCTAATCTGAGGCTGTTCAAGGCAAGATGGTTCAATTCTTCCTGTAGCCTTCTAGGGATGCCCTGTCTGTCAGCGTGTACCACATACCGCTTTCCCTCGGGTGACCAAAATATCACCCTACGAAGATGCCAATCAATGTGGGCCTGATATGTAGTCAACCAGTCCATGACAAGTATAACATCGTATTCAGCCATATCGATGACTAAATAGTTGAACTCGAATCTGAATCCCGCGAGTTCAGTGTTCAATGCCGTACATATGAGTCCTAATGATGTGTCTCCAACGGGGGATACAATGGTGAGTGATGTGCACAGGTTTTGTACTAATGTGCCCGTAGCAGATATGAATGCAGCAGATATAAATGAATGTGAAGCTCCAAAGTCAAATAATGTAACAACATAGGAACTACCAACTACAGCCATACCTTGCATCACCGAACGATCCACCGCTACTGGAGATGGTATGGTAAAAAGCCGTCCAGATCCTGTAGGGTTTGGCTCCCGTCCCGCCTGGTTGTATGTTCTGCCTCCTCGTGACTGAGTTGATCTAGCTGGAGGGCGGAAGGAACCCTTGGAGTTAGAGGGTCGGCTGATCTGTGGACACTCCCTCTTGAAGTGCCCTGTTGGCCACACTGGTAACATGTGTTCCCACCCCGGGGAACCTGTGTGACTGATGCTGATGGGGAGCGCTGTAGATCCCATGGAGGGTGAGGGTCTGCTAGAATTCGGGCGGAACTTCTTGTTGGGTTGAAAGGTACCCCGCCCACTTTGCCCTCTGTGGTTGTCAAACCGTACTATTTCATTCAACTCCCGCTCCGCTATGGTGGCCCTGCTGACCACCCCTGCCAGTGTAGGTTCCTTGAATATTGTCACCCTGGCTCTGATGTTTGGTCGAAGGCCCAATTCAAATTTGCAGGCCCTCCGGTGTTCGGTATCCACCATATAAAATGCATAGATGGATAGACTGAGGAACTCTCTGTGGTATTCTGCCACAGTCATATTGCCTTGCACCAGCGATAAGAAGGCTTGAGTCTGGCGCTCTCTTTCCTCCTCCGGAAAATACTGCTCCAGAAAAGTGGCTGAGAACCATTCCCATGTCATGATGGTCCTTTCCCTTTCCGGCACCAGAGCTTGCTGTTTTTCCACAATTTCCCACCAACTACCGGCATCCTCGATCAGTTGAGAAGTGGTCAGTAAGATCTTATCAGCGGGACTGGAGATCTGGAGCAAATTCAAGATCTGAGTGATCCTTTTTAACCAATGCTCCGCTCCGACAGCCCTTTTTTTTCCCCTGAAATAGGGAGGGCACTGTTGTTGGAAATCTCTAACCATGTTCCGTTTGTTGGAGTCGCTGGTGGTCGCGTCCCCATTCAAGTGTTGTTGGAGAACAGAGGTGACCACTGCTTGAACTAACTCCTTCAACTCGGGAGGTACAACAGGTATGTTCACACTATTTTGACCCTCCTTTTGATGAGGCGGCTGTACCTCCTCCTTTTGAAGGGTATTTTTTTGTTACACAAGGATAACCAAGAGCACAAGTTGGGGAGATGGAGGGTTTCCATGTCATGACGGAAACCCAAGGGGCACACGGTTGGAGTTTCAACTCATAGGATGAAAGCCCCAAAGGAAGTATTAATGAGGGAGGTGAAGAGTTGTAGTGGTTACAAAGGGGCATCACCCAAAAGACACCACCCAAGGCCAATCCTCTCTCATTGAACAAGACAAGAAACACTTAGAAGTGTTCTACCTTGACTTCTCCCTCTCTCACTCAAGGTCGACCCTCTCATTGAACAAGAAAAGACTTAGGGTTTCCATTCTTTCCTCCTCTCCCTCTCTCAAACCTACACTCTTTGGCCGAACCCTCTCTTTGGGTTTTCATCTCAAGACCTCTCAAGCTCACACTTTGGCCAAAGATCAGGGAGGAAGAAAGAAGAAAGACTAAGGAAGTAAAATATCGGAGGAGCAAGAAGGAGTGAAAGAAACCGGAGGAGTAGCGGAATCGGTAAGTACTTGATGAGATTTTATTAAGTAAGAAAAGATGGTCAAGGAACATGATTTGGACATTGCATGGCCAAACCCTAATTTTATTATGGCTAGGGACTTTATGCATGTCCCATGTGAAAAATGGTGAATGATCAAGAATCATGGTTTGGCCCTTGCATGGCCAAACCGTAAGTTTATGCATGAGAACCATCAAAGGATCAAATCTTGGTTATATGATTTTTAAGAGAAAATAATGAACCATAGGGTTCGGCCAGGTTGTATGGCCGAACCCCATGGAAGGGTATTAAGGATTTTAAAAGGTTTAAATGGATGTATGTGGGAGATTATTGATGTTTAAAGGGTTTTGAGGATGAAAATCATGCAAATATGTTAGTGATTTCAAATAAGGTTTACATGCTGTAAATGATAAACTTGAAATGAGGAAATAAAGAAGAACCAAGGACCATGGGTTCGGCCATGTTGTATGGCCGAACCCCATGGAGAAATATTAATAGATTTGTTATGGATCTTTGGGTTTTAAATGATGACCTAATTGTATGATTAAACTCCCCATGGAGGGACTTTGTTTATGGACCTAAGAGTGTAAATGATTTAAAGGAGAAGATGGAAATGAGACATCATGGGTTCGGCCATGGTGTATGACGAACCCCATTGACCATTTTTAAAGGGTCATTTAGAGATCCATGTATGATTAAATAAATGAATGATTATGCTAGGAGATGGAGGGACTTGATTTATAGACCCAAGGTAGTAAATGATTTAAAGAGAGGATTAAAATGGGACACCATGGGTTCGGCCATGTTGTATGGCCGAACCCCATGAACCATTTTAATGGGTTATTTATGAATCTAGGCATGTTTAAATGAATGAAATGTTTAGTCATGGATCTATGTTATGGACTTAAGTATGGGTAAGTAAAGTGATTACCTATGGAAGGAAAGAATGGCCAAATGGTGAAGGACCATGGGTTCGGCCATGGTGTATGGCCGAACCCCATGGATTATGCTTTTGGATCTAGGCTTGAATAAGTGGCGTAAATGTATGATTGAATCATGGAAGTGAAGGACCATGGGTTCGGCCATGTTGTATGGCCGAACCCCATGGAGAATGTTTTTGTGGACTTAGGATTTATTAATACTAAATGATTAACTTATGTGTGATTGGTTAAATCAAAAGAGGGACCAAAACCAAGTGGGTGAGGTTCGGCCATGTTGTATGGCTGAACCCCATTAAGGCATGTTTATGGACTTAAACATGGTTGGAAATCAAAGGGATCATTGGCATGACTTATTTATGTAATAAGGTAACGGGACCTCGTAAGCGATGTACGATCAGTTTGACGCGATCGGTGAGCGGTTTTCGGACGAAAACGCAAGGACACATTAGTTGGTCATTGGTAGGATTCTTACCTCATTGAAACCATGGATATGTATATATATGATGATTTTGATTCATGTTTGATAAGTTATTTTGGTATCAAATAATATTTTCAATGATGGGATTTTAATGCTATGATTTGTATAATTGCATAGCATGTTGGCATTTGCATCTCATGCATGGCATGGGAGGGATGAAGTGTAACCGGAGACCACACTCCGTTGGGGCGTCTGTAAGGTATTCGTGAGGGTACCTTGATGTGCATTATCCCATCAAGAGGTAACCGGAGACCCACGCTCCGTCGGGGCGTCCATAAGGCATTCGTGAGGGTATGATGTATGTTTGTAATGTAACTGGAGTCCACGCTCAGTCGGGGCATCCGTAAGGCATTCGTGAGGGTACCTTGATGAGGAGATTCCATCAAGAGGATACCATGTGTTTGTGATATGGAAGATGGGTGGGACTCATGGCATATGATACCCATGGCATGGCATTGAATCAGCATGATTATGATCTCTATTATCATGCATTGTTTCTGTTTTTTATCTGTATGAATGGATCTTTATTATCATACACTGTTTTGGATATGATGTTTTACAGATATGACATGATGTATTATATCTGGATTTTTACATTAACCCATGTGTTTGACCCTAATTGGAATACCTACTGAGCGCGTTGTCTAACGCCCTACTTCTACCCTAGTTGATGACATAGGGAATGGACGGAACAACGGATATGATTGGAGCCAAGCTTAGGAGCTTGGATGATTAAGTTTCATTTTGTTTAAGTTACTCATGGATAATGTATTTGAGTAATTAGTTCCTGGGACTGTAATAACGTAGATTATTTGTTATGGTTTGGAATGTTAATTTTGGATATTTTAACGTAAGATAATTATGATTAAGTGATGGACTCCTTGCTATCTAAAATGGAATAGAATTATGATTCTATTATAATTTTGTATCTATGATTTATTCCGCATGTTTAACTTGAGTACGTGTGAACCGTTTTAGTGGACTTGGTTCACGCACACGTATGGTTGGCCAGTTAAGGGTTGGGCTTTGGAAGCTCAGACTTAACTCGCGTTGTGACGTCCCCGCTCTCTCTCACACTTTTATTTAAAAAAAAATAATAGACTTTGATTTTCGGCGAGTGAAAAAGGGCAGGGCGTTACAATTAGTATCAGAACGAAATGGAGGGGTGAATCTTTCGAAGTAAGCTTAAGACGGTATCATGTCTCACTGACAGATAAGAATCCCAACTGACTGACTCTTCGGAGTCTGTTGCACGGGGGCCGGATTAATTTACTTCTTTAGACTCAGACTGAAACATTAATCTGAGAGCAACACTTGACGAAAAAGGAATGATAGCAAGGGAAGTACAGTCACTATAAATTGGATTTATCAAACATAGAAAAATAGGAGATATTTCCCCGATTTCCCCAAAACGAGAAACAACGCTTGATACGTAGGAACTTTCCCCAAAAACAAAGAAATACAAAGAGTGCTTATTTGGCAATTTCCCCAAAACAAGGAACATCAAGATTTTCCCCAAAATAAGCAAAATTATGTGATACATAGGGAAATTCCCCAAAATAAAGATTAGTTTGATTAGAACCGCAATTGACATTGATATGTTTTTGTTGTTGTGATACAAATATGTCGAGTAACATAGAGTATGCAGAGTTGTGGGACAGAGGAACCCCTAGTTGTCCTATAGATCTGGTTTTTTCTTCCAACAACTCCAGTATGCCAGACCGTGCTATGGAAGTTAATGTAGACGTCCAAGTAGGATCACCCGAGGATGTCAAAGTGATTCCAACCCCTTTTCCAGAAGAGAATATGGGAGATATCCCAATGATGGGAGAATCTGTAGAGGAGATAGGCCCGCCAGGGTATATGTGGGAATTGTGCAACCAGGAGGGGCACAACTGTACTTTATGCCCCTACCCCCTTGAGGTTATTTGTCTTGTTTGTGGACTTCACGGGCACGGGAAGGAGAGGACTAACTGTCTTTACATGGGGGAACCGAGAATAATACCCTGTTTGACTTGTGGAGTGTTGGGGCAGACGTCGACGACATCCCTGACAACTTCTTCGATTTTGGTGATGATGCAGGGTCTTCTACAGAAGGTTAGGCTAAGAAATGGTAAGAAAATCTCGGGGAAAGGGGAGATTTTGTAAGGGTTGTGGGTGCGTTTTGTTCTTTGAAGGGTTTTTTCTAGCCGCACCAACCCTGGTTTTGTGATGGAAGTTTGAATGATTTTTAATAAAGTATGCAAACTTAAGAGTTTATGAGGACTTTGGCACTGAGATGTAGGTGACGAGGTCACTTGATTATATTGAGACGTGGCATGGGTGCGTCCCTCACATGATATTGATGATTGAGATGTGGTATGGGTATGTCCCTCACCTGATATTGATAACATTATGCCTTAGTCTGTTGGAAAAAGGAGATTGTCCGATTAGTAGATCATTGCGTCTCACCTTTGTGTAGTTAAAATGATGAGATAAGTATATAGATTCCATGAGTAAGGCCTAGAGTAGCTGTGAGACCGTGGGAGGCTCGATATGAACATACGGAGATTTGGTCCCGTAGGGTTGCCGTTGAGGAGTGGATCCTTCACATGCTACGCGCTGGAGGGCGCTCTCACGGCTATTTTGCACACTTGATGTGCATTGATGCGCAGAGCTAGATACTATTTTACCCCATGGGGGTGGTGCTAGCTTCGTTAGACACGGTTCGACCGCCTTAGAGCTTGACTGAATCACCTTTGGGGTGAAGGGATGCAGGGCGAGGTAGACTTGATCACGTTAGACGTTGGTCTTCCACTTAGTAAGTCATGGGCCCTAAGTCTTGCTAGGGGTCAGGGTATATTTATGATTTGATATTGTTGCCACAGTCACGCAGTGATTCATTCGAGTGTTGTTCTTACGGATAGAATATCTCATGGTAGATGTTGTGCCCTGGATTAATTATGCCCAAGGATAGATTATGCCCATGGAAGGATTATATTCATGGATGGTTATTAACCATGGATAGATGATACTCACTGATAGAGTGATACCAGGGATGGATGTGTATAACCCGTGGATGATGGTTCCCGTGTGGTTTGGATTGATGCTGGGTATCGTTACCATGGTAGACATGTTGGTAGTGTGATGGACCTGTTGGTCCCATAGATGACATATTGTTCTAATGATTGGGACATGTTTCGATCTACATCCCACGTTATAAGAAAAAGGTGTTAGTCGTATTACGACTTGTATCACAAGAAAGTTAGTGTTGAGAGATACTCAGTATCGTAGAAGTTTTAAACAAAAGGTGTTAGTCACATAGTGACTTATGTGCAAATGAAGATATGCTTAATTTTGGAGATGTACTTAGTGGAAAAGATAAGAATCTAGTGAAACTCGAATAGGAAGTTATGGACGACTGCCGAGTTAGACTGGCCAGCTGACTCTATAGTTAGCCGATGGAGTTCCAAAAGAGTACAGCTAGAAACCTAGTTAAAGTGGAATCAGCGAAAGCCTTGAGCATAGGCTCGCACTGGCAGGCTAGCTCACTAATAAATTTTCAATGAGGGGCAAGGTCATCACCAACCTCACACAAAGAGTAGACGAATGAACGTATTGAGCAAGTACGTTTGGAAAATATCTTGGTAGCAGGTAAAGTGAAATAGAGTACATTGATCTACATGAGATCGCAAATGGGCTCACGAGAAAAAGAGATAACATGAGACAGAGTAAATTCTGCGAGAATGAAACTCATAGGTTGATATGAGTGATTTTGATGTAATTAAGTGGTACCTAACAAGATTTATAAATTAAAAGGAGATTAAAGGGAACTTGGATCGGAAATGAGAATAGCTCACCCTGAACTATTTAAGTAATCTGTTTGAAACCCTACTTCGCTCGATTTTCGGGACGCACGCTGGATTTTCAATTCATGAATATATATGGAAATTGTCCATTTAATTTGTAAATTAATGGAGATGGATCTTAGATGAGTAAGGAGTTGGGTCAATTGCCCAATTAAAACCCAATGGATATTGGATAAGGTTCAATTGAAAAAAATGGGTAAGATTTATTTAATTGGGTCAAGGTTGTCAATTAGGTCAAAATACCCAATTGGGACCCAATGGGTCATGGTTGACTTGGTCAACCACCAAATAAGTTCAATCTTAATTAAAGTGTGGCTGAATTAAATTGGAAATGGAATCAAGGAATTGAGTTGATTTTAAATGAGTTAAATAGAGTTGAATTAAAGATATGAGTTGAGTTAAAGAGGTGAGTTGGATGGAAAGTTAATGGGACTTTCATCTTAAGTGAGTTAGGAGAGTAAATGGAGAGTTGCATCTCATAAGACCAAACCTAAGAGTACACACGTTGGGGGAGGTAGGAGTTTCATCTCATGGGATGAAACTCCAAAGGGATCATTAATGAGGAGGCGAAGGGTTTTTTGTTGTTACACAAGGATAACCAAGAACACATGTCGGGGAGATGGAGGGTTTTCATCTCATGATGGAAATCCAAGGGGCACACGGTTGGAGTTTCATCTCATAGGATGAAACCCCCAAAGGAAATATTAATGAGGGAGGTGAAGAGTTGTAGTGGTTACAAAGGGGCATCACCCAAAAGACACAACCCAAGGCCGATCCTCTCTCATTGAACAAAACAAGAAACACTTAGAAGTGTTCTACCTTGACTTATCCCTCTCTCACTCAAGGCCGATCAAGATGGCATAACCAAGTGGGGCCCACCTCCACCTCATCAAGTGAGGTGGCGTGTGGACCAAGGCATAGGTGGGGCCGACCATCATGGTTGACTTGGTCAACCATGGATAAGTCAAAGGGAATTAAGGAGGATCAAGTGAATTAAGTTGAATTAATTATGGTGAAAATCACCTAAGTTAATTTTAATTAGACCAAGGTGACATGGCCGAATGGGGCCCACCTCCACCTCATCAAATGAGGTGGCGGGTAGGCTAAGAATTAGTGGGGCCGGCCACAATGGTTGACTTGGTCAACCATGGGTGGATTCATGGAGGAGAATTAAGGAAATTAGATGGAATTAAATGATGTAATTAAGGGACCTAAATTAAAGTATCAAATTAATTAATGAATTAATTAAATACTTAGGTTAGTCAAAGGGGTCAAATGAGGAGTCAAAGGGGTTAGTCAATGGGTGGTTTCATCTCATTGAAACCACCCAAACCACTCAAACAAGACACCCAAAACCGTTGGCAAGGGGTGGTGGTTTCATCTCAACCACCACCACCAAAGCCATGTGAGCCCATACCCCTCCCCATGATGATGGTTAAATGGACTTGATGGGAAGACTAAACCACCCATCTAAAGACCCCAAAACCGTTGGCATGGTGGTGGTTTCATCCCAACCACCACTGCTAAGGCATGTGAGCCCATGCTTGGTTGGTGAATGGAAATGATGGTGGAGTCTAGCCCAAGCAACCAAGATGAAGATGGTTTCCATCTCATTTCTCCATTCCATTCTCATCTTACTCTCTCTCCCTCTCTCCCTCCCTCTCTTGGTCGATCCATACTCAAGGAGAAAGAAGAAGAAGCTTAGAAGAAAAGAGGGATAAACTAGGCTTGGCCGACCACCACTTCAAGACCTAAGGCTTGAGATATTTTTCCCATCCTCTCCTCCCCTTCCTCTCTCAAACCCACTCCATCATTGGCCGACCCAAACCTTGATGATCTCATTTTGATCAAGCACATCTTGGCCGAAAATCAAGGAGAAGAAGAAAGGAGAAAGACTAAGGATCCAAGAGGAGAAAAAAAAGCTGGGGGAGCCGTCGGATTGGTAAGTATCTCCAAACAAGAATTTACATTTTTTTTAAGGGTTAAAAATAGATCATGGAATCCATTTTCTTGGATTAAATGATGGCCAAAATATTACGGGCCATGGATCTAAAATCCATCCAAGGAAAGGATGAGAAATGGACAAACCCTAATGGGTGAGATGGGTTAAGAAAAATAAATGGACATTAAGGACATTATGTATTAAGATTTATTTAAGCATGGAAGTATGGATTTTTGAAGGAATCATAGGCCATAGGGTATGGCCGAACCCCATGGTAGGTGATTAAGTGATTTTAATGGGGTTTTAAAGAATGGAAGCCATGGAAGGTGGTTAATGATTTTAAAGGTTTTAAATGAATGAATGTTAGTGATTTTTAAAGAGGTTTTAAATTAGGAAAATCATGGAAGATGTTAATGATTTTGATGGCCTCAAAAGTGGTAGAGGAAGATGAACCATGAACCATGGGTTCGGCCATGGTGTATGGCTGAACCCTATGGTGATGTATTTGTAATGTTAATGGGTGTAAAATATGGAAAAATGATGGGGAATGTTGGTAGTTTTGATGGACTAAAAAAAATGAACCTAATGTTGATCAAAGGGGTGATTTAAATGTATGATGGAATTCCCTCATGGAGGGACTTGTGGTGGATCTAAAATGTAACAAAAGACCCAAGGAAAAATGGGGAAAAGACTTCATGGGTTCGGCCATGGTGTATGGTCGAACCCATGACCCATTTTACAAGTCATTTGATGGGTTAAGTTGGAGTTATGTATGTGTTTAAATTAATGGGGATTAGGTTAAATTAAAGGGGCTGATTTTAATGATTCTATGACATGATTGGTGAGTGAATAAGGGATCTAAGTTTATGGATCAAAAATGTGGTAAATGATCCAAGAGAAGTAAGGAGATTAACATCATGGGTTCGGCCATGGTGTATGGCCGAACCCATGACCCATTGAGAGCCATTTTATGGGCTAAGATTAAGGTCTATGTATGTGATTAAATTAATGGGGATTAGGTTAAGTAAAGGGCTGCTTTTAATGATTTTATGGCATGATTAAATGAGGCACTCATGGATCCAAGTTATGGATCAGTTAAGGACAAAAATTTACAAGGATGGAGGAAGTGTCTAACCATGGAAAAGGAGTGGCATAAATTGTAATTATGGCCAAAATGAAGAACCATGGGTTCGGCCATGGTGTATGGCCGAACCCCATAGAGGTTGGTCATGGACCTAGTGCCTTATGATAACCTTAAGTATGGATTAAATGAAGCCTAGGGTGCTGGTCTTTAAACTGACAAAATTAAGATAATCAATGGATTAAGATAGGACCCACAAACCTAATTAGTAGGGTTCGGCCATACACCATGGCCGAACCCCACTAAGGCATATGTTAGGGACATGGACATGATTAAAACATGGGTTTAATTGTTAATGTGTAATAAGGTATCGGACATCGCAAGCAGTACGCGATTGGTGACCGGATTATTGGACGGAAACGCTAAGGAATACTAGTCGTTATTTGGTAGGATTCCAACCTTATTGTAAACCATGAATTATGTGTGTATGGATGTTTTCTTAATTTATTTTGGTAATCATGTGCTATGTTTAAGATGGGTTTTTATGGCTATGATTTAAATATTATATGGCATATTGCATTTACATCTCATGCATGGCATGGGAGGGATACAAATGGAACCGGAGTCCATGCTCCGTCGGGGCGACCGATAAACATACATGGGGATATCTTGATGTGTTGAGATATAACCGGAGTCCAAGCTCCGTCGGGGCGACCGAGAAGCAAACATGGGGATACCTTGATGATGTTTTGCCATCAAGGGGGATACTTGTGTTGATTTATCTTGATGGGGTTTTTCCATCAAGGGGACTTTATGTATGATTGAAAAAGGACATTTGTACAAGGGTAAGGACAATGGGTGGGACTCATAACATAAGACACCCATGTCATGGCATTGATTTCATGGTATTGTTATATTATTCCCTATATGCATTGTATCACTAATCTATGTGTTAGCCCTACTTGGAGTCCTACTGGGCGCGTTGTCTAACGCCCTACTTCCACCTTAGCTGATGACGCAGGGGATGGCGGAAATGAAGGACGCGACGAGAGCCAAGCGTAGGAGCTTGGGGAAGCGGGCTAGTTAATTTACTTAAATTTATTTTGGAAATGTAATTTGAGTAACTTAGCTTGTCGGACTGTAATAATTTATATTTCTTGCTATGGTTTGGACTTTACTTTTGGATATTATGATTTTGAGGTAATTTAATAGTTTAAGTAATGTAACTTCCTTGCTATCTAAAATTGGTAGGATAGACTCTATTATAATTCCGCATTAAGTTGTAATTCCGCTAGCTTACTTTCTACGTGTGAACCGTTCTCGTGGACTTAGTTCCACGCACACGTAGGGTTGGCCAGTTAAGGGCCGGGCTTAGAAGCTAGGACTTAACTCGCGTCGTGACGTCCCGCGCCCTTTGTCACTCTTTATTTTAAAAAAAAAAAATAGACTCTGGTTTTTGGCTTGAGCACAGTGGAAAGGGCGGGGCGTTACAGTTGGTATCAGAGCGAAATCGGAAGAATGAATCTCTCGAAGTAAGATTAAGACGGTTTCACGTCTCACTGACGGATAAGAATCCCAACTGACCGACTCTTCGGAGTCCGCTGCACGGGGGCCGGGTTAATTTACTTCGATTGACTCAGACTGAAGCATTCAATCTAAGAGCAACATTTGACGAAAAGGAATGATAGCAAGGGAAGAACAATCACTCTAAGATTAGATCTATCAAACATAGCAAGATAGGGCTTATTTCCCCCAAAAATGAGAACACGACATTTTGATACTTAGGAAATTCTCCCCCAAAACAAAGTATACTCATTCGGTAAGTTTCCCCCAACTTGAAAGAAACTATTTGATATTTAGGAAGTCCACCCCCCCCCAAAAAAAAAAAAAAAGGTATACTTACTTAGCAATTTTTCCCCAAACTAAAAAGAAACACTTGATACTTAGAAAGTTTTCCCCAAAAACTAAGTAGGCTTATTTGGCAATTCCCCCCCACCCCCCCGACCCAAATGGAAAGAATGATACTAGATACTTAGGGAGTTTTTACCCCAAAACTAAGTATGCTTATTTGGTAATTTTCCCCCAAAATGAGAAACAATACTTAGGGAGTTTTCCCCCAAAAACTAAGTATGCTTATTTGGCAAATTTCCCCAAAATATGAATACGACAGTTTTATGAAGGAACTAAGTCAATAAATATTTTTCGATGACTTAGGAAATGCCTCCAAAAAGAAGGACTCGCTGAAATCCACAGGTAGAAGAAGAGGTACCACCACCTCATCAGAAAGAGGAGGTACAGTCACCTCATCAAGAGGAGGGACAAAATAGCGTGAACCTACCTGTTGTGCCTCCCGAGTTGAAAGAATTGGTTCAAGCGGTGGTCACCTCTGTCCTTCAACAACACTTGAATGGGAATGCGACCACCAGTGACTCCAACAACCGGAACATGGTTAGAGATTTCCAGCAACAGTGCCCTCCCTACTTCAAGGAAAAAGAAGGGGCTGTCGGAGCAGAACATTGGTTGAAAAAGATCACTCAGATCTTGACTCTACTTCAGATTTCCAGTCATGCTAACAGGATCTTGCTGGCTACATCTCAACTGATCGAGGATGCCGGTAATTGGTGGGAGGTTATAGAAAACAGCAAGCACTTGTGTCGGAAGGGGAAAGGACTACAACGACATGGGAATGGTTCTCAGCTACCTTTCTAAATCAGTATTTTCCGGAGGAGGAGAGAGAGCGCCAGACTCAAGCCTTCCTATCATTGGTACAAGGCACTATGATGGTGGCAGAATATCACAGGGAATTCCTTAGTCTATCCTGCTATGCATTTTATATGGTAGATACCGAGCAACAGAGGGCCCGTAAGTTTGAGCGGGGCCTTCGGCCGAGCATTAGAGCCAGGGTGACCATCTTCAAGGCATCTACACTGGCAGAGGTGGTCAGCAAGGCCACTATAGCAGAGCGAGAGTTGAATGAGATGGTGTGGTTTGACAACCGCCGAGGACAGAGTGGAAGGGGTGCATTTCAGCCCAACAAGAAGTTCCGCCCGAACTTTAGCAGACCCTCACCTTCCATTGGATCTACAGGGGGTTTTCGCCCCAATCAGCTCTCCCCATCAGCATCAGTCACTCAGGTTCCGCGGGGTGGGAACACATGCTACCAGTGTGGCCAACAGGGCCACTTCAAAAGGGAGTGTCCACAGATTAGCAAACCCTCTCACTTCAGGGGTCCCTTCCGCCCTCCAGTTTGACCAGCTCAGTCACGAGGAGGCAGGGCTTACAACTAGGCGGGGCGGGCGCCAAACCCTACCTGATCTGGACGGCTTTTTACCATAGCTCCTCCAGCAATGGTGGATCACTCCGTGATTCAAGGTATGGCCGTAGTTAGTAGTTCCTATGCTGTGGCATTATTTGATTTTGGAGCTTCCCATTCATTTATATCTGCTGCATTCATATCTACTACGGGTACATTAGTACAAAAACTGTCCACATCACTTACCATTGTATCCCCCGTCGGAGACACATCTTTGGGACTCATATACACAACACTGAACTCGCTGGATTCAGATTCGAGTTCAACTATTTGGTACTCGATATGGCTGAGCACGACGTTATATTTGGCATGGACTGGTTGGCCACATTTCAGGCCAATATTGATTGCCATCTTCGTAGGGTGATATTTTGGTCACCCGAGGGAAAGCGGTATATGGTGCACGCTGACAGACAAGGCATTCCTAGAAGGCTGCAGGAAGAATTGAACCACCTTGTCTTGAACAACATCATATTAGACTGGGCACCAGTGGCTGAACTTCCGGCGGTAGTAACAGATTATGCTGAGGTATTCCCAACAGAGCTCCCTAGTTTGCCACCCAAGAGGGATATAGACTTTGAGATCAAGTTATATCCGGCGCTGCTCCAGTATCATTGCCCCATTACAGGATGGCACCAGCTGAGATGACCGAGTTAAAGAAGCAGATTGATGAACTGCTTAGACTGGGTTTTATTCGGAACATCACATCAACATGGGGAGCTCTAGTATTATTTGTGAAAAAAAAAGACGGTATTCGGATGTGTGTGGACTACAGGAAATTGAACCAGCTAACTGTCAGGAACAAATATCCCCTACCCAGGATTGACGATCTATTTGATCAACTTAGGGGTTCCTCTCACTTCTCCAAGATTGATCTGATGTCCGGATACCATCAAATCCAGGTTAGAGAGGAGGACATAGAGAAGATAGCCTTCAGGACACGGTATGGCTTATATGACTATGTGGTCAGGCCATTTGGACTTACTAATGCACCGGTTGTGTTCATGGACCTGATGAATAGGATATTCTGCCCTTACTTGGATCAGTTTGTGATTGTATTCATTGATGATATTTTGGTCTATTCCAAGAGTCAGGAGGAACATGCTGAGCACCTACGGATAGTCCTGGACACCTTGAGGAAGAACCAGTTGTATGCCAAAGCCAGCAAGTGTGAGTTCTAGCTGTCTGAGGTCAACTTCTTGGGGCACATTATATCGGAGGAAGGTATAGCCGTGGACCCGGCTAAGGTAGCAGCAGTGAGGGAGTGGAAAGCTCCGACGAATGTGACCGAGATCCACAGTTTTCTGGGATTGGCCAGTTACTACAGGAAGTTCATCATGGACTTCTCCAAGATTGCATCTCCACTTACCCGACTCACACAGAAAGGAGTCAAGTTTGAGTGGTCAGATCTGTGCAACCGGAGATTTGAGGAGCTAAAGGAGAGGCTTACAACCGCTCCTATTTTGATCTTGTCGGAAAGAGACAGCGCAGATGGATGGAATATCTGGCAGATTATGAGTTCGCACTTCGGTATCATCCTGGAAGGCGAACAAAGTGGTAGATGCCTTCAGCCGCATGTCACATGCGACAGTAGCCAGTTTGATCATGACAGAATGGGAGGTGCTGAATACCATTAGAGAGTTTAAACTCTACCTCAACAACCATGGGACCATATATAATCTGATCATCCGATCCAACATGGTCACCAAGATTGAGCAAGAGCAACGGACAGATCCGGAGGTGAAGGAGATATGGACCAAGATATCTACAGGTGAGGTGGTACCGGAATGGGAATTGCGACCGGGACAGGGTCTTATATTCCGAGGCATGACATATGTGCCTAAAAGCTGCAGAAGAGAGTTGTTTGAGGCACACCAAACCAAGCTCTCTATCCATCCGGGCAGCACCAAGATGTATCATGATCTTAAGAGGCACTATTGGTGGCATGGACTCAAGAGAGATGTGGCAGAGTTTGTTACTCGTTGCCTAACTTGTCAGCAGGTTAAGGTGGAACATCAGAAACCACTGGGTTTACTCAAACCCTTACCAGTGCCGGAGTGGAAATGGGAACATATAGTCATGGATTTTGTAACAGGTCTGCCAAGGTCATCAAGGGGCAACGATGCGATATGGGTTGTGGTGGACCGATTGACCAAGTCTGCGCACTTCCTTCCCATCAAGATGACAGATTCATCGGAGACCTTGGGTCGACGGTACATCCTGGATATCATCAGACTACATGGTATTCCCCGGACTATTGTGTCCGACAGGGATGGCCGATTCACTGGCAGAGTATGGCAGAGCATGCAGTCGGCTATGGGGACCGACATATTGACTAGCACAGCATTTCATCCACAGACAGATGGATAGTCAGAGAGGACGATACAGACATTGGAGGATATGTTGAGAGCATGTATGCTAGACTTCAAGGGTGGATGGGAGGATCACTTGCCACTGGTGGAGTCCTCCTACAACAACAGTTACCACGCAAGCCTCTAGATGGCTCCATTTGAGGCCTTGTATGGTAGGCCATGTAGATCGCCAGTGTGCTGGACAGAGGCCGGTGAGCCTGCATTGATTGGACCCGAGTTAGTCGCAGAGAGTAAGGCGCAGATCAAGTTGATATGACAACACCTACTCACTGCGCAGAGCTGTCAGAAGTGTTACATCGACAAGAGGAAAAGGTTCCTCGAGTTTGAGGTGGGAGACTTGGTGTTCTTAAAAGTCTCACCACGGAAGGGACACATGAGATTCGGGAAGAAAGGGAAGTTGTCGCCTAGGTTTGTGGGGACATTTCCAATCCTGAAGAGGGTGGGGGAGGTAGTCTATCAGTTGGCGCTTCCTCCACAGTTATCATCTTTACATGATGTGTTCCATGTGTCCATGCTGAGGAAGTACAACCCTGATCCTTCACATGTGTTGAACGTACAAGACGTCGATGTGCAAAGCGACGTGAAATATGTGGAGAAGCAGATCAGAGTGATCGGGAGCGAACAAAGGGTACTTTGCTGGCCCTCCAAGTGTTAGGACCAAATGTGGGAGAGAAAGACAAGAATTGGCTAAGTGTAGTTTGAGAGAGGGAGAGAGAGATGGGAGTGGAGATTAGATTTCTTCTCCTCAAGAGGGAGGGAGAGGATGAGACGAAACTCTATCTCCTTTGTCTCCAAGAGAGAATCGGCAAAGGAGGTGGTGTGAGCTCTTTGAAATCTGCCCGACACCCTCTCAATCGCCCTCACTAAGGTGTGGTCTTTTGTCTAGCCCTAGCCTCCCAACCAAGAAGATGCATGGCTTATACTTAGGGCTTTGCCTTTCCCATGTGTCCCATCCAAGGAGACACATGGCTTACACTTGGGGCTTTGTCTTTTCCATGTGTCCCATCCAAGGAGACACATGGCTTACACTTGAGCCTTGTCTTTCACATGGCTTACACTTGTCCCTTGGTCAACCAAGAATATGCAAGGCTTACACTTGGGCTTTGCCTTTCCCATGGCTTACACTTGGGGCTTGTCTTTCACATGGCTTACACTTGTCCCTTGGTCAACCAAGAATATGCATGGCTTACACTTGGGGCTTTGTCTTTCCCATGTGTCCCAACCAAGGAGACACATGGCTTACACTTGGGCCTTGGTCTTTCCCATGTGTCTCATCCAAGGAGACACATGGCTTACACTTGAGGCTTGTCTTTGACATGGCTTACACTTGTCCCTTGGTCAACCAAGAATATGCATGGCTTACACTTGGGGCTTTGTTTTTCCCATGCATCCCAACCAAGGAGACACATGGCTTACACTTGGGCTTGATCTTTCCCATGTGTCCCAACCAAGGAGACACATGTCTTACACTTTGACTCACTTAATTTTCTTGAACTCATTTCCATATAACTCAAGTGATTTTAATTTCCAACTCATTATAATTCAACTCACCCCATGCAACTCGCAACTCAAGACTTGAATTTATTTCTTAATTAAATAATTCCTTAACTCAACTCACTTCACTTAACCCTCTTGATCTCATTCATGATTGACCATGTAATAGCCGGATTTTCAATTCAATAAATATATTGGTTATTATTTATTTGAATTGTGAAAAAAAAAAATTGAGATTCATAGATGGAATGGATGTTAAATGGATAAAAGTTGGGGCAATGGTCCAAGTATGGTCCAATGGGCCATGGATCGGATTAATTCTATTTAATTGGGTCAATGTGGTCAATTGGGTCAAATGCCCAATTGGGACCCAATGGGTCAAGATGGGTTGATGATTAGGGTAAATGGGTAAGGAATGGATTTAATCGGGTCATGAACCCAATTATGATCAAAGGCATGGGGTCCACCTCATCAAGTGAGGTGGCAAGTGTATGAGGAATTATCCAAGTGGCATAGCTAAGTGGGACCCAACTCCACCTCATCAAGTGAGGTGGCGTGTGGAATAAGGAAAATGTGGGCCGGCCACCATGGTTGACTTGGTCAACCATGGGTGAGTTCATGGGTGAATTAAAAAGGATCAAGTGAAGTTAGTTGAATTAAATTATTTAATTAAATCACCTAAGTTAGATGGAAATAAATTCTAATGCTTGAGTTAGGTGTTGAGTTGCATTTAAATGGAGTGAGTCAAATGGGGTTGAATCACATGGAAGATGAAAAGATGGAGTGAGTCAAAGGAGAGGTGGGTGGTTTCTATCTCATGGAAACCACTAGCCACAAAACCGTTGGAGAGGGTGGTGTGTGCCATGTGGAGGGCATTCATTCCCTTGTTTGGTCAAGGGACTCATAGGGAAGACTCCACATTGATGAGGGTGGAGTCTTGCCCAAGAAACCCTAAGACAAGATGGAAAGGGCTAGCTTTCCATCTCATTAACTCTCTCCCTCTCTCAAGCTTGGCCGATCCTCTCACTAAGACAAGAAAGACTTAGAGTTTTCTATCTCAAATCCTCTCCCTCTCACCAAAACCCTAGGGCCGACCTCTCTCCAAGACAAGAAAGCACTTAGGGTTTTTACATTCTCTCCTCTCCATCTCTCAAACCTTCTCCTTGGCCGAACCATCTCTTGGGGTTTTCATCTTAAACAAAACAACACTCTTTGGCCGAAGATCAAGGAGGAAGAAAGAAATAAAAGACTAAGGAAGGCGAAGATAGGAGGAGCAAGGAGGAATGAAAGAAATTGGAGAAGTCGCGGAATCGGTAAGTATTACTTGACAAGATTTATAAATTAAAAGGAGGTAAGGGAGCATTCCATTTCGAATTGGAAAGTTGGCCAAAAATGTTATGGGCCATGGATTTGAAATCCATCGAAGAAATGAGATGGAAAAATGGACAAAACCCTAATGGGTAAGATAGATTATTAAGGACAATATGTATATATGGCTAAGGACCTCATGCATGTCCAATATAAGGATTATGATCAAAGATCATGGTTTGGCCCTTGCATGGCCAAACCCTAGATTTTATGCATGGACCATTAAGGACAAATAAAGGAATGGATGAGGTTCGGCCATGATGTATGACCAAACCCCATCAAGTGATCTAATCATAGAGGTGCAAATTGAAGAGGAAATGATGAACCATAGGGTTCGGCCATGTTGTATGGCCAAACCCCATGGAAGTGGGTTATTGATTTTTAATGGGTTTTAAATGATGGAAGACATGTTGATGGATTTTGGGTTTTAAAATAATGGACCTAAGTGTACAATTAAACCCCCATGGAGGGACTTTGTTTATGGACCTAATGTTTGTAAATGATTTAAAGGAGAGGATGAAAATGAGACATCATGGGTTCGACCATATTGTATGGCCGAACCCCATGAAACATTTTGATAGATCATTTGGTAGATCTATGCATGTTTATAAGATTGAATGATCAAGCTAAGGAATGGAGGGATTTATTATGGATCTATGTTGTAACACCCCAATTTCTCAATGAAATGGATAATTACGAAAATGCCCCTGGATTGGTGAATTCAATAAATATGATTGTAAATAAGGAAATGGTGGGGCCCATTGCTCAAATTAAGATCATATGAGCACATTATGATTGTCAAGTTTGGTTGGATGGGTAAGTTCTCAATGAAATGGATAATTACGAAAATGCCCCTGGATTGGTGAATTCAATAAATATGATTGTAAATAAGGAAATGGTGGGGCCCATTGCTCAAATTAAGATCATATGAGCACATTATGATTGTCAAGTTTGGTTGAATGGGTAATTTCTCAATGAAGTGGATAATTACGAAAATGCCCCTGAGGTGTTAAATTAATTATTTTGTGATGTTAAGTAAGGAAATAGTGAGGCCCATTGCTCAGATTAAAATCATATGAGCACATTATGAATGTTAAGTTTGATTGGATGGGTAATTTACATCAATTGGGTCAAAAATGGCTAAACGGGTCAAAGGGCCCAAATGGGACCCATCGGGTCAAAATGGATGATTTGACCGTTTTGTAAACTTAAATTAAATGGGGTTAGGCTGATTTGATTGGAAATCAAGTGGAGGAAAAATAGGTAGGCTTGATCCATATGTAAAAACCAATTACAAATGACCAAAATACCCATAATTGGGTCATGGAGTCAAAAAACGGGTCAAGGAGCTAAAAGTGGACCCAACGGGTCGAGTTGACTATGGTTGACCGTGTGGACCCTCAAGGGAGCTAAAATATGAGTTAAATCAGTTGAGTGGGACTGAAGTGAGTCGGAATTAAATCAAGTAGTGAGTCAACACATGTGCATTAAATGAAATGCATTAAGTATGTGAGTTGGGTGAGTTGAGATGGAAATCTAAATAGCCTTGAGTTCAAGTGAGTCAAAAGGGAAATTGAAGGGACTGTAAAATCAGTGAGTTGAGTGGAGATTTGAAGAGGTTGGCTGGTCTCAAACCAACCAAAACAAGTCCCACACGTTGGGGACTTGTTTTGGTGAGTTCCATGTTGAATGATGAATGCAAATGATGGGTTTGAGATGAGTTACATGGAAATCTGAATGGCTGCATGGGTAGGTACCAAGGGGTGCCTTGGATGGCACCCAATGCCCATCGATTTTGTTAAGAAGTTATGAGGGAATTGAGAGATCATGGTGGCTGAAATACAAAAGCAATGAACACCAAGGTTAGCCGACTTTTGTCATTGCAAACCCAAGTGTTCCCATCTCTTTCTCCCTCTCTCCAATTCGTGTTCTTGGCTGGAACAGCAGAGGGTTTTGGCACCAATCATTCAAGCTTAAACCAGCAAGGAATTAAGGAAGAAAGAAAGAAATAAAAGGAAGAAGGCAAGGAGCAAAGGCAATAGGAAGAGCTTGGAATTTGGTAAGTGTTTCATGGACTTTTGGATTAATAAAATGGGTGTGTATTGGGCCATGGTTTTAGCTGAATATACCAAGGTTTTAACCTTGATTAATGGAGGTTTAGAAATGATAAAGATGACCCTTGGGTTCGGCCACCATGAAGGGCCGAACCCCATGTGAATGATTGCTTGGTTTTCATGTTTAGGAAACATGAAAACCATGGGTTTTATGGACTGATTTTTGGGTTTGATTTAGAGAATCAAATACATATTATTGAATGGATTATAAACCTGTATCTGAATGTCAGAAAAGGCTGAAGTTTTTATCGTGTAAATCAGTGGATTAAAAGATGGAAATGGACCATTGGGTTCGGCCACTTTGGGTGGCCGAACCCCATGGAAAAAGTTGGTTAATGTTTATGGTTTTTGAAATTTAAAACCATGCAAGTTGGGACTGTTTTTACATGTTTTATTAGATTTAAATACATGTTTTAAAGAGGGTTAAAATATGGATTTGGATATCAGAAAGGGCTGAAGCTTATGT
The DNA here is from genome assembly GCA_013350335.1 of Chimonanthus salicifolius. Classification (NCBI taxonomy): domain Eukaryota; kingdom Viridiplantae; phylum Streptophyta; class Magnoliopsida; order Laurales; family Calycanthaceae; genus Chimonanthus; species Chimonanthus salicifolius. The sequence goes on along the minus strand of CM023541.1, from coordinate 15,707,971 downwards.
GGTCTATATCAGTGGATTAAAATTGGAAAAAATGGACCATGGGGATCGGCCATCTTGGATGACCGAATCCCATGAGATTGTGTTGGTTTTTGGATGTTTGTTTGAAAGGTAAAACCTGATAATAATATACTGTTATTACATGATTATTGGAGGTTTAAAAATAGTAAACATAACCATTGGGTTCGGCCACCATGGAGGGCCGAACCCCATGTAAAAGAATGTTGGTTTTCATGTTGGAAAACATGGAAACCATAGACTTTTATGGACTGTTTTTGGATGGTTTTTGAAAGGCAAAACCCGATAATAATTATGCTGATTTTTACATGATTCAATGGACATGAAATGTAAGTGAAAAAGGGTTCAAATCATGGGCATAGGGTTCGACCACATTGGATGGCCGAACCCCATAAAAGTATTTGATATTTGGTATGTTTTTTGGAGAGATAAAAACCATACCCATAGCGGTGAGTGTTTATGTAATTAAAATGAAAGTAAGATTGCTGTTTTGGATTGGCCATGGGATGGCTAAACTATGTGTTTAACATGCCTAAGGGGTAGAGCCAATTGGTATTTACATAATGGACATTATTGAGCAAAAGAACCATAATGGTTTGGCCATGAGTATGGCCGAACCCCATGGACTGTTTTCATGGATCATTTTATGGATGCGTATGTAATTTAAGATGGAATTATGTTTACTGATTTGGTCGGTTAAAACATGACTGAACCATGTTAAGGTTGTGGGTAAGTTGTAGAGTGTAATCAAGGTATTGGTAGCAATGGCATGTTTGTAAATAAGGGTCACAATCATGAATTGGTATTTGTGGACTTAGACTCAAAAATGGGAATCAAATAAAGTAAGGGATTAAAGTTGGTCCATGATTTATGTGAATAAGGTGACGGATCTCTGTGACGGTGCACGACTGCGAACGGTGACCGGATAAAGCCTAAGAAAGAACGGACGCTGAAGTGATTCTTCAGTAGGTTTCCTACCTACTTGTAACCACAGTTTTACCCCAGTTTTCTTATGAGACTCTTGTTTTATTTTATGTGTTTCAAATGATATATTATGCATTAACAAATGGCATACAGGCATTGGCATCTCATGCATAGACATGGGATTATGAATGAGGTTCTACAGTGTTGCAATTTATGAGTTACGTCCTCTTTCGGCGGTGCAAGTCACGCCAGGAGGAGTAACATGATGGTCATAGTCACATTGGTCTCCTTGGGCGGTGATACGTCATGCCAGGAGGACTAATACGTGATATGAACCAAGTCAATGATGAAGAGATGTAAGTGTATTGTGATTTACCTTGTCGGTGCAAAGCACGTCAAGTGATAGCTATGAATGTACATGATGGGGGAGGCTCATTGCATGTGCATACTTCATAGCATTGTTTTACCTGTTTTTGATGATCATGTATTATGATATATATGTATGTTTTATATGCTAATCATGTGGTAGCCCTGATCGGGAACCTACTGGGCGCGTTGATCTAACGCCCTAATTCTATCCTCAGAGGAGAATGCAGGTACAAGTAAAGGGAAAGGAAAGGTCATTGACTGGGAGGGGAGCCAAGCCTAAGCGCTTGAATGATGGACTGGACTATTTTATATTACTGTCATTTGAATACTTTTGTTTGACATGTAATAATTCATTACTTGCTTGGTTTGATTAGGTTAATAACCTTTGGATCGTTGATTTATCTTAATTAATATCTGAGACTGTTACTTGCTATCTAGTCTTTCTATTCCGCAGTTAATCTAGGTTATTCTGCATGATGATGTTAGTTCCATGTGTGATTCACTATCATGGTCTAGTCCATGTACCCATGGGTGGCCTGTTAAGGTTCAGAGTTGAGTAGTCTAAACTTAACTCGCGTTGTGACGCCGCCCGCTCTCTTTCGATGTTTTATTATTACTTTAAAAAAAAAATTAAACTCTGAAATTCTAGGAAAGGGCGGGGCGTTACATATGTTATGTTAATGAATCATGTATGGACCTAAGTTATGTTTAAGAAATTAAATGTTTAGCTATGGAAAGAGTGATAGCTAAGATGGGGATGTGGTGAAAGTAAAGGACCATGGGTTCGGCATGTTGTATGGCCGAACCCCATGGAGAATATCTTACGGACTTAGGTGGTTTTATTACTGAAAAAATGATTAACTAATGTGATTGGATCTATAAATCAAAAGATGGAATGATGTTGGTGTAAACGCCCCGCCCTTTTCCACTAGCCGAAAATCAGAGTCTATTTTTTTTTTATAATAAAGAGTGAAAGAGAGCGGGACGCCACGACACGAGCTAAGTCCGAGCTTCTAAAGCCCGACCCTTAACTGGTCATCCATACATGTGCGTGGACCAAGTCCACTAAAACGGTTTCACACGTACTCAAGTTAACATGCGGAATAAATCATAAATACGGAGTTATAATAGAATGACTATCCTATTCCATTTTAGATAGCAAAGGATTCCATTACTTAAACGTAATTATCTTAAGTTAAAATATCCAACATTAACATTCAAACCATAGCAAATATATCTACGTTATTACAGTCCCGAATGCTAGCTACTCAAAATTACATTGTCCATGAATAACTTAAATAAAATGAAACTAAAAACATCCAAGCTCCTAAGCTTGGCTCCGATCATGTTCATCGTTCCGTTCAATTCTTGTGTCATCAACTAGGGTAGAAGTATGGCGTTAGACAACGCGCCCAGTAGGTACTCCAAGTAGGGTCAACTCATGGTTTGTACAAAATCATGTAGTTAACATAATATCAAAACCATGTAAAAACAATGCCTGCCATGGTGTCATATGCAATGAGTCCCACCCATCGCCAATATCACAAACATAATATCCTCTTGATGGAATCTCCTCATCAACGGATCCCCACAATTACCTTACGGATGCCCCAATGGAGTGTGGTCTCCGGTTACCTCTTGATGGATAATGCACATCAAGGTACCCCCACAAATGCCTTACGGACGCCCGACGGAGTGTAACACCCCGATTTTTCAAAGATATCAATATCACGAAAATGCCATTGAAATGGTGAATTGAAAAGATATGAACCTTAGATGGGTAAATGTTGGGTTAATTGCCCAACGGAAGGTAGATGTGGATCAATGGAAATAAATGGGTAAGAATTATTTAAGATTGCCAATTGGGTTAAAAGTCCAATTGGGACCCAATGGATCATATATGAGCTAGTTAGAAGTAAATGGGTAAGGCTTGACAAATGTTGGGTCAATTTCCCAACAGATGGTAGATGTCGATCAATGGAAATAAATGGCTAAGAATTGGGTCAATAGCCAATTACGATTCAATGAACCAAGGATAGAATTCGGGTTGGAAATAATTGGGTATGTGTGATTAAATGGGTCAACTATCCAATTGGGATCCAATGGGTCGTGGTGGACTTGTTTGACCCTTGGGTGAGTTCAAGTTTAATTGCGTTATGCTGAAGTGAATGGGGGATCAATGTAGGGTAAATGGGTAAGCTATGTACAATTGGGTAAACCACATTTAAATGGGTAAACCACATTTAAATGGATAATTGTCATTTAAATGGGCCATGGCACCTAATTGGATCAAGAAGTTAAATGGGGACCCAATGGGTCGAGTTTGACCATGTTGACCACGTTGACCATGTGGACCATCAAGTGAGCTAAAAGGATTGAGTTAAATTATGTTGAGTTGGGGCTGAATTGAGTTGGAAATGAATCAAACAATTGAGTTGACTCAAGTGCATTAAATGAGTGGAATTAAATGGGTGAGTTGAGCTAATGAGTTGAATGAGTTGGATGGGAAGCCATGGAGACCTTTTAATGCAAGTGAGTCAAGTGGGTAAATGAGAAGTTGTGTTGATCTCAAAGACCCAAGCAAAGTCCCACACGTTGGGTACTTGGGAGTGGTATCCCATGCATAAGACTTAATGAAATGAGATAAAAATTAAATTGGGAATTTGGAGGGTTTCCATCTCATGATGGAAACCCAAAGCCCAACGTTGGGGAGATGAAAGGTTTGCTTGAGCTTAGGCCAAGTGTCCCATAGTTATGTCAAAGGTCTCCTTGGTTAAGCCAAGGGACACCTTGAACAAACCAAAAAGTAAAGAGAGGAAAGGGAAAGGACTTAGGCTAACTATAAAAGGGGTACAACCAAGGGGCACTTCACACCCCTTGGCCGACCCCCTCCATTGAGGAATTTCCATCACATTCTCTTCTCTTCTCTCTTCCACTCTCTCCCACGTTTTGCCTTTAGAGGACCAGGAAAGCATCAAGGAAGGAGAAGGATTGAGGATGGAATTGAAAGAAGTTGGGGCTGATTTCAAAGAAATACTACAAAAGAGGCACATTACATCATTTGGCCGAATTTTACATCTCATGAAGCATTGAGTTTCATCTCTCTCTCCCTCTCAAAACCTACCTCCTTGGCCGAACCAGCCTTGGTGATTTCATCATTGATCAAAGCTCATAATCGGCTAGAGGATCTAAGGGAGCAAGAAGGAAGGAAGGAAGGATCAAAAGGCAAGAAGAGAAGCTAAGAGGATTGGTAAGCATTCCATAAAATTTTGTTGAGTAAAATGAATAAGGGAACATGATTTGCCCATGATATGGCCGAATTTATCAAAGGTTGAAAGCATGGAAGATGGTGTTTAAAAAGAGTAGAAAGTGGATCATAGGGTTCGGCCACTTTGGATGGCCGAACCCCGTGAAAATGATTTGATAATTGTATGGTTTTTGAGGGATAAATACCATACAATGATTTAAGGTTTTAAGTTGTTTAATATGAAGATATGATGGACAGTTTGGGTTGGCCATTGGATGGCTGAACCATACTATGATTATGGCTAAGATGTGGGGTATAAGCCATGTGTAAATAGGAAGGTTTGAATCAAGAGAACCATAGGGTTCGGCCATGTGTATGGCCGAACCCCATGGGCCATTTTATGGGTTATATAGAGTATGAATATGATTAGAAATTATTGTTGGTTTTATAATGTTTTAAAAGGGTTAACATAGATGAAATGTAACGCCCCGCCCTCTTCGAGAATTCAGAGTCTATTTTTTTTTTTTATAATAACACCGGAAGAGAGCGGACGGCGTCACGATGCGAGCTAAGTCCGGACTACCCAAGTCCGACCCTTAACTGGCCACCCATGTGAGCATGGACTAAACCCATGAAAGACAAGACACATGGAACTAAGTTAAAACATGCAGAATAGCAATAACTAATTGCGGAACTAAACTAATGCGGAATATGATCAATCTTAAGTTAACCATACATTCTTAGATAGCAAAGCACAGGTCATCCATTATAAACGACTTATACCAAATCAAGGTTCATCAAACAGTTCACAAACCATAGCAAAGTTTACTAGCTATTACATATCCATAATATGTAATTCAAAAGATAGTAATATAGAAATCCCAATCATCATTCAAGCGATTAAGCTTGGCTCCCCTCCAGGTCCACGACCTTCTCTTTCCCTTTTCCATTTCCTGCATTATCCTCTATGGATAGAATTAGGGCGTTAGATCAACGAACCCAGTAGAATTTCCGATTAGGGCTACCACATGGTTAGTGTATATAACATGCATATATCATAGTATATATGGTAATAAAAAACAGATAAATCAATGCTATGTATGTATGCACATGTAATGAGTCCCTCCCATCACACATGTACATAGCCATCACTTGACGAGACTCTCATCGTCAAGGTAAATCACAATACTTTTTCATTTCATCTTGATGATATTCCTCCTGGCGGGACCCTCATCACCTAAGGAGACCAATGTGGCTCTCATCATTATAACATTCCTCCTGGCGGGACCCTCATCGCCTAAGGAGACCAATGTGGCTCACATCATTATAACATTCCTCCTGGCGGGACCCTCATGGCCTAAGGAGACCAATGTGGCTCACATCATTATAACATTCCTCCTGGCGGGACCCTCATCGCCTAAGGAGGCCAATGTAATTCTTATCATCATGATACTACTCCTGGCGGGACCCTCATCGCCTAAGGTGTAATACCCTAGATTTTTCAATATATCAATATTTACAAAAATGCCCTTGGATTTATAAATTGAAGGGTTATGATTATAGATGAGAAAAATGGTGGGACCCATTGCTCAATGTACTTGTATAAGGTTTAAATTAAGTTAAATGGGCAAGGTACATTTATTTGGGTCAAAGAGGTTAAATGGGTCAAAGGACCCAATTGGGACCCAATGTGTCGTTGTGGACATAATTGACCATTGGGGAGCTTAAGATTAATTGGGTTAGGCTGAAGTAAATGGGAGTGTCAACAAGTGTTTAGTTAACTCAAATTAAATGGATGAGTTGAGTTTGGATGGAGTTGAATTTATCCATATTTACGGAATTGCCATTGTGATTTATTTGATATGGATTTAAATGGGCAAGGTGTTGGGCCAATGGTCCAATCAAGACCCAATGGATGGTAGATTTGTTTACAAGACAAATAAATGGTTGAAATGTACTCAAACGGGTCAAGATTTGTATTTGGGTCAATTTTGTTAAATGGGTCAAAATGGCCAAATAGGATCCAATGGGTCACGAATGGCATGATTAATCATGGATTGAGTTCAAGCTTAGTTAATTTAAGTTTATTAAGTGCTTGAGTTGGGTTTGAGTTGAAATGAATGATGGGTTTAGTTGAGTTGAATTTATTAGTTAAGTTACATTAAATGAATGAGTTGAGTTGGGTGAGCTAAATAAATGAGTTGGATGGAATATTTATTTTTAAGCGAGTGAGGTGTGGAGATAAAAGGTTTGTGAGACTGTTTCAAATTTCAAACCATGAGAACGTTGGCTGCATGGGAGGCTTTCCATGCATGTAACTCCCATTTTAAAAATGAATGGGTGACGGTTTTGGGAGTTACAATTGTGGGAGTTGCATTTCAAAGTTTAAAAGTATTATATACGTTGGAGTTGCATGGGATTGTTATCCCATGCATGTAACTTCTACAAAAGAGATGAATGAATGGCAGTTTGAGAGTTACAAATACAAGGGGTGATGTTTTAAAATTTGGTTTGTTAAGTTACAAAAAACGTTGGCATGTAGGAATTTCATCTCCAAGATGAAACTCCCACATAAGTATTTGATGAAAGGTGGCTGTTATGGATTACCCATTTCAAACAAAAACCGTTGGAGCTTATGGGAGTTTTATTTCAAAAGGAAACTCCCACATGCAAGGATAATGAGAGATGAATAATGGGGAGAATGCCAACAACCACAAGGACATGCATAGAGACGTTGGAACATGGAAAGGTTTCATCTTAAAATGAAACCCCCATTTGGTTTGTTAATGAGAAAAGGAGCTAAGGACGGGGGTTACACAAATTCAATCAGCAAGGGACGTTGGGAACATGAAAAGGTTTCATTTCATGATGAAAACCCCCAAGTGACATAAGGATTTTGGGTTAAGACAATGGGAGTTACACAAGGTTAACTTTGGGCTGAATTTGAGCAGCCAAAGAAGTTTCATTTCTTACTCTCTCTATGTCTCGCTTCCTTGGTCTTCCTTCATCTTTCCAAAAGCAAGAACAGCAGCTGGTTACTGATTTGCAATCAGTCCTTGGCTGATTTCTTTCACAAAGACAAAAGCACACTTTGAGCAAAGGAGCTTGGCACCAAGGTTTAAGATCAAAAGTTTCCTTTCTCTCTCTTTCTCTCTCAAATCCTTGTCACCTGGCTGAAGTATTCCAAGGAGGTTGCAGCAAGGTTAATCTCAGTTAGGAGAACAAGAAGGTAGAGGGAAGGCTAAGGATCTAAAAGGAGTCAAAGAACCGAAGGAGTCGCGGTGTGGTAAGTGCACTTTGAACCTTTGTAAATAAATTGGTTAAGGGAATGTGATCTGGCCATTGTGTGGCCAGATCCATCAATGGTTTAGATTAGGTATTATGCTGTCTTAAATAACAAAATATGGACCATAGGGTTCGGCCCCTTTGGATGGCGGAACCCCATGAGAAAACTTGGTGATTTTTATGGTGTTTGAAAGACAAAATCCATATTATGAAATGAAGGTTTTAAAGGATTTTAAATGGAGATAAGCTTGCTGTTTTGGACCAGTTATGGGATGGCTGAATGATGTGGTTTTCATGGTTAAAGTGTGGAGTCTCATATGTATATAATTGATGGAAGTATTGTGTTAAGAGAACCATAGCATGGCCGAACCCCATGGACTGTTTTGATGGATAGTTGGATTAAGTTTATGATGGAACTATGTGGTAATTATATGTTTGTCTATGGACTTAGATTAGGTAAATAATCAGCCATCATGAATGATGGAAAGTGGGGACAAAAATCAGATTGGTGAGGTTCGGCCATGCAGTATGGCCGAACCCCACTAATGGTGATTTATGGACTTAATGATTAAATTGTATGGATGAGTGAAGGATTTAAAATGACCAAATTAAGATGGTGAGGTTCGGCCATGGGGTATGGCAGAACCCCACTAAGATGGTTTTATTTTAGGCTATGGAAGTTAGCAAAAATAAGCATTGGTTAGACCAATGGCAAAACTGTAAATACAAGATAAATTGCATATGTGAATGGATTGATCAAAAGACTTAAAAAGAGGGGTTCAAAATCAAGTGGTAAGGTTCGGCCATGATGTATGGCCGAACCCTACCAAAATATGTTTAAGGTGTGAGATGGGTTAATTATGTCTAAATGGTGTTTAACATAAATTAAACAAAAGGATAGTCTAAATGGCATAATGGTAATTATGGATGAAATGATCAAAGATAAAATGATAATGTGATTGGATAAATGGGCCAAAACCAAAGTGGTAAGGTTCAGCCATAATGTATTGCCGAACCCTACCAAGGATCATTTGGAGGATTTGGTTATTTGGATGCTTATGGGTTAAATAAAAAAGACCAAAGTTTTAAATGGGTGAGGTTTGGCCATGGCCGAACCCCAAAAAGTGGATTTTTGGACTTAGATTAAGTTGGAATCTTATGGTTAAAAGCTTGACTTGCTGTTATATAAATAGGGCCACGGGATTTGCGTGAACGGTGTACAAGTTGTAAACGGGAGACGGTTCAAGAGAAGGGTCAAATTAAGTGATCATTGTGTAGGTTTCCTACCTTTATTGTAACCACATTTCTATTTGCTGTTTTTTGTTGATTTCGATAAGTTATATGAGTGTAAAGTTATGTTTCTAAATGGCATGTTTGCATAGACATCTCATGCATGGCATGGGATGATGGTGTTGTAACCGGAGGCCACACTCTGTCGAGGCATTCGAAAGACCACTGTGGGGTACCTTGATGATGAGAATCCCATCAAGAGGAATCCGGAGGCCACACTCCGTCGGGGCATCTGAAAGACCACTGTGGGGTACCTTGACAATGAGAATCCCGTCAAGAGGAGGCTATGTAGAATGGTGATGGGTGAAACTCATTACATGTTCATTTTATACATAGCATGTTTTTATGGAACTTTGACACACATGTATTATTATATTATTTACATGTTTTATACTAACCTTGTGGTAGCCCTAATCGGAGACCTACTAGGCGCATTGATCTAACGCCCTATCTCTATCCTTAGTGGATGATGTAGGAAAGGAAAAGAACGAGGATCTTGAAGGAAACCAAGCCTAGAAGCTTGGGCTTTGAGTGGACTTTTAATGGATTGACTTATGGACTTTTATATGGACAATGTAGTTTGGTAATTAGTTGATGTCGGCATGTAATAATGTAGTTAACTAGTTACTATGGTTTGATTTATTTGGATGGTTTGGAATGAATGGTAGACTAAGGTTATTTAGTAATATTGAAGAATATGATCATGTACTTTGCTATCTTACGTTAAAAAAATGGATTAGTTTTAGGATCTATTATAACCTTAGTAAGACTAAGTATATTCCGCATGCTGTATTTGGACCATGTGTGGATTGATTCTTATGGACTTAATCCATACGCACATGGGCTTGGCCAGTTAAGGGTCGGATTTTAGAAGTCCGAACTTAACTCAAGTCGTGACACTCTGCCCCGATCACTTGAGTATTATTATTTATAAAAAAGAAAAAAAACTCTGATTATTAGAGTGAAAAGGGCGGGGTGTTACATAAGGAGACCAATGTGGCTCACATCATTATAACATTCTTCCTGGCGGGACCCTCATTGCCTAAGGAGACGAATGTGGCTCACATCATTATAACATTCCTCCTGGCGAGACCCTCATCGCCTTAGGAGGCCAATGTAATTCTTATCGTCATGATACTACTCCTGGCGGGACCCTCATCGCCTAAGGAGGCATTCCATAATCATCATCCCATGTCCATGCATGAGATGCCAATGAATATATGAAACATGTAAAGAAATCTCATCATTCAAATCCAAGATGATATATAATAGTATAACAAATGTCTCATAGAAAAATCATCACAAAAGCAAGTATAAATGTGGTTACAAGTAGGTAGGAAACCTACGGAAACTTTGCTTAAGTGTCCGTTCTTTTTTAGCTTCACCCGATCACGACTCGCACGCCGTTCAAGTTTCGTTACCTTATTTCATGTCAATAAGTCAATACAATACACCATCTGATTTCTAACTAAGTCCAAAACCCCATAATCATCTTGTGGGGTTCGGCCATACCCATGGCCGAACCTCACCCACTTTGAATTTGTCCTTCATTCACCATCTCCAATTATATTATAACTTAGCATAAGTCCACCAAATGATCATTGATGGGGTTCGGCCATACTACATGGCCGAACCTCATCCTATGAATTTTTATCCCATATTCCATCATCTACCATGATTGGTTATTTACTTACACTAAGTCCATAGATAATCATATCATCATTCATAATTTTTATCCTTCAAACTCTCAAACATGACCTATATTTCTTTCAATGGGGTTCGGCCATACCTATTGCCGAACCCTATAGATCATCCTTGGTTCTTTTATCCATTCATCATACTTCACCATTTAATCATATTTTTAGACCTTTTGAAAATATTACAAAACCCACAAACATTTCTACCCATATACTTGAATCCAAATACCCATTCAATGGTCCATAGGTTTCGGCCATACACATGGCCGAACCCTATGGTTCTCTTGGTTCAATGCTTCCATCATTTCTACTTATCTTAGGTTCAATATTTTTAGCCATAAAAACCATATGATTCAGCCATCCCATGGCCGACCCAAGATAATAAATTTATCTTCATTCAAAAACCTTTTAACACCCTCCATAACTTGTATGGTTTTTATCTTCCAAAACCATCATAATTAACCAATTCTTTTCATGGGGTTCGGCCATCCAAAGTGGCCGAACCCTATGATCCACTTTTCATTATTTTTATGAAACACCATCCAAGGTTTAAATGCTTGATGGATTCGGCCAAGCCATGGCCCAAAACATGCTCCCTTTTCACCAATTTAATTAAACCAAATTCCATGGAGTACTTACCAATTTCCTTTGCTTTTCTTCTCTCCTTGTGATCCTTGCTTCTTCCTTCTTGCTTCCTTATTCCTTTGCTGATTGAATAGCTTGAACAATGGTGAAAACACCAAAGGGTAATTCGGCCAAGAGGGTATGTTCTTGAGTGAGGGAAAGAGAGATGGAATCTATGGTTTCATTGAGTGACAATCGGCCAAGCATGTGGTTTATCTCCTTTATATAACAGGCCCAACAACCATTCATTTACCCTCATTACTCTTTGATCAAACCAAGGAGTCATTTGGTGCCAACCATTGCATCCCTTGGCACCAACCAATGCATCCTTTGAGATGGAAAGACACCTCCATTTTATCTCATTAATGCCGCCCCAACCATGGTGACCCTTAGCTTGGCCAAGGCACCCCTTCACTTCCAACGTGTGGGACTTGCTTCCTTGGTGATGTTTGAGATCAAGACAACCCTTTAAATTCCATTTGACTCAATTGAACTCAAGGTCCCTTTGATTTCCAACTAAACTCACCCAACTCACTACACTTAATGCATATCATTTAATGTACTTGAGTCAACTCATTACTTGATTTAATTCCAACTCACTTCAATCCCAACTCAACCTGATTTGACTCACATTTGAGCTCACTTGAGGGTCCACACGGTCAACCATGGTCCACATGGTCAACACAACCCATTTGGCCCCCATTTAACTTATTGACCCAATTGACGCCATGACCCAATTATGGGTGGTTTAGCCCTTTGAATGTGGTTTACACACTTGTATCAAGCCTACCCATTTATCATACATTTCATTTCCAATCAATTCAGCTTAACCATAATAAAATTGAGCTTACCCAATGGTCAAATAAGTCCACCATGACCCATTGGGTCCCAATTGGCTCCTTTGATCCAATTAACCATATTGACCCAATTTGATGTTCATTAACCATTTAATCTAATTGATCTTTATAATATGTACAATAGGCCTTAATTTGAACAATGGGCCCCACTATTTTCTTATCTACGATCATAACCTTCTAATTTACCATTCCAATGGCATTTTTGTAAATATTAATATCTTTGAGAAATCGGGGTGTTACACGGAAAAATGATAGACATGGATGGTTAATGGTTATTAAGAAGAATGGTAAAAAGGAACACAAAAACCAAAAGGGATGAGATTCGGCCATGGTGTATGGCCGAACCCCACCAAGTGCTATGTATGGAATTTGGTTTTAAAAAAGGTTTAAAAATATTCCAATGGATGGGGTTATGAGAACCATTCTTTGATGGATAAAGGTTTTGATGGATAAAAGGAATTATAGGGTTCGACCATGTGTAGGGCCAAACCCCATAGAGTGACAATGATGGAGGACTAAGAGCTAGGTAATTAGATGATTGGAATGGCATTTGGATTTAATTAGAAAGGATTAAAAGGATCAAATTTGAGTTGGTGAGGTTCGGCCATGGGGTGTGGCAAAGGGAAGAAGGAGTGGCAAAAATGTAAATATGGCAAAAAATGATGGACCATGGGTTCAGCCATGGTGTATGGCCAAACCCCATGGGGGATATTTTTATGGACTTAGGATATTATCAAGGTTAAATAATTATAGTACAATTGATTAGATGTATGAATCAAGGTAGTTTGATCTTGGTTTTAAATTAATGATCAAAGGACTATAAGAAAGGCACCAAAATAAGGAAGTGAGGTTCGGCCATGTTGTATGGCCGAACCCCACAAGCTTGTATTTTGTGGACTTAAGTGGTTACCAATGGTAGATGAGTAATTGTTAAAGGATTAACTAAGTGGTGATGGAGTAATAGATCAAAGAGGGATCAAACAAAGTAAGTGAGGTTCGGCCATGGTGTATGGCCGAACCCCCCAAAGTGTGTGTAAAGACTTAGACTTAATTGGAAATTATATAGATATTGTCTTGACTTGTTGATATATAAACAAAGTGACGGGACCTCACAAACGGTGCAAGACCTTGAGCAGTTACCGAATTAAGAAGCAAAGGACACTTGAGTTGTCTTTTGGTAGGATTCCTACATCATTGAAACCATGGATATGTATTATGTACTTTTGACGATTTTATTTCATGTTTGATAAGTTATTTTGGTATCAAACAATATGTTGCAATGATGGGATTTTCATGCTATGTTTTGTAATATTCTGTAGCATGATTAGCATTTGCATCTCATGCATAGCATGGGCAGGATGGAATGTAACCGGAGACCCACGCTCCGTCGGGGCGTCCGTAAGTCTTGAGGGGTATTTTAATCGGAGATCCACACTCCGTCGTGGCGTCCGTAAAGTGAGGGATACTTTAACCGGAGACCCGCACTCCGTCGGGGCATCCGTAAGTCGTGAGGAGTAATTTGATGAAGAGAATGAGTAATTTGATGAAGAGAATGAGTAATTTGATGAATAGAATACTATCAAGAGATTATATGTATGTGATGGGTGGGACTCATTGCATAAGACATATGCTAGCATGGCATGGCATTGAATCGGCATGATATGATCTTTATTATCATGCAAGTTTACTAGTTTGTATCTGTATGATTGGATCTCTGTTATCATACATGATTTTGATACGATGTTTTATAAGTATGATATGGTATATTATATCTGGATTTTATATACTAACCCATGTGTTAGCCCTAATCGGAATACCTACTGGGCGCGTTGTCTAACGCCCTACTTCTACCCTAGTGGATGACACAGGAAGGGAACGGAACGAGGACGCGATTGGAGCCAAGCATAGGAGCTTGGATATCGGAATGAACTCTTATTTATTGTTATTTGGATAATTTGCATGGATATGTAATAACGTAGAATACTGCTATGGTTTGGTTTGTTTTGAGTTGGATATTTAATTTAAGTTATTGTGGATAGGACTTGTACTTTGCTATCTCATATGGAATAGGATCATTATCCTATTGTTATTCCGCATTCAGTTATGTATATTCCGCAAGATTTAATTAGTACCATGTGTGGATTGGTTTTCATGGGCTTAGTCCATGTACACATGGGTGGCCAGTTAAGGGACGGGCTTTGGAAGTTTGAACTTAGCTCGCGTCGTGACGCTCCCCGCTCTCTTCCAACTTTACTTATTTATATAAAAAAAAAAAATTAGTCTGATTTTCGGAAGGGTGGAAAAGGGCTGGGTGTTACACGAAGTGTGGTCTCTGGTTACATATCATCCCTCCCATGCCATCCATGAGATGCAAATGAATCACATGCTATGTAATATTACAATCATAGCATTAAAGTATCATATTTGAAACATATCATTTATACAAAATAACTCATCAAAATTTGAATTAAAATCATCATACACATCCCATGGTTTCAATGAGGTAGAATCCTACCAATGATAAACTAATGTGTCCTTGCATTTTTGTCAGGAAACCGATCACCGATCGTACACCGCTTGTGAGATCCCGTTACCTTATTACATTTCAATCAATCAAACCCATGTTCCATTTTGATTTCCAATCATGTCTAAGTCCATAAACACACCTTAGTGGGGTTCGGCCATACAACTTGGCCGAACCTCACTCATTTGGTTTTGGTCCCTCTTTTGCTTTATTAACCAATCATACCTATGTTAATCATTTCAAGACCCTAAATCCACAAAATATACCTTAGTGGGGTTCTGCCATACAATATGGCCGAACCTCACTCCCTTGTTTTTGTGCCCTTCCATTTAGTCCTTTGATCTTTTAAATTAAATCCAAGATCATGCCATCTTTGATTCATTTAATCTAATCACTTATAAATTAATCATTTAACATTAATAACAACCTAAGTCCACAAAAACATTCTTCATGGGGTTTGGCCATACACCATGGCCGAACCCATGGTCCTTCATTTCCATGATTCAATCATACCTTTAGGCCACTTATACAAATCTATATCCAAGAACATAATCCATTCATCTAAACATGATAGATCCATGAATGACCCATTAAGATGGTTCATGGGGTTCGGCCATACACCATGGCCGAACCCATGATGTCTCATTTCCATGTTCTCCATTAAATCAATTACAATATTTAAGTCCATAAACCAAGGTCCCTCCATGGGGGGTTTAATCATACGCTTAGGTCTCTCATTTTAAAACAACATCTTCCATATTTAAAAACCTATTAAGATGACCACATTTCTCCATCATCTTCATGGTCTAGATACATGTAATTACCTCAATATTTCTCCATAGGGTTCGGCCATACAACATGGCCGAACCCACGGTCCATGGTTCTTCACCATTTCCTCACTTTAGGTTATCATTTACAACCTTTAAAACCCATTTAAAATCACCAATAATCTTCCATCATTATGGTCCTTTAAAACCTTTTAAAAACATTAACATACATCTATGGTTTCCATCCTTTAAAACCCTTTCACATCACCCATATACTTTCATGGTTTTCATGCTTAAAAACCCTTTTAAAATCAATAACCTCCCTTCGCCGAACCCTATCATGGCAGAACCCTATGGTTCCTCATTTTCTTTAAAAAGAATCATACATCTATAATTTTCATCCTTCAAATCCATAAAAAATCACTAATGTTCTTCCATAGGGTTTGGCCAGACAACATGGCCGAACCCTACGGTTCATCACTTCCTCATGAAAATCATATAACGATGTTTATATTCCTTGATGGGGTTCAGCCTGTAACACCCCAATTTCTCAATAAGATGAATATTTACGAAAATGCCCTTGGATTGGTGAATTCAATAAATGTGATTGTAAATAAGGAAATGGTGGGGCCCATTGTTCAAGTTAAGACCCTATGAGCATATTATAAGTGTCAAATTTGATTGAATGGGTAATGAACATCAAATTGGGACAAAATGGTTAATTGGGTCAAAGGATCCAATTGGGACCCAAGGGGTCATGGTGGACTTAATTGACCATTGGATGAGCCCAAATTTAATGGGGTTAAGCTGAATTGATTGGAAATTAAGTGGAACATAAATGGGTAGGCTTGATGCACATGTGAAAACCAATGTAAATGGCTAAAACAACCCATAAATGGGTCATGGAGTCCAAACGGGTCAACAAGCTAAATGGGGACCCAATGGGTCGGGTTGACCTTGTTGACCACAACTGACCCTGTGGGCCCTCAAATGAGCTCAATGGTGAGTTAAATCAGGTTGAGTGGAACTGAATTGAGCTGGTTTTGAATTAAGAATGAGTTGACTCAAGTGCATTAAATAAGTGTCATTTAATGTGTTGAGTTGGGCTTGTGAGTTGGGTGAGTCAAAATGGAAATCAAAGGGGCTATAAAATCATTGAGCTGAAGGGAAGATGAAGAGTTACTTGGGTCTCAAGCCACACAATACAAGTCCCACACGTTGGGGACTTGTGGTGTGAGCTTCCATGCAAAATTTTAAATGGAAATGGATGGGAATTGGATGAGATGCATGGGACTACCAAAGGGTGCCTTGGGAGTGCCAAGGGGTGCCTTGGTTGGCACCAAATATTCCATTGGTTTGATCAAAGAATGATGAGAAGTAATGAGATAATATGGGGTTGTTTAACAAAAGGAAATACACCATTCATTTGGCCGATTTTCACACAAAGAAATCCTAAGAATCCTCATCTCTCTCCCTCTCTCCAAACTCTTTCTCTTGGCCGACCCTGCAAGTAGTGTCTTCACAATTGATTAAGCATATAATCAGCAAAGAAAGAGAGGCTAAGAAAGAAAGGAAGGCAAGGAGCAAAGGAAAGAAGAAAAGCTTGGAAATTTTGGTAAGTATTTCCATGGATTTTTGTTTAATAAAATGGGATTAATGAATCATGATTTGGCCATGTCTTGGCCGAATCCATCAAGGATTAGACCTTGGATGGTGTTTTACAAAAGTGATGAAAAATGGATCAATGGGTTCAGCCACTTTGGATGGCCGAAACCCATGAAAAGAATTGATTAATTTTGATGGTTTTTGTAAGATAAAACCATGCAAGTGTTGGACTGATTTGGATGTTTAATTAGACCTAAGGTACATGTTTATGATGAGGTAAAATAAGTTATTAAAGAAGGTTTAAAACATGGATTGGATGTCACGATTTGGCCATGGAATGGCCGAATCCATCAAAGGTTTAATCTTGGAAATTGTTGATTAAAAAGGGGTCCAAATCATGGTCATAGGATTCGGCCACTTTGGATGGCCGAACCCCATGAAAATATTTGATGATTTGGTATGGTTTTGGAGAGATAAAAACCATACCAATGGTGGAGAGGTTTGCATGTCTTAAATAAGGCTAAGTATTTGACAAAAGAGGTTTAAATCATAGGCCATTGGGTTCGGCCAATTGGGATGGCCGAGCCCCATGAAATGATATGACATTTTTATGGAAAATTTGTATAGTTTTGAGGGATAAATTCAAGGTTATTAAGGTGTTTTTATATGGAGATAAAGTTGATGTGTTGGGTCGGCCATTACATGGCTGAACCATAATGTTGTTATGGTTAAAAATATTGAGTATAAACCATGTATAAAAGACGGAATTAATTGGGATAAGAGAACCCCATGGACCGGTTTATATGGAGGTAAGGTTTCATGTTTTGGATATATGGTTAAGGTGAGAAGGTGAGGTTCGGCTAGGTAGTATGGCCGAACCCCACCAAGTTGTATTTGTTGGATTGTAGTTTTTGTAAATGAGTCACTTGGATGGAATTATTAAATTAAGAGATAAAAGTGGACTCAAGTGAAATAAGTGTGGTTCGGCCAAGGTGTATGGCAGAACCCCACCTATAAACGTTGTTTTTGGGATATTAAATTTAATGGGCTAATGTTTATTGCCATAGGTTGTTAACAATGTTAAACAAGGGTATGACCAATGGCAAAACCATAAATACAAGCCAAATTGTAATGTGAAGGGATTGATTAAAGGATTTTGAAAAGAAGGGTCCAAAACCAAAGTGATATGGTTCGGCCATGTGGTATGGCCGAACCCTATCAAGAGATATATTTTGAAAGGAGAAGTGTCAAAGTGTTTAGCAAATAAAAAGAGAGATTAAATTCAAATGAGGTCAAGTTCGGCCATGGGTGTGACCGAACCCCACAAAATGGTTTATGAGGTTTTGGATTTACTTAGAAACAAGATGGTATATGAGACCTAAACTTGATTAGAAATCAAGTAGATCAAGTATTTGACTTGCCGATTTTATAACAAGGAAACGGAAGTTGAACGGCATGCAAGTCGGGAGCAGGTGACGCTTAAAGAAAGAACAAACATCGAAGCTAATCTTCAGTAGGTTTCCTACCTACTTGTAACCACAATTATGATTTGGTTTTATCATGTTTTTATGAGATAGGTTGTATTTGATATTATGTTTCAAATGTGGTTTTGAATGATGAGTTATGTATTTATAAATGATATACAATGCATTGACATCTCATGCATAGCATGGGGTGATGGGAATGGAACAACATAATGATAAGTATCCTATCCAGAGGAAATGTGGATTACTCTGGATTAACTTGACATAAGCATCCCATCCAGAGGAAATGTGGATTACTCTGGATTAACTTGACATAAGCACCCTACTCAGAGGAAATGTGGATTACTCTGCTTTACCCATCCGGAGGTTAATGAGGACTACTCCGGAATACCTGGATGTAAGTGTTTCTTGAGATAATGGCTATGTAGACTTGTGATGGGTAGGACTCATTACATGTGCATATACATAGCATTTGTTTTCAGACGTTTTATTGATTATCATGTACTATGTTACATATGCATGTTTTATAAGCTAACCACGTGGTAGCCCTGATCGGGAACCTACTGGGCGCGTTGATCTAACGCCCTAATTCTATCCTTAGAGGATAATACAGGAATAAGGAAGGGGAAAAAGAAGGTTGATGACCAGGAGGGGAGCCAAGCTTAAGAGCTTGATATTGGAATAATTTTTATATTACTGTCTTATGAGTTACATTTTTATGGACATGTAATAAGTTGATACCTTTGCTATGGTTTGTTTATGATATTGATAATGGATGGTTGGATAAGTTATTTTAATAATTGAGACTTGTACTTGCTATCTAATCAGTTTAATTCCGCAGTTAGTCTAGTTTATTCCGCATAACTTGATTAGTTCCATGTGTGGTTTGTCTTTCATGGGTTTAGTCCATGCACACATGGGTGGCCAGTTAAGGGTCAGACTTGGGTACTCCGGACTTAGCTCGCGTCGTGACGCTGCCCACTCTCTTCCGGTGTTATTATATTGTTATTTTAAAAAAGAAAATTAGACTCTGATTTCTCGGAGAGGGCGGGGCGTTACACAGCCATACATCATGGCCGAACCTCATCCAGCCCTTCCTTTGTCCTTAATGGTTTTTATACATGAAACACTATCTTACTTAATAATCTCATCAAGTACTTACCAATTTCGTTACTCCTCCGGTTTCCTTCACTCCTTCTTGTTCCTCCAATCTTTTCCTTCCTTAGCCTCTTCTTCCTCCTTGATCCTTGTGAAAGCGTTGGCCCTAGGTTCTTGTTAGAGGGAGAGGATCTTGAGATGAGAACTCTAAGTCCTTCCTCCTTTGTCTTTGAGAGAGGGTCGGCCTTGAGTGAGAGGGAGAGGAGCTTGAGATAGAAATTATTCTATGTGTTTCTTGTCTTGAGAGGAGGATCGGCCAAGAGAGAGAGGGAGAGAGTGAGATGAAGCAATTAACTTACTATGTTGTGTAATGTAATTTGGCCAAGGGTAATGTCCTTTGGGGTGATGCCCATTTGTAACAACTATGGCTCTTCACCTCCCTCATTAACACTTTCTTTGGAGTTTCATCCCATGAGATGAAACTCCCACCATTCCAACGTGTAACCTTGAAGGTGTCTTTTGAAACAACAAACTCTTCATCTTCCTCATTAAAGCTTCCTTTGGAGTTTCATCCTATGAGATGAAACTCCCACCATTCCAACGTGTAACCTTGAAGGTGTCTTTTGAAACAACAAAACTCTTCATCTTCCTACTCCACTCACTTAAGATGAAAGTCCCATTAATTCCCATCCAACTCACCATAACTCAATTATTTTTACTTCTTTTAAACTCAAAACTTGTATTAATTTATTAACTCAATTGAACTTAATCCACTTTAATTCAACCACACCTTAATCACATTTGAATTCATATGGTGGTCGGCCAAGTCAACCATGACCCATTGGGTCCCAATTAGGCATTTGACCCAATTGACAATCTTGACCCAATTAAATAAATCTCACCCATTTATTTCAATTGAACCATATCCACAATCCGTTGTGTCTTAATTGGGCAATTGACCCAACACCTTACCCATCTAAGGTCCATATCCATTAATTCACAAATTAAATGGGCAATTTCCATAAATATTTATAACTTGAAAATCTAGGGTGTTACAATACAACCCTCTTTTTTAAAATTTTCGTCCCGAAAATTGAGCGAAGTAGGGTTTCAAACAAATTACATAAATAGCTCAAGATGAGCTGTTCTCATTTTCGATTCAAGTTCCCAAGTGGCTTCCTCATTACCATGTCGATCCCATACCACCTTGACCAACTGAATCGCTCGGTTTCGTAACACCATTTGTTCTCTCCACCACTCTGGCAGGTTTTCCGACGTATGTCACGTCGCTTTGCACCTCTATGTCTTGTACATTCAGTACATGTGAGGGATCAGGATTGTACTTCCTCAACATAGATATATGAAATACACCGTGCAAAGATGACAACTGTGAAAAAAGTGCCAATTGGTAAGCTACCTCCCCCACCCTCTTCAGGATCGGAAATGGCCCCACAAATCTAGGCGACAGTTTCCCCTTCTTTCCAAATCTCATATGTCCCTTTCGTGGCTAGACTTTCAAGAACACGAAGTCTCCCACCTCAAACTCCATGAACCTCCTCCTTTTGTCAGCATAGCTCTTCTCACGACTTTGTGCAGCAAGTAGGTGCTATCTTATCAACTGTATATGCATTGTAGTCTCTGCAACTAACTCGGGTCCAATCAGTGCAGGCTCACCGGCCTCTGTCCAGCACACGGGTGATCTACATGGTCTACCATATAAGGCCTCGAATGGATCCATCTGGAGGCTTGCTTGGTAACTGTTGTTATAAGAGAACTTTACCAGTGGCAAGTGATCATCCCATCCACCCTTGAAGTCTAGCATACATGCTCTCAGCATATCCTCCAATGTATGTATTGTCCTTTCCGACTGTCCATCAGTCTGTGGATGGAATGCTGTGGTAGTCAATAGATCTGTTTCCATGGCCGACTGCATGCTCTGCCACACTCTGTCGGTGAATCGGTCATCTCTATCGGACACAATAGTCCGGGGAATACCATGTAGCCTGATGATATCCCGGATATGCCGTCGACCCAAAGTCTCAGATGAATCTGTCATCTTGATGGGAAGAAAGTGTGCAGACTTGGTCAATCGGTCTTCCACGACCCATATCGCATCGTTGCCCTTTGAGGACCTTGGCAACCCTGTCACAAAATCCATGGAATGTGTTCCCATTTCCACTCCAGCACTGGTAAGGGTTTGAGTAACCCTGGTGGCTTCTGATGTTTCGTCTTAACCTGCTGATAAGTTAAGCAATGAGCAACAAATTCTGACACATCTCTTTTGAGTCCATGCCACCAATAGTGTCTTTTCAGGTCGTGATACATCTTGGTGCTGCCCGGATGAATAGAGAGTTTGGTTTGGTGTGCGTCGATCAATAATTCTCTTCTCCAGTTCTTAGGCACATATGTCCTACCTCGGAATATAAGACCCTGTCTTGGTCGTAACTCCCATTCCGGTATGACTTCACCAGTAGACATCTTGGCCCATATCTCCTCCACTTCCGAATCTATCCACTACTCCTGTTCAATCTTGGAGACCATGTTGGACCGTATGATTAGATTATACATACTCCCATGGTTACTGATATATCGATTAAACTCTCGAATGGTATTCAGCATCTCCCATACTGTTGTGATCAAACTGGCCACTGATACATGTGATATGCGGCTGAGGGCATCCGCCACTTTGTTCGCCGTGCTAGGGTGATATCGAAGCGCGAACTCGTAATCTTGCAGATATTCCATCCATCTGGCTGCCTCATGTTGGGTTCTTTCTGATCAAACAAGTATTTCAAGCTCTTATGATCTGAAAACACTTCAAACTTCTTGCCATAAAGATAGTGTCTCCAGTTTTTGAGAGCGAAGACCACCACGGCTAGTTCCAGATCATGCGTGGGATAGAGGCGTTCATTTATCTTCAATTGTCTTGATCCATAAGCCACCACATGCTGGCTTCGACTGAGAGAACACCCAAGTCCCTCTCCTGAAGCATCGCATTGTACCTCATAACCTTTGCCTCTTTCAAGCAAAATCAAGATAGGAGCAATTGTAAGTTTCTCCTTCAGCTCCTCAAATCTCCGGTTGTACACATCTGACCACTCAAATTTGACTCCTTTCTGTGTGAGTCGGGTAAGTGGAGATGCAATCTTGGAGAAGTCCATGATAAACTTCCTGTAGTAACCAGCCAATCTGAGGAAGCTACGGATCTCGGTCACATTCTTTGGTGCTTTCCATTCGCTCACTGCCGCCATCTTAGTCGGGTCCACGGCTATACCTTCTGCTGATATAACATGCCCCAAGAAGTTAACCTTAGATAGCCAAAATTCACACTTGCTTCCTTTGGCATACAACTGGTTCTTCCTCAGAGTGTCCAGGACTATCCGCAAGTGCTTAGCATGTTCCTCATGACTTTTGGAATAGATTAGGATGTCATCAAATACAATCACAAACTGGTCCAAGTAAGGACGGAAGATCCTGTTCATTAGATCCATGAACACAGCCGGTGCATTGATGAGTCCAAATGGCATGACTACAAACTCATATAGTCCATACCGTGTCCTGAAGGCTGTCTTCTCTATGTCCTCATCCTTAACCCGGATTTGTTGATAGCCGGACATCATATCAATCTTTGAGAAGTGACTGGAACCCCTAAGTTGATCGAATAGATCATCGATCCTGGGTAGAGGATACTTGTTCCTGACAGTTAGCTGGTTCAGTTTTCGGTAATCCACACACATCCAGAGTGTACCATCCTTCTTCTTCACAAATAATACCGGGGCTCCCCAAGACGATGTACTATTCCGGATGCGTCCCAGTCTGAGCAGTTCATCAATCTGCTTCTTTAGCTCAGACATCTCAGCTGGTGCCATCCGGTAATGTGGCAATGACACTGGAGTAGTGCCATGGTACAGTTTGATATCAAAATTAATCTCCCTCATGGGTGGCAAGCCGGGGAGTTCTGTTGGGAATACATCCGCGTTGTCTTTCACTATCACCTGAAGTTCAGCCACCTGTGCCTTGTTTAATCTGATACTGTTCAATACCAGGTGGTTCAACCCTTCATGCAGTCTTCTTCTTATAGGGATGCTATGTTTGTCAGCATGTACCACATATTGCTTCCCCTCAGGTGGCCAAAATTTCACCCTACGAAGATGGCAACCGATGTTGGCTTGAGCGCTAGTCAACCAGTCCATGCCAAAGATAATGTCATACTCAGTCATATCGAGTACCAAATAGTTGAACTCAAATCTGTATCCAGCGAGTTCAGTGTTCACTGTTGTGCATATAAGCCCCAATGACGTGTCTCCGACGGGGGATACAATAGTGAGTGATGTGGACAGTTTTTGTACTAATGTGCCAGTAGCAGATATGAATGCAGCAGATATGAAGGACTGCGATGCTCCAGAATCAAATAATGCAAAGGCGTAGGAACTACTGACTACTGCCATACCTTGAATCACGGAGTGATCCACTACTGCTGGAGGAGCTAAAGTATATAGGCGTCCAGATCCTGTAGGGTTAGGTGCCCGTCCTGCCTGGTTGTATGCCCTGGTTCCTCTTGAACGAGTTGGTCTGGCTGGAGGGCGAAAGGAACCCCTGGAGTTAGAAAGTCTGCTAAGCTGTGGACAGTCCCTCTTGAAATGACCCAGCTGGTTACAATGGAAACAAGTGCCCTCAATTCGGGAGACCTGAGAGACTGATGCTGATGGGGAGGGATGATTGGGACGAAAACCCCCTGTTGACCTAGTAGAAGCAGAGGGTCTCCCAAGATTAGGTCGAAACCTCTTGTTGGGACGAAATGCACCTCCCCCACTCTGACCTAGGCGGTTGTCCACAAACCGCACTGTCTCGGCCATCTCTTGCTCCGCTATGGTGGCCCTACTGACCACCTCTGCCAGTGTAGCTGCTTTGAAGATGGTTACCTTGGCCCTAATGTTTGGTCGAAGGCCCCGCTCAAACTTGTGAGTCGTTCGGTACTCCGTATCCACCATATATAGGGCATAACAGGACAAACTGCTGAACTCCTGATGGTAGTCTGCCACTGTCATGGTGCCTTGCACCAAAGATAGGAACGTTTGGGTGTGGTGCTCATTCTCGTCCTCGAGAAAGTAGTGGTCCAAAAATGTAGCTGAGAATTGCTCCCATGTCATTGCAGTCCTTTCCATTTCTGGAATGAGCGCTGGCTGTTTCTCTATCACCTCCCACCATTTACCGACATCATCAATCAGTTGTGATGTAGCCAGCAGTATCTTGTCTTCATGACTCGAGATCTTTAGTAAGGTCAGGATCTGAGTAATTTTCTTCAACAAGTTTTCTGCTCCAACAGGCCCTTCTTTCCCTTTGAAGTAAGGGGGGCGCTGCTGCTGGAAATCCCTGACCATCCTCCGGTCATTGGCGTCTCTAGTCATCGCATTTCCTATAATACCCCAGATTTTTAGTTTCTCAATAATTACAGAAATTGCCACTGAAAGTGTGAATTAATGGATATGGACCTTAGATGGGTAAAGGGTTGCGTCAATTGCCCAATTAAGACCCAACGGATTGTGGATTTGGTGGCAATTGGAATAATTGGGTAAGATGTATTCAATTGGGTCAAAGTTGTTAATTGGGTCAAAATGTCCAATTGGGAACCAATGGGTCGTGTTTGACTTGGTTGACCACCAAATGAGTTGAGTAAAATTAAATGAGTTGAGATGGACGGTTTACATTTTAAATTTAAATTCAAACAATGGAAAGACTGTTTACATTTTAAATTTAAATTCAAACAATGGGAAGGACGGTTTACATTTTAAATTTAATTTCAAATAATGGGATGGACGGTTTTTATTTCAAATTCAAATGAGTTGGGATGGACGGCTTTTACATTTGGAATTCAAATTCAAAACAACGGTAAGGATACACGTTGGGGAGGAGGTTGGTTTGTTTCAAAATTTAAATGTTGGAGAGACGGAAGACTATTGTTTTTATTTCAAACTCAAACGTTGGAGAGATGAAGATGGTTTATTTCAAAATTCAAATAAGAGCCACACGTTAGAGAGGTAGGGAGGTTTGGCTTATTTCAAAATCAAAACAAGGATACACATGGAAAGATAATGGAGATAGTTTTACATTTAAAAAAATTCAAATTTCAATGGCATACACGTTGGAGTCTTGAGAATTCTATCTCATGTAGAGATAGGGAAGATAATGAAAAGGAAACTCCCACATGGAGAGATAATGAAGTTGGTTTAAATCTCAATTTCAAACAAGGCTACACGTTGGAGAGATAAGGGGGAGTTTGGGGTTTATTTTTCAAATTCAAACAAGATTCAACTCTCCCTCTCCCCGTTGGCCCTCTCCCTCACACCCTCTCTTGGCCGGCCAGCAACCTAAGAAAAAGAAGATCAAACATTTGGAGAATTTTATCTCATTTTCTCCCTCTCTTGACTGTTCCTCTTAAGTCAAGGACTTGGAGTATTTTTCCATCCCAAGTTTTTTTTTTCTCTCTCAAATCTATACCTTAGCCGAACCACCTCAAGGACTGCAGCAAGGTCACTCTCGGCTAAAGGACAAGGAAGAAGGAGAGGCTAAGGAAGTAAAGGATCAAGAAGGAGTGAAGGAACCGGAGGAGTCGCGGTATTGGTAAGTGCTCAATAAACACTTGTTAAATAAAATGGTTAAGGAAGCATGATCCGGCCATTGTATGGCCAAACCTATCAAGGGTTTAAATCATGGATAATGATGTTTAAAAAGGGTAGAAAATGGATCATAGGGTTCGGCCACTTTGGATGGCCGAACCCCATGAAAAGACTTGGTTATTTTTATGGTTTTTGAGAGATAAAAACCATACATTGTTATGAAGGTTTTTAAGGTGTTTTAAATGGAGAAAAGGTTAATGTTTTGGGTCGGCCATTGCATGGTTGAACCATGTTGTTTTTATGGCTAAGGTGTTGTGCATAAACCATGTATAAATGTTGTAGTGTTTGGATCAAGAAAACCATAGGGTTCGGCCATGTGTATGGCTGAACCCCATGGACCATTTTATAGGTTGTTAGAGTTAAGAACATGGTTGGAAATGATCATGTATTATTGTGTTATATGCATGTTTTATACTAACCTTGTGGTAGCCCTAATCGGAACACCTACTGTGCGCGTTGATCTAACGCCCTATTTCTATCCTTAGTGGATGACATAGGAAAGGGAAAGGTCGAGGATCGCGAAGGAAACCAAGCATAGGAGCTTGGATATATGAATGGACTTTTATTTATGGATATTTTGTTTAAGTGACAAGGACGTGTAATTTGTTAATTGGATGTCGGCATGTAATAACTTAGTAATATTTGCTATGGTTTGGTTTGGTTTGAATGAATGTTTAGTTTAAGGTAATTTTGGATTTATGACTTGTACTTTGCTACCTAAAATGGAGTAGTCTTAGGTTCTATTATAACCCGCTATTAGATTAGGTAATATTCCGCCAGTTTTATCTAATACCATGTGTGAATCGTTTTTCATGGACTTAGTCCATGCACACATAGGTTTGGCCAGTTAAAGGTCAGACTTTAGAAGTCCGGACTTAACTCGGGTCGTGACATCCCGCTCTTATCACTTGTTTATTTAGTTTTAAAAAAAAAATAGACTTTGATTTCAAGTGAAAAAGGGCGGGGTGTTACAGTTGGTATCAGAGCAAAACGGGAAGATTGAATTTTTCGAAGTAAGATTAAGATGGTTTCATGTCTCACTAACAGATAAAAATCCCAACTGACCGACTCTTCAGAGTCTGCTGACTGGGGGCCGGATTAATTTACTTCATTAGACTCAGACTGAATA
The DNA here is from genome assembly GCA_013350335.1 of Chimonanthus salicifolius. Classification (NCBI taxonomy): domain Eukaryota; kingdom Viridiplantae; phylum Streptophyta; class Magnoliopsida; order Laurales; family Calycanthaceae; genus Chimonanthus; species Chimonanthus salicifolius. Next base: position 15,680,379 of record CM023541.1, on the reverse strand, counting down.
ATCAATCTGAGAACAATAATGAAAGATAGCAAAGGAAGTACAATCATCATAATTAGATATACCAAACATAGGAAAATAGGATACACTTCCCCGATATCCCCAAATTGAGAAACAAACAATAGGTATTTAGAAATTTCCTCCAAAAATAAGGAAAACGAAGAGTGCTTATTTGGAAATTTCCCCAAAATAGCGATAACACAAACTGTACGAGGAAACTAAGTCAATAATATTTTTTTATGACTTAGGGAAAATGGCTCCAAAAAGAAAGACTCGACAGGACCAGAAAGGGAAGAAAAAAGTGGTAGAAAACTCTCAACATGAGGAAGACAGGGAAAAATCTCAACATGAGAAGGAGCCGTCTCAACATGAGAAAGAGCAATGTGAGGAAGATGAACAACACTCACGGCGGGAAGAGGAAGAGCGACACTCTCACTATAGTGAACGAGAGAAGGAGGAGCAAAGCAGCGTGAGTATACCAGTGGTGCCTCCTGAACTACAAAGCTTGGTTCAAGCGGTAGTTACTTCTGTTCTCCAACAGCATCTGAATGGAAGTGGAACCACTAGTGACGCCAATAACCGGAACATGGTCAGAGATTTCCAGCAACAATGCCCTCCCTACTTCAAGGGAAGGAAAGGGACTGTCGGAGCAGAACATTGGCTGAAGAAGATCACTCAGATATTGACCTTACTCCAGATTTCTAGTCATGCTGACAGGATTTTACTGGCTACATCCCAATTGATCGAGGATGCCAAAAAATGGTGGGAGGTTATAGAAAAGCAGCAAGCACTTGTATCGGAAAGGGAAAGGACTGCAATGACCTGGGAGCAGTTCTCAGCTACATTTCTGGATCACTTTTTCCCTGAGGAGGAGAAAGAGTGCCATACCCAAGCGTTCATATCCTTGGTACAAGGCTCCATGACGGTGGCGGAGTATCACCGGGAATTCCTCAGTCTATCTTGTTGTGCATTTTATATGGTGGACACAGAGCACCGAAGGGCACGTAAGTTTGAGCGGGGCCTACGACCAAACATTAGGGCCAAAGTAACCATATTCAAGGTAGCCACACTGGCAGAAGTGGTCAGCAGGGCCACAATAGCCGAGTAAGAAATGGCTGAGATGGTTCGATTTGACAACTGCCGAGGTCAAAGTGGAAGGGGTACGTTCCAGCCCAACAAGAAGTTTCGACCGAACTTCAGCAGACCCTCACCATCCACGGGGTCAACGGGGAGCTTTCGTCCCAATTATCCCTCCCCATCTGCATCAGTCACACAGGCTTCCAGAGGGGTCAACAACTGTTTCCATTGTGATCAGCCGGGTCACTTCAAGAGGGATTGCCTAAAGCTTAACAAACTCTCCTATTCCAGAGGATTTTTCAGTCCACCAGCTAGGCCAGCTAACTCCCGAGGAAGCAGGACATATAACCAGGCGGGACGGGCGCCTAACCCTACAGGATCTGGACGATTGTCCACTCTAGCACCTCCAGCGGATGTGGATCATTTTGTGATTCAAGGTATGGCAGTAGTTAGTAGTTCATATGCCTATGCACTATTTGATTCTGGAGCTTCACACTCATTCATATCTGCTGCATTCATAGCTGCTACGGGTACCTTAGTTCAAAAACTGTCCACATCATTCACAATTGTATCCCTTGTCGGAGACACGTCATTAGGACTCATATGTCTGGCTGTGAATACCGAACTAGCTGGACTCAGATTTGAGTTCAATTATCTGGTACTCGATATGACTGAGTACGATATTATCTTCGGCATGGACTGGTTGGCTAGCTTTCAGGCCAACATTGATTGTTATCGCCGCCGAGTGACATTTTGGTCACCTGAAGGAAAGCAATATGTGGTTCGTGCAGACAAGCAAACCAGATTGCAAGAAGGGTTAAATTATCTGGTACTGAAAAGTGTCAGAATCAACAAGACACCGGTGGCTGAACTCCCAGTAATAGTGAAAGAATATGCAGACATTTTTCCAAAAGAACTCCCTGGCTTGCCGCCCATGAGGGAGATCAATTTTGAAATCAAGCTGTATCTTGGCACCTCACCAGTGTCATTACCCCACTATCGGATGGCACCAGCAGAGATGTCCGAGCTAAAGAAGCAGATTGATGAACTACTTAGGCTGGGTTGCATCCGGAACAACACATCGTTTTGGGGAGCTCCGGTGTTGTTTGTGAAGAAGAAAGATGGTTCACTCCGAATGTGTGTGGACTACCGGAAACTGAATCAGCTAACTGTCTGGAACAAGTACCCTTTACCCAGGACTGATGATTTATTCGATCAACTAAGGGGTTCCAGTCATTTTTCGAAGATTGATCTGATGTCCGGTTATCATCAAATCAAGGTTAAGGAGGAAGATATAGAGAAGACAGCCTTCAGGATGCAGTATGGACTATTTGAGTTTGTAGTCATGCCGTTTGGACTCACCAATGCACTGGTTGTGTTCATGGATTTAATGAACAAGATCTTCCATCCGTACCTGGACCAGTTCGTGATTGTGTTTATTGATGATATCCTGATCTATTCCAAAAGTAAGGAAGATCATGCTGAACACCTGAAAATAGTTCTGGACACTTTGAACAAGATCAAGTTGTATGTCAAAGCAAGCAAATGTTAGTTTTGGCTATCCGAGGTCAAATTCTTGGGGCATGTCATAACAGCAGACGGTATAGCCGTGGATCAGGCTAAGGTGGCGGCAGTGAGTGAGTGGAAAGCGCCAAAGAACGTAACTGAGATTCGTAGCTTCCTGGGTTTGGCCGAATGTTATCGAGAGTTCATCATGGATTTCTCCAAGATAGCATCTTCGCTTACTCGACTCACTAAAAGAGGAGTCAAATATGAGTGGTCAGATCTGTGAAATCGAAGGTTTGAAGAGCTAAAGAAGAGACTTACCACTGCTCCTATTCTAATTTTTCCTGAAAGAGGCAAATGTTATGAGGTACAATGCGATGCTTCAGGAGAGGGACTGGGGTGTACACTCAGTCAAAGTAATCGTGTGATCAAGACAGTTGAAAATTCATGAACGTCTCTATCCTACGCACGATTTGGAACTAGCCGCAGTGGTCTTCGCTTTCAAAAGCTGGAGACATTATCTTTATGGTGAGAAGTTTGAAGTATTTTCAGATCATAAGAACTTGAAGTACTTATTTGATCAGAAAAAGCTCAATCTGAGGCAGTGCAGATGGATGGAATATCTGGCGGATTATGAATTCGCGCTTCGATATCATCCGGGTAAGGCGAACAAGGTGGCAGATGCCCTCAGCCGTTTATCACATGCATCAGTGGCATGTTTGATCAGGACGGAATGGGAGATGTTGAATACCATTCGAGAGTTTAAACTCTACATTGAACCATGGGACAATATACAATTTGATTATACAATCCAACATGGTTACCAAGATTGAATAGGAGCAGCAAACAGATCCGGAAATGGAAGAAATATGGGCCAAGATTTCTACTCGCGTGGTCATACCGCATTGGGAATTACGACCAGGACAGGGTCTTGTATTTCGGGGTAGAGTATATGTGCCAAAAAGCTGCAGAAAAGAGTTGTTGATTAAGGCACATCAGACCAAGCTCTCCATTCATCCAGGCAGCACCAAGATGTACCATGATTTGAAGAGACATTATTGGTGGCACGGACTCAAAAGAGATGTTGCAAAGTTTGTGGCTCATTGCTTAACTTGTCAGCAAGTTAAAACGGAACATCAGAAGCCACCAGGGTTACTCATGTAACACCCCGATTTTTCAAAGATATCAATATTCACAAAAATGCCATTGAAATGGTGAATTGAAAAGATATGAACCTTAGATGGGTAAATGTTGAGTTAATTGCCCAACGGAAGGTAGATGTGGATCAATGGAAATAAATGGGTAAGAATTATTTAAGATTACCAATTAGGTCAAAAGTCCAATTGGGACCCAATGGATCATATATGAGCTAGTTAGAAGTAAAAGGGTAAGGCTTCACAAATGTTGGGTCAATTGTCCAACGGATGGTAGATGTGGATCAATGGAAATAAATGGCTAAGAATTGGGTCAATAGCCAATTATGATTCAATGAATCAAGGATAGAATTCGGGTTGGAAATAATTGGGTATGTGTGATTAAATGGGTCAACTACCCATGTAACGCCCCGCCCTCTTCGAGAATTTCAGAGTCTAATTTTTTTTTTAAATAAATAAACATCGGAAGAGAGCGGGCGGCGTCACGACGCGAGTTAAGTTCAGACTACCCAAGTCTGAACCTTAACTGGCCACCCATGTGTACATGGAATAGACCATGATAGTGAATCACACATGGAACTAACATCAACATGCGGAATAATCTAGATAATTGCGGAATAGAAAGACGAGATAGCAAGTAACAGTCTTAAATATTAAATAACATAGATCAACCATCCATAGGTTATTATCCTAATCAAACCATAGCAAATAACGAATTATTACATGTCCAACAATAGTATTCAAATGACAGTAATATAACGTAATCCAAATCCATCATTAAAGCACTTAGGCTCAGCTCCCCTCCTGGTCAATGACCTTTCCTTTCCCCTTGCTTGTACCTGCAATCTCCTCTGAGGATAGAATTAGGGCGTTAGATCAACGCGCCCAGTAGGTTCCCGAATCAGGGCTACCACATGTTAGCATATAAAACATGCATATACATATCATAATACATGATCATCAAAACAGGTAAAACAATGCTATGAAATATGCACATGCAATGAGCATCCCCCATCATGTACTTTCATAGCCATCACTTGACGTGCCTTGCACCGACAAGGCAAATCACAACACACCCTCATCTCTTCTATAAGCGATGTACATGTAATGAGCAACCCCCATCATGTACCATCGTAGACATCACTTGACATGCCTTGCACCGACAAGGTAAATTACAACAACATTCATCTCTTTTATACAATATGTACATGCAATGGGCAACCCCCATCATGTACAATCGTAGCCATCACTATAGAACTTCATTCATTATCCCATGACTATGTATGAGATGCCAATGCCTGTATGCCATTTGTTAATGCATAATATATCATTTGAAACACATATATTAAAACAAGAGTATCATAAGAAAAACTGGGTAAAACCGTGGTTACAAGTAGGTAGGAAACCTACTGAAGAATCCCTTCAGTAACTGATCTTTCTTTCGCGTCACCCGGTCACGACTCGCACGTCGTTCGACTTCCGGTACCTTATCCATATACCAAACAGTAAGACATAACATCATTTACTTATTCAATCACATCTACGACCCATCCGCATCATGTGGGGTTCGACCATGCCTTTGGCCGAACATCACCAACTTAGGACTTAACTTCCTACTTTATTTAATCAACTCTTAAGCACTTAACCCTTTTAAAAATGACATGGTTCAGCCCTATGTTGGCCAACCAATAATCAGCAAGTTAAACTTCCATAACCCACATCAAACACCATATTTTATATGGTTTAAAACTCACCAACTTCATCAAAACTAACATGGGGTTCACTTGATCTGGTTGATCCCTCTACTTCTCATGATTATACATGATTTAATCATGTTAACACAACCATGAATTACACATGGTTCAGCCACATAACCAGCCACCGAAACAGCAATTTAACTTCACCAAAACACATCACTTACTTACATGGGGTTCGGCCATCCAAGGTGGCCGAACTCAATGTCCATATCTTGGTCTTTTAACCATGCTTTAGGCATTATTTAAATATGCAATATCAGTATTATATTGCTGCCTTTAAACCTCTTAGAAACCATCTAATTAAACTCATTCACAACAGTCCATAAAGTCCATGGTTTCCATGTTTCAAACACCTTAAAACCAACCATCATTTGCATGGGGTTCGGCCCTCCATGGTGGCCGAACCCAATGCTATGTTTGCTGTTTTTGAACCTCATATAAACATGCATAAACAGTATATTAATATCAAGTTTTAACTCTCAAAAAAAATCATCCAAAACAGTCCATAAAAAGTCTATGGTTTACATGTTTTTCCAACATGAAACCAACATTCTTTTACATGGGGTTCGGCCCTCTATGTTGGCCGAACCCAATGGTTATGTTTGCTGTTTTTAAACCTCAATCATCATGTAATTAACAGCGTATTAACATCAGGTTTTAACTTTAAAAGAAACCATCCAAAAACCAACATGATATCATGGGATTCGGCCATCCAAGATGGCCGATCCCCATGGTCCATCTTCTCCAATTTTACTCCACTGATTAGACCACATATCTTCAGCCTTTTCTGATATCCAAACCCATGTTTTAACCCTCTTTAAGCATATATTTTAAATCTTAATAAAATATGTAAAAACAGTCCCCAAATGGATGGTTTTAAATTTCAAAAACCATAACCATTAACCAACTCTTTTCATGGGGTTTGGCCACCCAAAGTGGCCAAACCCAATGGTTCATTTCATTTCTTTTGACACCTTCTTCCATGGTTTAGACTCTTGTCAAATTCGACCATGGTATGACATGCAAATTCATGTTTTCAATCTTTCCAAAGCATGTATCTTAGACCTCTAAAATCGGTCCTATTCTTGCATGGTTTAATCCTTACAAAACCATCAACACTAACCATAAAATTTCATGGGGTTCGGCCATCCAAAGTGGCCGAACCCTATGTCCATGCTTTCCATCTAATTGAGCATAAAGGAATCATATTTTAACCCTTTGATAGATTTGACCATCACATGGCCAAATCATGTCTTATTTTACCCATTTTATTAACCATAAATCAATGGGAAAAACTTACCACTTTCCTTTGTCTTTTGCTCTTGACTTTTAATCCTTGTTTCCTTAACTCCTTGCTGTTTTGTGCTTGATCTACTGGTGCAAACACCTCTGCTATTCCAGTTAGGAAAAACGAATTTGAGAGAGGGAGAGAGAGAGAGATGGAAATTCTTGGATTTCCAATGTGAAAAATGGCCAACCTTGTGTGCTTATTGTTTTTGTAGTTCAGCCCCAAAAACCTCTCAATTCCTCATAATTTCTTGCTCAAAACGGTGGGCATTGGGTGCCATCCAAGGCACCCCTTGGCAGCTACCAATGCAGCCATTCAAATCCCCAAGCATCTCATCCAATTTCCATGTATTCTCATTTAAAACCCATCATGAAAATCACCAAAACAAGTCCCCAACGTGTGGGACTTGTTTTGGTTGGTTTAAGACCAGCCAATCTCTTCAAATTCCCTCTCAACTCACTGATTTTACAGCCCCTTGAATTTCCATTTTGACTCACCCAACTCAAGGTATTTTTATTCAAACCCAACTCATCACATTTAATGCATTTCATTTAATGCATATGAGTTAACTCACCTTTTGATTTAATTCCAACTCACCTCCATCCCACTCAACTGATTTGAATCGTGTTTGAGCTCCCTTGAGGGTTCACACGGTCAACAATAGTCAACTCGACCCGTTGGGTCCACTTTTAGCTCCTTGACCCGTTTTGACAACATGACCCATTTATGGTATTTTGGTCATTTCTAATTGGTTTTTACATATGGATCAAGCCTACCCATTTTTCCTCCACTTGATTTCCAATCAAATAGGCTTAACCCCTTTTAATTTAAAATCACAAAACGGTCAAATAACCCAGCAAGACCCGATGGGCCCCATTTGGGCCCTTTGACCCATTTAGCCATTTTTGACCCAAATGATGAAAATTACCCAACCAATCAAACTTAACATTCATAATGTGCTCATATGATTTTATTTTGAGCAATGGGCCCCACTATTTCCTTACTTAACATCACAAAATAATTAATTTAACAACTCAGGGGCATTTTGGTAATTTTCCACTTCATTGAGAAATTACCCAACCAATCTAGGGACATTTTCGTAAATATTCATCTTATTGAGAAATCGGGGTGTTACAATATAACCCTCTTTTTAAAATTTTCGTCCCGAAAATCGAGTGAAGTAGGGTTCTGAACGATTCCATAAATATCTCAGAGTGTGCTATTCTTATTTCCGATTTCAAGTTCCCAAGTGACCTCTTCATTACCATGTCGGTCCACACCACTTTGACAAATTGAATCGCTTGGTTCCGTAACACCTTTTGTTTTGTCTCATGTTATATCTTTTTCTCGTGAGCCATTTGTGATCTCACATAGATCAATCTACTCTGTTTCACTTTACCTGCTCTCATAGTATTTTCCATACGTACCGGCTCAATATGTTCTTTTATCCACTCTCTGTGTGAGGTAGCCTGCCAATGCGAGCCTATGCTCAGAGCTTTTTCTGATTCCATTTCAACTAGGTTTCTAGTTGCACTTTCCTGGAACTCCATCGGTTAACTACAGAGCCAGGTGATCAGTCTAACTCGGCAGTCGTCCACAGTTTCCCATTCAAGTTTCACCAGACACTTATCTTTTCCGTTGAGTATATCTCCAAATTTAAGCACATCTTTCTTTACACATAAGTCTCTATGTGACTAACAACTTTTGTTCCAACTTCCACGATACCAATTCCCGGCATCAATCCAAACCACCATGGGAATAATCACCCATGGTTAAATACATCCATCCCTAGTGTTTCGCTCTCAGTAAATATCATCTATCCCTGTTTTATAATCATCCATGAATATAACCCCTATGGGTATAATCCATTCATGGAAACCATTCATCCTTGGTATCACTCTGTCCAGGAGCATCAGCTATACAACAGTTACAACCATCCATGAATATAACCCACCTATGGGTATAATCCATTCATGGAAACCATCCATCCTTGGTATCACTCTGTCCATGAGTATCATTTATCCATGATTAATATCTGTAGGAACAACATTCAAATGAATCACTATAAGACTGTGGTAACCATATCAAATCACAAATATATCCCGACCCCTTGCAAGACTTAGGACTTATGACTTACCAAGCAGAAGACCCACATCCAACGTGATCCGGTCTACCTCGTCCTGCATCCCTTCACCTCATAGGTGATTCAGTCAAGCTCTAAGGCGGTCGCTCCGTGTCTGACGAAGCTAGTATCACCCCCACCGGGTAAAATAGTACCTAGCTCTGCGCATTCTAGCACATCCAGTGTGCCAAACAACTGTGAGAGCGCCCTCCAGCGCGTAGCATGCGAGGGACCCACTCCTCAACGGTAGCCCTACGGGACCAAGTCTCCGTATTTCGTATCAAGGTTCCCACAGCCTCATAGCTACTCAAAGCCATACTCATGAAGTTTATATTCTTATCTCATCAATACCATGTGAGGGACGCACCCATACCACATCTCAATCATCAACATCACGTGAGGGACGCACCCATACCACGTCTCAATGTAATCAAGTGACCTCGTCACCTATATCTTAGTCCCAAAAATCCTCTTAGAATCATAACATCGCATACTTTATATAAATTCATACTTCACCCTTGTACAAAGGTGGGTAGGGTGAAACAAAACCCCTATGTATAACAAAATATGCACCCTTTACAAAATAACCTTCTTTTTAATACCCTTACTATTCCTTCCTAGCCTAGTCTTCCGTAGAAGACTCCGCATCAAAAGCGAACTTGAAACGGTTATCAGGACACGTCATCGCCGTGTGCCCCAATACCTCACAAGTCGTGCAGGGTATTAATCTCAGTCCTCTGATGTATGGACAATTAGTCCTTGCCTCACCATGTCCACGCAGTCCACAGGACTGGCAGACAACACTTAGCGGGTGAGGACAATACCGGCAGTGATGCCCATCTTGATTGCACAGTTCACATGTGTCATAGGGATCTATCTCCCCAAGTGATTCCAATATAATAGGTACACCAGCCATGGGATCCTCCAGTAAATGTGCTAGATCATCCTCCTCTTCCTCAGGAGGTTCCACCATCTCAAGAATGTCATCCATCAGATCCTCTGGAAGAGGCGCTAAGTCCACATCAGCTTCTTCAGGAGGTCCCTCCTGAAGATCCACATTAACTTCCATACTAATACTGTCGGAAGTTGATACCAAATCTACCAGACAACTTGGTGTCCCTTTATCCCATAACTCAGTGTATTCTTCGTTGCTTGACATATCTGTGCCACATTATTTCAAACACAAAAATTTTCAACAATAATTCTAAATAAACCACACTTGGTTTCCAGGAAATTTGATCATGCATTATATCATGTACTTTGTTTGGGAAGATCACCAAATCATCACTCTTTGCGTTCTTTTGTTTTCTGGGGAGATCTCTAATTTCCTATTGTTTGTTTCTCAGTGTGGGGATTTCAGGGGAGTTCATCCTACCTTGCTACGTTTGATTTGTCCAATTATGATGATTGTACTTTACTTTGCTATCTTTCATTGTCGTTCTCAGATTGATTGTTCAGTCCGAGTCACTCGAAGTAAATTAATCCGGCCCCCAGGCAGCGGACTCCGGAGAGTCGGTCAGTTGGGATTCTTATCCGTCAGTGAGACATGAAACCGTCTTAATCTTACTTCGATGATTCAACTTCCCGTTTCGCTCTGATACCAACTGTAACGCCCCGCCCTCTTCGAGAATTTCAGAGTCTAATTTTTTTTTTTTAAATAAATAAACATCGGAAGAGAGCGGGCGGCGTCACGACGCGAGTTAAGTTCAGACTACCCAAGTCTGAACCTTAACTGGCCACCCATGTGTACATGGAATAGACCATGATAGTGAATCACACATGGAACTAACATCAACATGCGGAATAATCTAGATAATTGCGGAATAGAAAGACGAGATAGCAAGTAACAGTCTTAAATATTAAATAACATAGATCAACCATCCATAGGTTATTATCCTAATCAAACCATAGCAAATAACGAATTATTACATGTCCAACAATAGTATTCAAATGACAGTAATATAACGTAATCCAAATCCATCATTAAAGCACTTAGGCTCAGCTCCCCTCCTGGTCAATGACCTTTCCTTTCCCCTTGCTTGTACCTGCAATCTCCTCTGAGGATAGAATTAGGGCGTTAGATCAACGCGCCCAGTAGGTTCCCGAATCAGGGCTACCACATGTTAGCATATAAAACATGCATATACATATCATAATACATGATCATCAAAACAGGTAAAACAATGCTATGAAATATGCACATGCAATGAGCATCCCCCATCATGTACTTTCATAGCCATCACTTGACGTGCCTTGCACCGACAAGGTAAATCACAACACACCTTCATCTCTTCTATAAGCGATGTACATGTAATGAGCAACCCCCATCATGTACCATCGTAGACATCACTTGACGTGCCTTGCACCGACAAGGTAAATTACAACAACATTCATCTCTTCTATACAATATGTACATGCAATGGGCAACCCCCATCATGTACAATCGTAGCCATCACTATAGAACTTCATTCATTATCCCATGACTATGCATGAGATGCCAATGCCTGTATGCCATTTGTTAATGCATAATATATCATTTGAAACACATATATTAAAACAAGAGTATCATAAGAAAAACTGGGTAAAACCGTGGTTACAAGTAGGTAGGAAACCTACTAAAGAATCCCTTCAGTAACTGATCTTTCTTTCGCGTCACCCGGTCACGACTCGCACGTCGTTCGACTTCCGGTACCTTATCCATATACCAAACAGTAAGACATAACATCATTTACTTATTCAATCACATCTACGACCCATCCGCATCATGTGGGGTTCGAACATGCCTTTGGCCGAACATCACCAACTTAGGACTTAACTTCCTACTTTATTTAATCAACTCTTAAGCACTTAACCCTTTTAAAAATGACATGGTTCAGCCCTATGTTGGCCAACCAATAATCAGCAAGTTAAACTTCCATAACCCACGTCAAACACCATATTTTATATGGTTTAAAACTCACCAACTTCATCAAAACTAACATGGGGTTCACTTGATCTGGTTGATCCCTCTACTTCTCATGATTATACATGATTTAATCATGTTAACACAACCATGAATTACACATGGTTCAGCCACATAACCAGCCACCGAAACAGCAATTTAACTTCACCAAAACACATCACTTACTTACATGGGGTTCGGCCATCCAAGGTGGACGAACTCAATGTCCATATCTTGGTCTTTTAACCATGCTTTAGGCATTATTTAAATATGCAATATCAGTATTATATTGCTGCCTTTAAACCTCTTAGAAACCATCTAATTAAATTCATTCACAACAGTCCATAAAGTCCATGGTTTCCATGTTTCAAACACCTTAAAACCAACCATCATTTGCATGGGGTTCGGCCCTCCATGGTGGCCGAACCCAATGCTATGTTTGCTGTTTTTGAACCTCATATAAACATGCATAAACAGTATATTAATATCAAGTTTTAACTCTCAAAAAAAATCATCCAAAACAGTCCATAAAAAGTCTATGGTTTACATGTTTTTCCAACATGAAACCAACATTCTTTTACATGGGGTTCGGCCCTCTATGTTGGCCGAACCCAATGGTTATGTTTGCTGTTTTTAAACCTCAATCATCATGTAATTAACAGCGTATTAACATCAGGTTTTAACTTTAAAAGAAACCATCCAAAAACCAACATGATATCATGGGATTCGGCCATCCAAGATGGCCGATCCCCATGGTCCATCTTCTCCAATTTTACTCCACTGATTAGACCACATATCTTCAGCCTTTTCTGATATCCAAACCCATGTTTTAACCCTCTTTAAGCATATATTTTAAATCTTAATAAAATATGTAAAAACAGTCCCCAAATGGATGGTTTTAAATTTCAAAAACCATAACCATTAACCAACTCTTTTCATGGGGTTTGGCCACCCAAAGTGGCCAAACCCAATGGTTCATTTCATTTCTTTTGACACCTTCTTCCATGGTTTAGACTCTTGTCAAATTCGACCATGGTATGACATGCAAATTCATGTTTTCAATCTTTCCAAAGCATGTATCTTAGACCTCTAAAATCGGTCCTATTCTTGCATGGTTTAATCCTTACAAAACCATCAACACTAACCATAAAATTTCATGGGGTTCGGCCATCCAAAGTGGCCGAACCCTATGTCCATGCTTTCCATCTAATTGAGCATAAAGGAATCATATTTTAACCCTTTGATAGATTTGACCATCACATGGCCAAATCATGTCTTATTTTACCCATTTTATTAACCATAAATCAATGGGAAAAACTTACCACTTTCCTTTGTCTTTTGCTCTTGACTTTTAATCCTTGTTTCCTTAACTCCTTGCTGTTTTGTGCTTGATCTACTGGTGCAAACACCTCTGCTATTCCAGTTAGGAAAAACGAATTTGAGAGAGGGAGAGAGAGAGAGATGGAAATTCTTGGATTTCCAATGTGAAAAATGGCCAACCTTGTGTGCTTATTGTTTTTGTAGTTCAGCCCCAAAAACCTCTCAATTCCTCATAATTTCTTGCTCAAAACGGTGGGCATTGGGTGCCATCCAAGGCACCCCTTGGCAGCTACCAATGCAGCCATTCAAATCCCCAAGCATCTCATCCAATTTCCATGTATTCTCATTTAAAACCCATCATGAAAATCACCAAAACAAGTCCCCAACGTGTGGGACTTGTTTTGGTTGGTTTAAGACCAGCCAATCTCTTCAAATTCCCTCTCAACTCACTGATTTTACAGCCCCTTGAATTTCCATTTTGACTCACTCAACTCAAGGTATTTTTATTCAAACCCAACTCATCACATTTAATGCATTTCATTTAATGCATATGAGTTAACTCACCTTTTGATTTAATTCCAACTCACCTCCATCCCACTCAACTGATTTGAATCGTGTTTGAGCTCCCTTGAGGGTTCACACGGTCAACAATAGTCAACTCGACCCGTTGGGTCCACTTTTAGCTCCTTGACCCGTTTTGACAACATGACCCATTTATGGTATTTTGGTCATTTCTAATTGGTTTTTACATATGGATCAAGCCTACCCATTTTTCCTCCACTTGATTTCCAATCAAATAGGCTTAACCCCTTTTAATTTAAAATCACAAAACGGTCAAATAACCCAGCAAGACCCGATGGGCCCCATTTGGGCCCTTTGACCCATTTAGCCATTTTTGACCCAAATGATGAAAATTACCCAACCAATCAAACTTAACATTCATAATGTGCTCATATGATTTTATTTTGAGCAATGGGCCCCACTATTTCCTTACTTAACATCACAAAATAATTAATTTAACAACTCAGGGGCATTTTGGTAATTTTCCACGTCATTGAGAAATTACCCAACCAATCTAGGGACATTTTCGTAAATATTCATCTTATTGAGAAATCGGGGTGTTACAACCCAATTGGGACCCAATGGGTCGTGGTGGACTTGTTTGATCCTTGGGTGAGCTCAAGTTTAATTGGGTTATACTGAAGTGAATGGGGGATCAATGTAGGGTAAATGGGTAAGCTATGTACAATTGGGTAAACCACATTTAAATGGGTAAACCACATTTAAATGGGTAAACCACATTTAAATGGGTAATTGACATTTAAATGGGTCATGGCACCTAATTGGGTCAAGGAGTTCAATGGGGACCCAATAGGTCGAGCTTGACCATGTGGACCATCAAGTGAGCTCAAAGGATTGAGTTAAATTATGCTGAGTTGGGGCTGAATTGAGTTGGAAATAAATCAAACAATTGAGTTGACTCAAGTGCATTAAATGAGTGGTATTAAATGGGTGAGTTAAGCTAATGAGTTGAATGAGTTAGATTGGAAGCCATGGGGACCTTGAATTCAAATGAGTCAAGTGGGGAGGTGAGGAGTTCTGTTAATCTCAAAGACCCCAAGGCAAAGTCCCACATGTTGGTGGCTTGGGAGTGATATTCCATGCATAAACTTCAATGGAATGGGATAAGTTTTGCATTGGGAGTTGGAGGGTTTCCATCTCATAATGGAAACCCAAGGCCCAACGTTTGGGAGATGGAAAGGTTGCATGATCTTAAGCCAAGTGTCCCATAGTTAAGCCATGGGACTCCTTGGTTATACTAATAATGATGAGGGTAAATGAGAGGTTTAAGGGGCTGATTGATGGGAGTGCACAAACCACAATGAGATAGGATTTTCCATCTCATGGGATGAAACCCAAGAGGCACAATCCAAGGTGTACACGTTGCGAGTGCCAAGGGATGCCTTGGTTTGTGTCAAAGGTCTCCTTGGTTAAGCCAAGGGACACCTTGAACAAACCAAGAAGTAAAGAAGGGAAAGGGAAATGACTTAGGCTAATTATAAAAGGGGTACAACCAAGGGGCACTTCACACCCCTTGGCCGACCCCTCCAGTGAGGAATTTCCATCTCATTCTCTTCTCTTCTCTCTTCCACTCTCTCCCACATTTTGCCTTTAGAGGACCAGTAAAGCATCAAGGAAGGAGAAGGATTAAGGATGGAATTGAAAGAAGTTGGGGCTGATTTCAAAGAAATACTACAAAAGAGGCACATTACATCATTTGGCCGAATTTTACATCTCATGAAGCATTGAGTTTCATCTCTCTCTCCTTCTCAAAACCTACCTCCTTGGCCGAATTTTACATCTCAAGAAGCATTGAGTTTCATCTCTCTCCCTCTCTCAAAACCTACCTCCTTGGCCGAACCAGCCTTGGTGATTTCATCATTGATCAAAGCTCATAATCGGCTAGAGGATCTAAGGGAGCAAGAAGGAAGGATCAGAAGCAGGAAGAGAAGCTAAGAGGATTGGTAAGCATTCCATAAAATTTTGTTAAGAAAAATGAATAAGGGAACATGATTTGGCCATGATATGGCTGAATTTATCAAAGGTTTAAACCATGGAATATGGTGTTTAAAAAGAGTAGAAAGTGGATCATAGGGTTCGGCGACTTTGGATGGCCGAACCCCATGAAAATGATTTGATAATTGTATGGTTTTTGAGGGATAAAAACCATACAATGATTTAAAGTTTTAAGGTGTTTAATATGAAGATATGATGGACAGTTTGGGTTGGCCATTGGATGGCTGAACCATACTATGATTATGGCTAAGATGTGGGGCATAAACCATGTGTAAATAGGAAGGTTTGAATCAAGAGAACCATAGGGTTCGGCCATGTGTATGGCCGAACCCCATGGGCCATTTTATGGGTTATATAGAGTATGAATATGATTAGAAATTATTGTTGGCTTTATAATGTTTGAAAAGGGTTAACATAGATGGAAAAATGATAGACATGGATGGTTAATGGTTATTAAGAAGAATGGCAAAAAAGAACACCAAAACCAAAAGGGGTGAGGTTCGGCCATGGTGTATGGCCAAACCCCACCAAGTGCTATGTATGGAATTTGGTTTTAACAAAGGTTTAAAAATATTCCAATGGATGGGGTTATGAGAACCATTCTTTGATGGATAAAGGTTTTGATGGATAAAAGGAATTATAGGGTTCGGCCATGTATAGGGCCAAACCCCATAGAGTGACAATGATGGAGGATTAATGGCTAGGTAATTAGATGATTGGAATGGCATTTGGAGTTAATTAGAAAGTATTAAAAGGATCAAATTTGAGTTGGTGAGGTTCAGCCATGGGGCATTGCCGAACCCCACTAAGGTGGATTGTTATATGGACATGTGTTATTAGCAATATTAAACAAAGGGAAGAAGGAGTGGCAAAAATGTAAATATGGCCAAAAATGATGGATCATGGGTTCGGCCATGGTGTATGGCCGAACCCCATGGGAGATATTTTTATGGACTTAGGTTATTATCGTTAAATAATTATGGTACAATTGATTAGATGTATCAATCAAGGTAGTTTGATCTTGGTTTTAAATTAATGATCAAAGGACTATAAGAAAGGCACCAAAATAAGGAAGTGAGGTTCGGCCATGTTGTATGGCCGAACCCCACAAACTTGTATTTTGTGGACTTAGGTGGTTACCAATGGTAGATGAGTAATTGTTAAAGGATTAACTAAGTGGTGTTGGAGTAATAGATCAAAGAGGGATCAAACAAAGTAAGTGAGGTTCGTCTATGGTGTATGGCCGAACCCCACAAAGTCTGTGTAAGGACTTAGACTTAATTGGAAATTATATAGATATTGTCTTGACTTGTTGATATATAAACAAGGTGATGGGACCTCACAAACGGTGCAAGACCTTGAATAGTTGCCGGATTAAGAAGCAAAGGACACTTGAGCGGCCTTTTGGTAGGATTCCTACATCATTGAAACCATGGACATGTATTATGTGTACTTTTGATGATTTTATTTCATGTTTGATAAGTTATTTTTGTATCAAACAATATGTTGCAATTATGGGATTTTCATGCTATGTTTTGTAATATTCTGTAGCATGATTGGCATTTTCATCTCATGCATGGTATGGGAGGGATGGAATGACCGGAGACCCACGCTCCGTCGGGGCGTCCGTAAGTCTTGCGATATTTTAACCGAAGATCCACACTCCGTCGAGGCGTCCGTAAAGTGAGGGATACTTTAACCGGAGACCCACGCTTCGTTGGGGCGTCCTTAAGTCGTGAGGGGTATTTTAACCGGAGATCCACACTCCGTCGGGGAGTCCGTAAAGTGAGGGATACTTTAATCGGAGACCCACGCTCCGTCGGTGTAACACCCCGCCCTTTTCACCATAATAATCAGAGTTTATTCTTTTTTTTTTATATAATAAACATGTGATCGGGGCGGAATGTCACGACGCGAGTTAAGTTCGGACTTCTAATGTCCGACTCTTAACTGGGCAAGCCCATGTGCATATGAACTAAGTCCATAAGAGTTGATCCACACATGGTACAACGAACTTGCGGAATTTACTTAGTCTAACTGATGGTTATAATAGATCCTAAGACTACTCCATTTTCCATTTCTAGATAGCAAATCATATAACCATTATCTCCAAAATTACTAACATAGCCTTAAACTAAACATTCATACCAAACCATCCAAACCATAGTTAACTATATTATTACATGCCAATAACATCTAACTATCAAATTACATTGTCCAAATAACTTAAATAAAAAGTCCATAATTCAAAGTCCATTCAAAACCCAAGCGCCTATGCTTGGTTTCCATCACGATCCTTGTTCTTCCCCTTTCCTGCATCATCCACTAATGATAGAGATAGGGCGTTAGATCAACGCGCCCAGTAGTGTTTCCGATTAAGGCTACCACAAGGTTAGTAAAACAACATGCAAATAATATAATAATACATGTTCATCAAAACCTCATAAAAACAATGCTATGCATGTTATGCTCATGTAATGAGTCCCACCCATCACAATTATACATCGCCTCCTCTTGACGGGATTCTCATCGTCAAGGTACCCCATAGTGGTCTTTCGAACGCCCCGACAGAGTGTGGCCTCCGAATTTCTCTTGATGGGATTCTCATCATCAAGGTACCCCACAGTGGTCTTTCGAACACCCCGACGGAGTGTGGCCTCCGGTTTCCATAATCACCACCCCATGCCATGCATGAGATGTCCATGATGTCATGCCATTTGTAAATACATATTACCATACAAAACTACTTTGAAACATGATAACTTAGCACATAACTCATCAAAATTAATATAAAACATCACATATATGTGTGGTTACAAAAAGGTAGGAAACCTACACAATGTTCACTTAGGTTGACCGTTCTTTTAAACCGTCACCCGTTCACAACTCGTACACCGTTCAAGCAAGTCCCGTGGCCCTATTTATATAACAACAAATCAAACATTTAACCATATGATTCCAACTTAGTCTAAGTCACAAAAACCACTTTGTGGGGTTCGGCCAAACCCCATGGCCGAACCTTACCCACTTAACTTTTTGGTCTCTCATTTTATTTAACTAAAACCATTCAATTAACTCAAACTTCCAAATGAACCTTGGTAGGGTTCGGCCATACAACATGGCCAAACCTTACCACTTTGGTTTTGGCCAACATTTCAATTCCTTTGGTCATTTTATCTTTGATCATTTCACCTTTGATCATTTGATCCATATTTACAATAATGCCACTATACTAACCTTTGCTTAATTGTTCTTAAAAACCAAGGTCCATATCCAGACCACCTTAGTGGGGTTCGGCGATACAACATGGCCGAACCTCACCACTTAGTTTTTGTCCTTTAAATCCTTCATTAACCTATCTCCAATACATTATAAATTAGCACAAAGTCCACCAAATGATCATTGGTGGGGTTCGGCCATACTTCATGGCTGAACCTCACCCTATAGATTTTTATCCCATATTCCATCATCTATCATGGTTGGTTATTTACTGATACTAAGCCATAGGTATACATATGTGATTCTTAAATTAAGAACATATCATCATCCATAATTTCCAACCATGATCTTACCCTAATTAATCCATAAAAGCAGTCCATGGGGTTCGGCCATACACTTTGCCAAACCCTATGGTTTCCTTGATGTAAACCCTCCAATATCTGTCCATGGTTTTGATCAGCAACTTAGCCATAACATTAACATGGTTCAGCCATGCCATAGCTGTTCGAAAACAGTAAACTTATCTCCATTTTAAACCCTTTAATACCTTCATTACATAATATGGATTTTATCTCTCAAACACCCTAAAAATTCACCAAGTCTTTTCATGGGGTTTGGCCATCCCAAGTGGCCGAACCGTATGATCCATTTCTTATCCTTTTTATACATCATTATCCATTCATTTCCTTCCATGGGGTTCGGCCCTACTCATGGTCGAACCCTATGGTTCCTTTACCTCTTCCTTTAAACCTCTTAGCCATGATCATTCCCTTTGATGGGTCTGGCCATACATCATGGCCAAACCTAATCACCTCATTTTCATACTCAATGGTTTTTGTACATCCCTTTTTAAGATTTGGACATACCATGGACTGATCATGTTTCTTTTGTTATCTTACTAAATAAAATTTATAGAACACCTACCGTTTCCGCGACTACACCGATTTGATCCTTGCTTGTTCTTCCTTTCCTTTTGCTCTCCTTAGATCCTTAGCCTTCCTCCTTCCTTTCGTGTCCTTTAGCCAGGCTTAATCTTGCTGGAAACTCCTTGAAGTTGATCCGCCAAAGTATGGATTTGAGAGTGGGAGAGAGATAAGGACTTGACCTTGGATGGAAATGATAAACCTAGAGGTGCAACTCCTTTTTCTCTAAGTCTACTTGTCTTGGTGGAGAGATCAGTCAAGGACTGATTGGTATGAGATACAATCAGCCAATAATCTTTGTCTTGTGAGATGAAAACCGTCCAAGGGAGAGAGAGAGAAAGAGAGTAAAAATGAAGCTCCTTCGGCTAATGAAATTCAGCCTAAGATTGGCACCCAATGTAACTCTCCTCCCATTTACTTCCATAATTTATTTCATGTGGGGGTTTCATCCTTGAGATGAAACCCTCCAACGGTTTTGGCTCTTGGCTGCCCTAGATACAACCCTTCTCCATCACCTCTCCAATTGTGAACACACTTTGTAACTCCCATTTGTTTAATACCTTCTTTGGGGTTTCATCCTTGAGATGAAAACTCCGAAGGTGCCCAACGGTTCCTTTGCATATCTTGTTGTATACAATCTTCCCCTCATTCATCTCTCATTACCATTGCATGTGAGAGTTTCATATTGAAATGAAACTCCCATAGGCTCCAACGGCTAGCCCTTGGTTAACCTTGTGTAACTGCCACTCATCATCAATTGCCCAAATGGGAGTTTCATTCATGAGATGAAACTCCTTGAACCCAACGGTTTTGATCTTTAATCTTTGGACCACCCAACCATCCATTGGCTGTCCCTTTGAAGTCCCATGCATAACATAAACCTCCATGCAATTCCAACGTGTAGTAAGTTTGAATTTAAAACATAACTCCTCACATTTGTAACTCCCAAAACCGCCCCCCATTCATTTCTTATCTAGGGGGTTACATGCATAGAATAGCCTCTTCCATGCAGCCAACGTTTTTCTTGTTTTAAAAATTGGAATTACAAACACTCCACTCTCATTCACACACTTCACTCACTTAAAATAAATATTTCATCCAACTCATTTATTTAGCTCACCCAACTCAACTCATCCATTTAATCTAACTCAACTATAAATTCAACTCAACTAAACTCCATTATTTATTTCAACTCAAAGCAACTCAAATATTTAATGAAACTTAAACCAATTATGCTTTGAGCTCGCTCAATGATTAATCATGTCATTCACGGCACATTGAGTCCCATTTGGGTCCTTTGACCCATTTAACCTCTTTGACCCGAATAGATGTACATTACCCATTTAATTTAATTTAATCCCATAACACCTACATTAGGTCTTATTTGAACAATGGATCCCACCATTTTCTCATCTACGATCATAACCCTTTAATTCATAAATCCAATGGCATTTTTGTAATTATTGTTAGATTGAAAAATCTAGGGTATTACAATACAAACCTCTTTTTAAAATTTTTGTCTCGAAAATCGAACGAAGTAGGATTCCAACATACATCATACAAACAATTCAAGGTGAGCTGTTCTAATCTCCGATTCTAGTTCCCAGGTGGCTTCCTCAACATCATGTCGATCCCATACCACCTTGACGAACTGAATCGCTCGGTTCCGCAACACCCTTTGCTCTGTCTCTATTATTCTGACAGGCTTCTCGATGTAAGTGACGTCGCTTTGTACATCTATGTCTTGCACATTCAAAACATGAGATGGATCGGGATTGTACTTCCTCAGCATCGACACATGAAACACATCGTGTAGAGATGCTAGTTGTGAGGGAAGTGCTAATTGATAAGCTACATCCCCCATCCTTCTTATAATTGAAAACGGTTCCACATATCTTGGCGACAGTTTTCCCTTCTTCCCAAATCTCATGTGCCCTACCTTCAAGAATACTATGTCCCCCACTTCAAATTCGAGAAACCTCCTCCTTTTGTGAGCATAGCTCTTTTGCCGATTCTGTGTAGTCAATAAGTGCTGACGTATCAACTGAATATGTGTTGTAGTCTCTGCGACTAGCTCGGGTCCAATCAGCACAGGCTCGCCGGCCTCGGTCCAACACATTGGTGACCTGCATGGTCTACCATATAAAGCCTCGAATGGGGCCATCTGAAGGCTTGCTTGATGGTTATTGTTATATGAGAACTCTACCAATGGCAAATGATCCTCCCATCCACCCTTGAAGTCTAGCATGCACACCCTCAACATGTCCTCCAGTGTTTGTATTGTCCTTTCCAACTGTCCATCAGTCTATGGATGGAATGCTGTGCTAGTCAGTAGATCGGTCCCCATGGCCGACTGCATACTCTGCCATACCCTGCCGGTGAAACGGCCATCTCTATCAGACACTATAGTCTGAGGAATACCATGCAATCTGACGATATCCTGGATGTACCATCGTCCCAATGTCTCCGACGAATCTGTCATCCTGATGGGTAGGAAGTGGGCCGACTTGGTCAATCGGTCTACCACAACCCATATTGCATCGTTGCCCTTTGATGACTTAGGCAACCCTGTTACAAAATCCATGAAATGTGCTCCCATTCCCATTCCGGCACTGCTAAGGGTTTGAGTAACCCTAGTGGCTTTTGATGTTCCATCTTAACCTGCTGACAAGTTAAGCAGTGTGCCACAAATTCTTCAACATCTCTTTTCAGTCCGTGCCACCAATAATGCCTCTTCAGGTCGTGATACATCTTGGTGCTGCCCGGATGTATGGAGAGCTTGGTCTAATGTGCCTCAATCAACAACTCTTTTCTGTAGCTTTTTGGCACATATATTCTTCCCCGGAATAAAAAACCCTGTCCGGGTCGCAACTCCCATTCCGGTATGACCACACCATTAGACATCTTGGCCCATATCTCCTCCACTTCCGGATCTGCTCGCTGCTCTTGTTCAATCTTGGTAACCATGTTGGACCGTATGATTAAATTGTACATGCTCCCATGGTTTGTGATATATAGATTAAACTCTCGAATGGTATTCAACATCTCCCATTCAGTTCTGATTAAACATGTCACTGATGCATGTGATATGCAGCTGAGAGCATCCGCCACCTTGTTTGCCTTTCCCGGATGATATCGAAGCGCGAACTCATAATCCGCCAGATATTCCATCCATCTGCGCTACCTCAGGTTGAGCTATTTCTGATCAAATAAATGCTTCAAGCTCTTGTGAACTGAAAAGACTTCAAACTTCTCACCATATAGATAGTGTCTCCAGATTTTAAGAGCGAAGACCACTGCAGCTAATTCCAGATCATGTGTGGGATAGAGGCATTCATGAATTTTTAATTGTCTTGAACCATAAGCCACCACACGATGACGTTGCATGAGTGAACACCCCAGTCCCTCTCCTGATGCATCGCATTGTACTTCATAACCTTTGCCTCTTTCCGACAAAATTAAGATAGGAGCAGTTGTAAGTCTATCTTTCAGCTCCTCAAACCTCCGATTGCACAGGTCTATCCACTCATATTTGACTCCTTTCTGAGTGAGTAGAGTCAATGGAGATGCAATTTTGGAGAAGTCCATGATGAACTTCCTGTAATAACCAGCCGAACTCAGGAAGCTACGGATTTCAGTGACATTCTTTAGTGCTTTCCACTCGCTCACTGCAGCCACCTTAGCCGGATCAACGGCTATACCATCTACTGTTAAGACATGCCCCAAGAATTTGACCTCAGATAGCCAAAATTCACGTTTGTTTGCTTTGGCATACAGCTTGTTCTGTCTCAAAGTGTTCAAGACTATTCGTAGGTGCTCAGCATGGTCTTCCTTACTTTTGGAAAAGATCAGTATATCATCAATAAACACAATCACAAACTGGTCCAGGTACGGACTGAAGATCTTGTTCATTAGGTCCATGAACACGGTCGGTGCATTGGTGAGTCCAAACGGCATGACTACAAACTCATATAGCCCATACCTCATCCTGAAGGCTGTCTTCTCTATATCTTCCTCCCTAACCCAGATTTGATGATAACCGGAGATCAGATCAATCTTCGAAAAGTGACTGGAACCCCTCAATTGATCGAATAAATCATCGATCCTGAGCAAATGGTACTTGTTCCGGATAGTTAGCTGATTCAATTTCCGATAGTCCACACACATTCGGAGTGAACCGTCCTTCTTCTTCACAAACAACACTGGTGCACCCCAAAACGATGGATGTTTCGGATACAACCCAGTCTAAGCAGTTCATCAATCTGCTTCTTTAGCTCGGACATCTCCGCTGGTGCCGTCCGATAGTGCGGTAATGACACTGGTGAAGTGCCAGGGTACAACTTGATTTCAAAGTTGAGCTCCCTTATGGGTGGTAAACCAGGGAGTTCTTTTGGGAACACATCCGCAAATTCTTGCACAATTGCCGGAAGTTCAGTGAATCATGCTTTGTTTATGATGATATTGTTCAATATCAAATGGTTCAACCCTTCTTACAGTCTGCTCTGCTTGTCTGTACGAACTACATACTGCTTCCCTTCGGGTGACCAAAATGTCACTCTGTGGCGATAACAATCAATATTGGTTTGAAAACTAGCCAACCAGTCCATGTAGAAGATAATATCGTACTCAGTCATGCTGAGTACTAGATAATTGAACTCAAATCTGAGTCCAGCGAGTTCAGTATTAAATGCCGTGCATATGAGTCCCAAGGACGTGTCTCCGATAGGGGATACAATTGTGAGTGATGTGGACAATTTTTGAATTAGAGTTCCAGTGGCAGTTATAAATGATGCAGATATAAAGGAGTGTGAAGCTCCATAATCAAATAGTGCATATGCATAGGAACTACTGACAACAGCCATACCTTGAATCACAGAATGATCCACATCCTCAGGAGGTGCTAGAGTAAACAGACATCCAAATCCAGTAGGGTTAGGCTTCCGACTCGCCTGATTATAAGTCCTGCCTCCCCGAGAGTTAACTGGCCTAGCTAGTGGATGGAAAAATCCTCTGGAATATGAAAGCTTGTTGAGCCTTGGAGAATCTCTCTTGAAGTGACCCGGCTGATCACAATGGAAGCAGTTGTTCACCCCTCTGAATGACTGACTAATTGATGCAGATGGGGAGGGCTAGTTGGGACGAAAGCCCCCTATGGACCCTGTAGATGGTGAGGGTCTGCTGAAGTTCAGTCGGAACCTCTTGTTGGGCTATAGTGGCCTTACTGACCACCTCAGCTAGTGTGGTTGCCTTGAATATGGTCACTTTGGCCGTGATGTTTGGTCGTAGACCCCTCTCAAACTTCCGTGCCCTGCGGTGCTCTGTATCCACCATATAAAATGCATAGCAGGATAGACTGAGAAATTCCCGGTGATACTCTGCCACCGTCATAGAGCCCTGTACCAAGGACAAAAAGGCTTGAGTTTGACGCTCTTTCTCCTCCTCCGGCAAGTAGTGTTCCAAAAAGGTCGCTGAAAACTCGTCCCAGGTCATGGTTGTTCTCTCCCTTACTGGTACGAGTGCCCGCTGTTTCTCAATTACCTCCCACCATTTACTGGCATCTTCAATTAGTTGTGATGTAGCCAGTAGAATCCTATCAACATGACTCGAGATCTTGAGTAGAGTTAAGATCTGAGTGATCTTCTTCAGCCAATGTTCAGCTCCGACAGCCCCTTCCTTCCCTTTGAAGTAGGGAGGGCGCTGTTGCTGGAATTCTAGAACCATACTCCGGTCATTGACGTCTTTAGAACTTTCACTTCCATTCATATACTGTTGGAGTACAGAAGTCACCACCGCTTGAACTAAGCCCTATAGTTCAGGCGGCACATGTGGTATATGGATGACACTGTTCCCCTCTTCCTCCTTCCGAGATGAATGTTCACTTTCCTTCTCTTCTCGCCGGGAGTGATGTGATTCTTCCTCATTGGGTGACTTTTCATGGAAAGATTGCTCCTTCTCAGGTTGAGTCACCTCCTTTTCTTGTATAGATGGCTCCTTCTCATGTACAGATTTTTGGTGTTGAGATACCACCTTCTCATGTTGAGTGATTTGTAACACTTTTTCCTTCCCCTTCTGGTTCTGAGGGATCTTTTTCTTTGGAGCCATTTTCCCTAAGTCATGGAAACATTAACGACTTAGTTTCTTCGTACAGTTTGTGTTTTTCACTATTTTGGGGAGATTTCCAAATAAACAAACTTGGCTTTCCTTTGTTTTTGGGGGAAATTTCTAAATACCTATTGTTTGCTATCTTTTACAATTTGGGGAAAATTGGGGAAGTATATCCTATTTTGCTACGTTTGATAGATCAACTATAATGATTGTACTTTTGCTATCTTTCACTGTTGTTCTCAGATTGAGTGTTCAATCTGAGTCTACGAAGTAAATTA
Source organism: Chimonanthus salicifolius (assembly GCA_013350335.1). Classification (NCBI taxonomy): domain Eukaryota; kingdom Viridiplantae; phylum Streptophyta; class Magnoliopsida; order Laurales; family Calycanthaceae; genus Chimonanthus; species Chimonanthus salicifolius. The sequence goes on along the minus strand of CM023541.1, from coordinate 15,654,115 downwards.
ATCCGGCCCGCAGTCAGCGGACTCCGAAGAGTCGGGCAGTTGGGATTCTTATCTGTCAGTGAGACATGAAACTGTCTTAATCTTACTTTGGAAGATTCAACTTCCCGTTTCACTCTGATACCAACTGTAACACCCCGCCCTTTTCACCATAATAATCAGAGTTTATTCTGTTCTTTTTTATAATAAACAAGTGATCGGGGCGGAATGTCACGACGCGAGTTAAGTTCGGACTTCTAATGTCCGACCCTTAACTGGCCAAGCCCATGTGCGTATGAACTAAGTCCATAAGAGCTGATCCACACATGGTACAACGAACTTGCGGAATTTACTTAGTCTAACTGATGGTTATAATAGATCCAAAGACTACTCCATTTTCCATTTCTAGATACCAAATCATATAAACATTATCTCCAAAATTACTAACATAGCCAACATTTCAATTCCTTTGGTCATTTTATCTTTGATCATTTCACCTTTGATCATTTCATCCATATTTACAATAATGCCACTATACTAACCTTTGCTTAATTATTCTTAAAAACCAAGGTCCATATCCAGACCACCTTAGTGGGGTTCAGCGATACAACATGGCCGAACCTCACCACTTAGTTTTTGTCCTTTAAATCCTTCATTAACCGATCTCCAATACATTATAAATTAGCACTAAGTCCACCAAATGATCATTGGTGGGGTTCGGCCATACTTCATGGCTGAACCTCACCCTATAGATTTTTATCCCATATTCCATCATCTATCATGGTTGGTTATTTACTGATACTAAGCCATAGGTATACATATGTGATTCTTAAATTAAGAACATATCATCATCCATAATTTCCAACCATGATCTTACCCTAATTAATCCATAAAAACAGTCCATGGGGTTCGGCCATACACTTTGCCAAACCCTATGGTTTCCCTGATGTAAACCCTCCAATATTTGTCCATGGTTTTGATCAGCAACTTAGCCATAACATTAACATGGTTCAGCCATGCCATAGCTGCTCCAAAACAGTAAACTTATCTCCATTTTAAACCCTTTAATACCTTCATTACATAATATGGATTTTATCTCTCAAACACCCTAAAAATTCACCAAGTCTTTTCATGGGGTTCGGCCATCCCAAGTGGCCGAACCGTATGATCCATTTCTTATCCTTTTTATACATCATTATCCACTCATTTCCTTCCATGGGGTTCGGCCATACTCATGGCCAAACCCTATGGTTCCTTTACCTCTTCCTTTAAACCTCTTAGCCATGATCATTCCCTTTGATGGGTTTGGCCATACATCATGGCCAAACCTAATCACCTCATTTTCATACTCAATGGTTTTTGTACATCCCTTTTTAAGATTTGGACATACCATGGACTGATCATGTTTCTTTTGTTATCTTACTAAATAAAAGTTATAGAACACCTACCGTTTCCGCGACTACACCGATTTGATCCATGCTTGTTCTTCCTTTCGTTTTGTTCTCCTTAGATCCTTAGCCTTCCTCCTTCCTTTCTTGTCCTTTAGCCAGGCTTAATCTTGCTAGAAACTCCTTGAAGTTGATCTGCCAAAGTATGGATTTGAGAGAGGGAGAGAGATAAGGACTTGACCTTGGATGGAAATGATAAACCTAGAGGTGCAACTCCTTTTTCTCTAAGTCTACTTGTCTTGGTGGAGAGATCAGTCAAGGACTGATTGGTATGAGATACAATCAACCAATAATCTTTGTCTCGTGAGATGAAAACCGTCCAAGGGAGAGAGAGAGAAAGAGAGTAAAAATGAAGCTCCTTTGGCTAATGAAATTCAGCCTAAGATTGGCACCCAATGTAACTCTCCTCCCATTTACTTCCATAATTTATTTCATGTGGGGGTTTCATCCTTGAGATGAAATCCTCCAACAGTTTTGGCTCTTGGCTGCCCTAGATACAACCCTTCTCCATCACCTCTCCAATTTTGAACACACTTTGTAACTCCCATTTGTTTAATACCTTCTTTGGGGTTTCATCCTTGAGATGAAAACTCCCAAGGTGCCCAACGGTTCCTTTGCATATCTTGTTGTATACAATCTTCCCCTCATTCATCTCTCATTACCATTGCATGTGAGAGTTTCATATTGAAATGAACCTCCCATAGGCTCCAACGGCTAGCCCTTGGTTAACCTTGTGTAACCGCCACTCATCATCAATTGCCCAAATGGGAGTTTCATCCATGAGATGAAACTCCTTGAACCCAACGGTTTTGATCTTTAATTTTTGGACCACCCAACCATCCATTGGTTGTCCCTTTGAAGTCCCATGCATAACATAAACCTCCATGCAATTCCAACGTGTAGTAAGTTTGAATTTAAAACATAACTCCTCACATTTGTAACTCCCAAAACCGCCCCCCATTCATTTCTTATCTAGGGGGTTACATGCATAGAATAGCCTCTTCCATGCAGCCAACGTTTTTCTTGTTTTAAAAATTGGAATTACAAACACTCCACTCTCATTCACACACTTCACTCACTTAAAATAAATATTTCATCCAACTCATTTATTTAGCTCACCCAACTCAACTCATCCATTTAGTCTAACTCAACTATAAATTCAACTCAACTAAACTCCATTATTTATTTCAACTCAAAGCAACTCAAATATTTAATGAAACTTAAACCAATTATGCTTTGAGCTCGCTCAATGATTAATCATGTCATTCACGACCCATTGAGTCCCATTTGGGTCCTTTGACCCATTTAACCTCTTTGACCCGAATAGATGTACATTACCCATTTAATTTAATTTAATCCCATAACACCTACATTAGGTCTTATTTGAACAATGGATCCCACCATTTTCTCATATACGATCATAACCCTTTAATTCATAAATCCAATGGCATTTTCGTAAGTCGTGAGGAGCAAATTGATGAGAAGAATACTATCAAGAGATGAGAATACTATCAAGAGATGAGAATACTATCAACAGATAAGAATACTATCAACAGATTATATGTATGTGATGGGTGAGACTCATTGCATAAGACATATGCTAGCATGGCATGGCATTGAATCGGCATGATATGATCTTTATTATCATGCAAGTTTACTGGTTTTTATCTGTATGATTGGATCTCTATTATCATACATGATTTTGGATTCAATGTTTTATAAGTATGATATGGTATATTATATCTGGATTATATATACTAACCCATGTGTTAGCCCTAATCGGAATACCTACCTGGCGCGTTGATCTAACGCCCTAATTCTATCCTTAGAGGATGATGCAGGAAAAGGAAAGGGAAAGGCAAAGGCCGAGGATCGCGAGGGAAACCAAGCATAAGCGCTTGGGTGTTGGATTGGATTTATTAATTATTGTTATTTGGATAAACTTCACGGATATGTAATAATGGAGATAACTGCATGGTTTGATTTAAGTTTGAATGAAGGTTTAGTTTTAAGTAATTATGACTTGTACTTTGCTATCTAAGAATGGAGCAGTCTGAGGATTGATTATAATTCCATATATTTGATTTATTCCGCAATCAGTTATGTTTATTCCACATGATTTATTTAGTTCCATGTGTGGATCGATTTTCATGGTCTTAGTCCATACACACATGGGTGGCCAGTTAAGGGTTGGACTTTGGAAGTCCGGACTTAGCTCACTTCGTGATGCCTCCCGCTCTCTTCCACTTGCTTATTTATTAAAAAAAAAAAATAGACTCTGATTTTCAGAAGGGTGGAAAAGGGCGGGGCGTTACAACTCAAACCCCTACCAGTGCCAGAATTGAATTGGGAGCACATTTCCATGGATTTTGTGACGGGGTTGCCAATGTCCTCAAAGGGCAACGATGCTATATGGGTCGTGGTAGATCGACTGACCAAGTCTGCACATTTTCTTCCCATCAAGATGACAGACTCATCTGAGACCTTGGGTCGGCGTTATATCAAGGATATCATTAGATTACATGGTATTCCTCGGACTATAGTGTCTGACAGAGATGGCCGTTTCACCGGCAGGGTATGGCAAAGTATGCAGTCGGCCGTGGAAACGGATTTACTGATTAGCACAGCTTTCCATCCACAGACTGATGGACAGTCGGAAATGACAATACAAACACTGGAGGATATGTTGAGAGCGTGCATGCTAGACTTCAAGGGTGGATGGGAGGATCACTTGCCGCTAGTGGAGTTCTCATATAACAACAGTTACCAGGCAAGCCTTCAGATGGCTCCATTCGAGGCTTTATATGGTAGACCATGTAGGTCACCAGTGTGCTGGACAGAGGCTGGTGAGCCTGCGCTGATTGGACCCGAGCTAGTCACAGAGACTACAGTACAAATTTAGTTGATACGTCAGTATTTATTGGCTGCACAGAGTCGACAGAAGAGTTATGCTGACAAGAGGAGGAGGTTCCTTGAATTCGAGGTGGGGGATATGGTGTTCTTAAAAGTCTCGCCACGGAAGGGACACATGAGGTTTGGAAAGAAGGGGAAACTGCCGCGAAGATATGTGGGACCGTTTTCCATCGTAAGAAAGATGGGAGATGTAGCTTATCAGTTGCACTTCCTTCACAATTGGCATCTCTACACGATGTGTTTCATATATCGATGTTGAGGAAGTACAATCCCGATCCGTCTCATGTATTGAATGTACAAGATATAGATGTACAAAGTGATGTGACTTATGTCGAGAAGCCTGTCAGAATAATGGAGACTAAACAAAGGGTGTTACGAAACAGAGCGATTCAGTTCGTTAAGGTGGTATGGGATCAACATGGTATGGAGGAAGCCACTTGGGAACTCGAATCGGAGATGAGAACAGTGCACCTTGAATTATTTATGTAATTTATTTTGGAACCCTACTTCGTTCGATTTTCGGGACAAAAATTTTAAAAAGAGGATTGTATTATAATACCCCAGATTTTTAGTATCTCAATAATTACGGAAATTGCCATTGAAAGTGTGAATTAATGGATATGGACCCTAGATGGGTAAAGGGTTGGGTCAATTGTCCAATTAAGACCCAACGGATTGTGGATTTGGTGGCAATTGGAATAATTGGGTAAGATGTATTCATTTTGGTCAAAGTTGTTGATTGGGTCAAAATGCCAACTGGGACCCAATGGGTCGTGTTTGACTTGGTTGACCACAAAGTGAGTTGAGTTAAATTAAATGAGTTGAGATGGATGGTTTACATTTTAAATTTAAATTCAAACAATGGAAAGGATTGTTTACATTTTAAATATAAATTCAAACAATGGGAAGGACGGTTTACATTTTAAATTTAATTTCAAATAATGGGGTGGACGGTTTTTATTTCAAATTCAAATGAGTTGGGATGGACGGCTTTTACATTTGGAATTCAAATTCAAAACAAAAGTAAGGATACACGTTGGGGAGGAGGTTGGTTTGTTTCAAAATTTAAATGTTGGAGAGATGGAAGAGTATTGTTTTTATTTCAAACTCAAACGTTGGAGAGATGAAGATGGTTTATTTCAAAATTCAAATAAGAGCCACACGTTGGAGAGGTAGGGAGGTTTGGCTTATTTCAAAATCAAAACAAGGATACACATGGAAATATAATGGAGATAGTTTTACATTTAAAAAAATTCAAATTTCAATGGCATACACGTTGGAGTCTTGAGAATTCTATCTCATGTAGAGATAGGGAAGATAATGAAGAGGAAACTCCCACATGGAGAGGTAATGAAGTTGGTTTAAATCTCAATTTCAAACAAGGCTACATGTTGGAGAGATAAAGGGGAGTTTGGGGTTTATTTTTCAAATTCAAACAAGATTCGACTCTCCCTCTCCCTCTTGGCTATCTCTCCCTCACACCCTCTCTTGGCCAGCCAGCAACCTAAGAGAAAGAAGATCAAACATTTGGAGAATTTTATCTCATTTTCTCCCTCTCTTGGCCGTTCCTCTCAAGTCAAGGACTTGGAGTATTTTTCCATCTCAAGTTTTTTTCTCTCTCTCAAATCTATACCTTAGCCGAACCACCTCAAGGACTGCAGCAAGGTCAGTCTCGGCTAAAGGACAAGGAAGAAGGAGAGGCTAAGGAAGTAAAGGATCAAGAAGGAGTGAAGGAACCGGAGGAGTCGCGGTATTGGTAAGTGCTCAATAAACACTTGTTAAATAAAATGGTTAAGGAAGCATGATCCGGCCATTGTATGGCCAAACCTATCAAGGGTTTAAATCATGGATAATGATGTTTAAAAAGGGTAGAAAATTTATCATAGGGTTCGGCCACTTTGGATGGCTGAACCCCATGAAAAGACTTGGTTATTTTTATGGTTTTTGAGAGATAAAAACCATACATTGTTATGAAGCTTTTTAAGGTGTTTTAAATGGAGAAAAGGTTAATGTTTTGGGTCGGTCATTGCATGGCTGAACCATGTTGTTTTTATGGCTAAAGTTCTGTGCATAAACCATGTATAAATGTTGTAGTGTTTGCATCAAGAAAACCATAGGGTTCGGCCATGTGTATGGCCGAACCGCATGGACCATTTTATGGGTTGTTAGAGTTAAGAACATGGTTGGAAATGATTAATGGTTATATGCTTTTGATTAAGGATTCACATATGAATATCTTGGGACTTAGTATTAGGTAAGTAATCAACCATGATAGATGATGGAAAAAGGGATAAAAATCCATATGGTGAGGTTCGGCCATGTAGTATGGCCGAATCCCACTAATGGTCATTTGGTGGACTTAGTGGTTAACTTGTAATTTAATTGGTCAAATCAAAATGGCGACTTATGTAAGAAGGATTGAAGGACAAAAATTTAAGATGGTGAGGTTCGGCCATGTTGTATGGCCGAACCCCACTAAGATGGATTTTTATGGACGTTGGTGGTTAGCAATATTAAGCAAAGGTTAAACCAATGGCAAAACCGTAAATACAAGTTATAATGTAAATATGGAATGAAAGATTAAAGGACTTGAAAAAGGAGCCGAAACCAAAATGGTGAGGTTCGGCCATGTTGTATGGCCGAACCCCACCAAGGTGCATTTGGTGGATTGAGGTGTTTAAATAAGTTATTTGGATGGTGTTAGTTAAATAAAAGAGAGATCAAAATTTAAGTGGGTGAGGTTAGGCCATGGCGTATGGCCGAACCCCACAAGGTGATTTTTGGGACTTAGACTTAATTGGAAATCAAATGGTTATATGTTTGACTTATTGTTATGTAAACAAGGTAACGGGACTTCTTGAACGATGCTCAATCGCAAACGGGTGGCGGTTTAAGAAGAGCGGATATTTTAAGTGACATTGGTGTGGGTTTCCTACATCTTTGTAACCACACTTATACTTGATGTTTTTATCTTAATTTTTATGAGATATATGTTAAATTATTATGTTTCAAAGAGGATTTGAATGCTAAGATTTATTTACAAATGGCATGTATTCATTGACATCTCATACATGGCATGGGGTGATGGTTAAATAACCGGAGGGACTACACTCCGTCGGGGCGTCCGAAAAACCTATGTAGTGGTATCTTGATGATGAGAATCCTATCAAGAGGAAACCGGAGGGTCCACACTCCGTCGGGGCGTCCGAACAACCTATGTGGAGGTACCTTGATGATGAGAATCCCATCAAGAGGAGGCTATGTATACTTGTGATGGATGGGACTCATTACATTTGCATACATGCATAGCATTGTTTTTGTAAGATTTTGATGATCATGTATTATTATGTTATATGCATGTTTTATACTAACCTTGTCATAGCCCTAATTGGAACACCTACTGGGCGCTTTGATCTAACGCCCTATTTCTATCCTTAGTGGATGACACAGGAAAGGGAAATGTCGAGGATCATGAAGGAAACCAAGCATAAAAGCTTGGATATATGAATGGACTTTTATTTATGATATTTTGTTTAAGTTACAAGGACGTGTAATTTGTTAATTAGATGTCGGCATGTAATAACTTAGTAATATTTGCTATGGTTTGGTTTGGTTTGAATGAATGTTTAGTTTAAGGTAATTTTGGATTTATGACTTGTACTTTGCTATCTAAAATGGAGTAGTCTTAGGTTCTATTATAATCCACTATTAGATTAGGTAATATTTCGTCAGTTTTATCTCATACCATGTGCGAATTGTTTTTCATGGACTTAATCCATGCACACATAGGTTTGGTCAGTTAAGGGTCGGACTTTAGAAGTACGGACTTAACTCGCGTCGTGATATCCCGCTCTTATCACTTGTTTATTTAGTTTTAAAAAAAAAAAATAGACCTGATTTCGAGTGAAAAAAGGCGGGGTGTTACATTTCCGTTCATGTGTTGTTGAAGAACAGATGTGACCACCGCTTGGTTCAAGTTTTGCAGTTCATGAGGCACCACGGGTATGTTCACGCTATTTTGTTCCTCTGATGGATGAGGTTGTTGCATCTCCTCTTCATCCCCATGTGGGTGTTGTCGGGTTCTTCTTCTTCTTGGAGGCATTTTTTTCCTAAGTCATTGAAAACATCATCGACTTAGTTTCTTCGTAAAGTTTGTGTTTTCACACTTTTGGGGAAATTGCCAAATAAACACTCTTTGTATTTCTTTGTTTTTGGGGAAATTTCCTAAGTATCACGTGTTTGTTTCTCAATTTGGGGATATTGGGGAAATATCTCCTAATTTGCTATATTTGATAAATCTAGTTTATAATGACTGTCATTCCTTTGCTATCATTCCTTGTTGCTCTCAGATTGAATGTTTCATTCTGAGTCTAACGAAGTAAATTAATCCAGCCCCCATGCAGCAGACTCCGAAGAGTCAGTCAGTTGGGATTCTTATCTGTCAGTGAGACATGATACCGTCTTAATCTTACTTTGAAAGATTCAACCTTCCCGTTTCGCTCTAATACCAACTGTAAACGTCCGCCCTTTTCCACTCACCGAAAATCAGAGTCTATTTTTTTTTTAATAATAAAGAGTGAGAGAGAGTGGGACGCCATGACGCGAGCTAAGTCCAAGCTTCTAAAGCCCGACTCTTAACTGGCCAACCATACGTGTGCGTGGACCAAGTCCACTAAAACCGTTTCACACGTACTCAAGTTAACATGTGAAATAAATCATAAATGCGGAGTTATAATAGAATGACTATCCTATTCCATTTTAGATAGCAAAGGATTCCATTACTTAAACATAATCATCTTAAGTTAAAATATCCAACATTAGCATTCAAACCATAGCAAATATATCCACGTTATTACAGTCCCGAATGCTAGTTACTCAAAATTACATAGTCCATGAATAACTTAAATAAAATGAAACTAAAAACATCCAAGCTCCTAAGCTTGGCTTCGATCATGTTCATCGTTCCGTTCAATTCCTGCGTCATCAACTAGGGTAGAAGTAGGGCGTTAGACAACGCGCCCAGTAGGTACTCCAAGTAGGGTCAACACCTGGTTAGTACAAAATCATATAGTTAACATAATATCAAAACCATGTAAAAACAATACCATGCCATGGTGTCATATGCAATGAGTCCCACCCATCGCCCATATCACAAACATAATATCCTCTTGATGGAATCTCCTCATCAAGGTATCCCCACAATTGCCTTACGGACGCCCTGACAGAGTGTGGTCTCTGGCTACCTCTTGATGGATAATGTACATCAAGGTACCCCCACAAATGCCTTACAGATGCTCCGACGGAGTGTGGTCTCCGGTTACATATCATCCCTTCCATGCCAAGCATGAGATGCAGATGAATCACATGCTATGTAGTATTACAATCATAGCATTAAAATCTCATATTGGAAACATATCATTTATACAAAATAACTCATCAAAATATGAATTAAAATCATCATACATATCCCATGGTTTCAATGAGGTAGAATCCTACCAATGATCAACTAACGTCTCCTTGCGTTTTTGTCCCGAAACCGATCACCGATCGTACACCGCTTGTGAGGTCCCGTTACCTTATTACATTTCAATCAATCAAACCCATGTTCCATTTTGATTTCCAATCATGTCTAAGTCCATAAACACACCTTAGTGGGGTTCGGCCATACAACATGGACGAAACTCACTCATTTGGTTTTGGTCCCTCTTTTGCTTTATTAACCAATCACGCCTATGTTAATCATTTAAAAACCCTAAATCCACAAAACATACCTTAGTGGGGCTCGACCATACAATATGGCCGAACCTCACTCCTCCGGTTTCTTTCATTCCTTCTTGTTCCTCCGATCTTTTCCATCCTTAGCCTCTTCTTCCTCCTTGATCCTTGTGAGAGGGTCGGCCCTAGGTTCTTGTCAGAGGGAGAGGATCTTGAGATGAGAACTCTAAGTCCTTCCTCCTTTGTCTTTGAGAGAGGGTCGGCCTTGAGTGAGAGGGAGAGGAGTTTGAGATAGAAATTATTCTATGTGTTTCTTGTCTTGAGAGGAGGATCGGCCAAGAGAGAGAGTGAGAGAGTGAGATGAAGCAATTAACTTACTATGTTGTGTAATGTAATTTAGCCAAAGGTGATGTCCTTTGGGGTGATGCCCAGTTGTAACAACTATGGCTCTTCACCTCCCTCATTAACACTTTCTTTGGAGTTTCATCCCATGAGATGAAACTCCCACCATTCCAACGTGTAACCTTGAAGGTGTTTTTGAGACAACAAAACTCTTCATCTTCCCACTCCACTCACTTAAGATGAAAGTCCCATTAATTTCCCATCCAACTCACCATAACTCAATTATTTTTAATTCTTTTAAACTCAAAACTTGTACTCATTCATTAACTCAATTGAACTTAATCCACTTTAATTCAGCCACACCTTAATCACATTTGAATTCATATGGTGGTCGGCCAAGTCAACCATGACCCATTGGATCCCAATTAGGCATTTGACCCAATTGACAATCTTGACCCAATTAAATAAATCTCACCCATTTATTTCAATTGAACCATATCCACAATCCGTTTGGTCTTAATTGGGCAATTGACCCAACACTTTACCCATCTAAGGTCCATATCCATTAATTCACAAATTAAATGAGTAATTTCCATAAATATTTATAACTTGAAAATCCGGGGTGTTACAGTTGGACCCACATTGATTAAAATGGTCAAGGACTAAAAAGAGGGGCCCAAAACCAAGAGAGTGAGGTTCGGCCATGTTGTATGGCCGAACCCCACTAAGGCATTTTTGTGTGGACTTAAACATGGTGCAGCCCAATGTATGATGGAAACCTCTTGGGGGACTTAACAGGATAAAAGACTATGGTTGTAAATGGAAATGAACATAGGATGACGTAGGGATGGATGGAAATCAAATGGATCATTGGTTTGATTAATTTATGTGTAATAAGGAAACGGGATTGCACAAACGGTGTACGATCGACTTGACGCAATTGGTGAACGGTTTTTGGACGGAAACACAAGAGGAATACTATGTGATTGTGATATGGATGATGGGTGGGATTCATGGCATATGACACCCATGGCATGGCATTGACTTCCATGGTTTTGATATTATCTATATCTATGTGATTTTTATACTAACCCATGTGTTTGACCCTACTCGGAGTACCTACTGGGTACGTCTTCTAACGCCCTACTTCTACCTTAGATGATGACACATGAAATGGACGGAACGAAGGACGAGGTCGGAGCCAAGCTTAGGAGCTTGGATGAGCTAGTTTTGGACATGTAATTTGAGTAATTAGCTTGTTGGGACTGTAATAATTTAGACTATTTGCTATGGTTTGGACTTTTATTTTGGACATTTTAAGGTTAAGGTAATTATTATTAAGTGATGGGCTTCCTTGCTATTTAAAATTGGTAGGATAGAACTCTATTATAATTTCTGCATTATGTTTACTTCCGCAAGCTTAACCTTAGTACGTGTGAACCGTTTTCGTGGCTTAGTCCACGCACACGTATGGTTGGCCAGTTAAGGGCCGAGCTTTGGAAGCTCGAACGTAGCTCGTGTTGTGACGTCCCGTGCTCTCTCACCCTTTCATTTCAAAAAAGGGCAGGGCGTTACAGACCAAGTCAACCATGGTTAGCCGACCATGCATGTGCATTAAATCATTTGCCACCTCACTTGATGAGGTGGATTTGGGTCCCACTTGGCCATGTTATTCACATGCCACCTCATACACATGCCACCTCACTTGATGAGGTGGATTCCATGTTTTAGGTTTTAATTGGGTACATGACTCGATTAAATCAATTCATTACCCATTTACCTTAAACATCAATTCATCTTGACCCATTGGGTCACAATTGGGTAATTGAACCATTCAGTTACACTTACGCACTTAATTGTCATTCAAACTCTATCCATGACCCGTTGGATCCTAATTGGGCCATTGCCTCAATTCTTACCCATCTAACCTTCATTCCGTCTATAAATCTTAAATTTAACAATTAAAATAGATGATACCCAATATAATAATGCATTTGAAAATCCGGGTTGTTACATTATTACCCTCTTTTGAAATTTTCATCTCGAAAATCGAGCGAAGTGGGGTTTCAAACAACTATATGAAAAGCTCAGGGTGAGCTGCTCTCATTTCTGATTCAAGTTCCCAGGTGGCTTCCTCATTACCATGTCGATCCCATACCACCTTGATGAACTGAATGGGTCAGTTCCGTAACACCCTCTGTTATTTCCCAATCACTCTGACCGGCCTTTCAACATAAGTTACGTCGCTTTGCACATCAACATCTTGCACATTCAACACGTACGAAGGATCAGGATTGTATTTCCTCAACATAGAAACGTGAAACACATCTTGCAAAGAAGACAACTGTGGAGAAGTGCCAATTGATAAGCCACTTCCCCCACCCTCTTTTGGATTGGGAACGTTCCCGCAAATCTGGGCAACAACTTCCCTTTCTTTCCAAATCTCATATGTTCGTGGCGAGACCTTTAAAAATACTAAGTCTCCCACTTCAAACCCAAGGAATCTCCTTCTCTTGTCTGTATAGCTCTTCTGACGACTCTGAGCAGTGAGCAGATGTTGTCATATTAACTTAATTTGTTCCGTGGTCACTGTAACTAGCTCGGGTCCAATAAGTGCAGGCTCACCGGCCTCTGTCCAAAACACTGGTGATCTACAGGGTCTACCATACAACGCCTCGAATGGAGCCATCTGGAGGCTTGCTTGGTAACTGTTGTTGTAAGAGAACTCAACCAGTGGTAAGTGATCCTCCCATGATTCTTGATTTATAAATTGAACTCTCGAATGGTGTTCAGCATTTCCCATTCCTTCATAATCAAACTGGCCACTGTTGCTGTGACATGCGACTGAGGGCATCCGTGACTTTGTTTGCCTTGCTAGGATGATATTGAAGCGTAAACTCGTGGTCTTGCAGATATTCCATCCATCTGCGCTGCCTCATATTAAGTTCCATAATAAACTTCCTATAATAACCAGCCAATCCCAGAAAGCTGGGGATTTCGATCACATTCCTTGGAGCTTTCCAGTCTCTAACTGCCGCCACTTTAGCTGGGTCCACGGCTATTCCTTTTACTCATATGACATGCCCTAAGAAGTTAACCTCAGATAGCCAGAATTCACACTTGCTTGCTTTGGCATACAACTGATTTTTTATTTCAGGGTGTCCAAGACTATCCTTAGATGTTCTGTATGCTCCTCCCAATTGTTGGAATAAATCAAGATATCGTTAATGAAGACGATTACAAACTTGTCCAAACAAGGACGAAAGATTTTGTTCATCAGATCCATGAATATAACCCCTCCATGGGTATAATCCATTCATGGGCATAACTAATACCTTCGTAGAACCAATATGTCTATCATAGGACTAACAGGTCTAACATACGACCAATACGTCGACTATGGAATCAAAATGTCTATCATAAGACCAATATGTCAACTATGGGACCAAAATGTCATTCACACTACGAATATGTCTACCCTAATGCCGATATCCAGCCTCAATCCAAACCACCATGGAAACCCTCATCCATGGGAAGATAATATCTATCTATAGAACTGTCACATCTACCATGGGACCATATCTATCATGGGATCGATATACCCGCCAATTGTTGTCATCGTCTCCCAAAGTTGGGTTTGAATCTCTTGTGAGGGTGAAAAGTATTTCCCCCACCCTGACCTCTTCGGTCCTGTGTTTCCTTGGAGGTTGTGTCTCCATTTCCGTTCAAGAGTTACTGTAGAACGGAAGTGACTACTACTTGTAATAGGTTCTGTAGTTCAGGAGGTACTTCAGGAATGTTTGCACTGCCCCGACCCTCTCCGTTATGTTCTTCTTCCTGAAGTTGGTTCTGTCGTGTATGTCTTCTTTTCGGAGGCATTTTCCTATGTCATCGACACATTGATCGACTTAGTTCACATCAGAATCTATGTTCACATACTTGGGGAAATTGCCTCACATTGTATTTCTTGTTTTGGGGAGTTTTCCTATGTATCACATAATATCAGTTGTTTGGGGAACTTTCCTATGTATCACATATTGCTTTTCATGTTGGGGAAATCTTGATGTTTCTTGTTTCGGGGAAATATGTCCTATTTTACTATGTTTGATAAATCCATTTTTTATAGTGATTGTCGTTCTCTTGCTGTTATAGTGTTGTTCTCAGTTTGAATGCTTCAGTCTAATTCTTAACAAAGTAAAGTAATCCGGCCCCCGTGCAGTAGACTCCGAAGAGTCGGTCAGTTGGGATTCTTATCTTGTCAGTAAGACATGATACCATCTTAATCTTACTTTGAAAGATTCGTACTTCCAGTTTCGCTCTAATACCAACTGTGAAAGCCCCGCCCTTTTTCACTCGCCGAAAATCAGAGTCTATTTTTAAATAAACAGTGAGAGAGAGTGGGACACCACGACGTGAGCTAAGTCCGATCTTCCAAAGCCCGGCCCTTAACTAGCCAACCATACGTGTGCGGGGACCAAGTCCACTAAAACAGTTCACACGCAATAAAGTTATACTTGCAGAATAAACACATTGCGAAATTAATATTTGTTTATATAAACCAAACATAACCTTTACTTAGCAAGGAAGTCAATCACCCAAAACTTAATTGAAACTTAATATCCGAAGGTAACGTCAAACAAAAGAAAAATAATATCTAAATCATTACAATCCCAAAATGCAATTAGCTCAAAAACACTATCCAAATCTAAAACTTAAAAATAAGCAATGAGCTGCCCAAGCTCCTAAGCTTGGCTCCTTTCGCATCCCTCGTCCGTTCCATTCCCTGTATCATCATCTAAGGTAGAAGTAGGGAGTTAGTCAACGTGCCCAGTAGGTATTCCAAGTAGGGTTACACACATAGAATTAATATAAAGTCAAGATACAAAACATCATACCGTACTTGTAAAACATAATACCTAAAAACAGAGTATGATAATAGAGATCATAATCATGCTAATAAAACCAAAACAGTGCATGATACTCATAACAAAATCATGCCAATGTAATGCCATGTCATGGTGTCCTATGCCAATGATCACCCCCCCCCCCCCCCCCCCCTCCCCCCAACATCCATATCACAAATCACATAGTAGTCCCCTTAATGAACAAGCCACATCAAGTATTTCTGTCATGCCTCCACACGAATGCCTTATCGGTCCCACCGAATGGAGCGTGGACTCCTTTTACATTGAAACATAATATATCTCTCCCCACGAATGCCTTATCGGTCCCACCGAATGGAGCGTGGACTCCTCTTACATTGCAAACATAATATATCTCTCCCCACGAATGCCTTATCGCTCCCACCGAATGGAGAGTGGACTCCTCTTACAATTCAACATCATACATCTCTTCCCGTATGTCCATTGGAATCAGTGTGGATTCCTCCCCACGGTTGTTTATCGGAAACCCCTAATGGAGCGTGGACTCCTCTCATATGTTCCCTCCCATGCCATGCATGAGATGTGAGTGCAAACATGCTATTTCATATTAAGTTACATAATAGCCTTGAAATCCATTCTTAAAACATAATCATTTTTTATACCCAAACTAGATCATCAATCATGGAAATAAAAACCATTGCATGTATATAATCCAAGTGTTTCAACAAGGTAGGAATCCTACCCAAGTTCGATCTACTGGCCTTATCTTGTTTCGCACAAACAGTTGTTAACCATCACATGAAAGCGAATACATCTCCTTACCTTATCAATTTAAATCATACGCATATATCAATTTATAATCAACCTTTCATTTCAGTCGAATCTACGCATCATAACCCTTAAACTGGCTAAAACCCTCAACGGGGTTCAGCCATACGGCGTGGCTAAGATGTGTTCATGTTCACCAAGACCCATCAATGGGGTTCGACCACACAACATGACCGAACCTCACTCCTTGGTTTTTGACCCCTTTTCTTTAATCCTTGTTTTATTTTAAATACTGTGGGTCCACCATCATTCCTTTCTTTTTATTTCATAACTTGATAATCCATAGTTAATAAATTAACTTTTAAATATTCAAGGACTCATACAATCATTCATGGGATTCCCGTCTGCATAAAAACCCATGTCCATATCATCATCCGTATATTTTTAAAATCACTGAGTATGCCCTGCTCACTAACCCCACTAGGTTTTTGTCCATTAACTTTTCAATCTCTAGAACCATATTTCGGATTTGAATCAATACCTTACTTTTATGTTCATCTCATTGTTATTCCTTGAATGGATTTTTACATTCCATGGCCCATTGTTGTTGGTCCTCAACACCTACCCATTCCTTGAATGGATACCGACTCTTTGATCACTTAATCCAAAACATATTCCATCTTCAAATGGATATCCCCTTCATGGCTTGCAACGGTTTAGCCAATCCTATCCATCAAATATGGGACCCCATGGTTTCGGCCATTCCATAGCCGAAACCATGTTTCCCTTATCTTCTTTTTAATCAACAAACCCTCGTTATGCATTACATACCTATTCCACGTCACCTCCATTTCTTTAGGTCTGATTTTACTCCTCCATCATTCTCCTTCCTTAGTGCTTTCTTCTTCCTCCTTGGTTCTTCGGTTTCTCTAAGTCTAGAGCCGAAAATGTGTGAGAGAGAGATATGAAAAGAGGCAATGCAACCTCTTGTTCCACCTTGAGAATTCGACCAAGAATGATGAGAGAAAGAGAGAGATTGAGATGAAAAACTCCTAATGGAGGGTTCGGCCAAAGAGGTTTGTTTGAAATCAACCCCCAAACTCCTTCCTTTCTTTGTTAATTCCTCTCTTTCCTTCATGCTTTGCTGGCCCTCTAAGTGTTAGGACCAAATGTGGGAGAAAAGAGGGAGAGAGAGACAAGAATCGGCTAACTGTAGCTTGAGAGAGGGAAAGAGAGATGGAAGTCGAGATGAGATTTCTTTTGCACAAGAGGGAGGGAGAGGATGAGATGAAACTCTATCTCCTTTGTCTCCAAGAGAGGATCGGCCAAGGAGGTGGTGTGTGCTCTTTGAAATCTGCCATACACCCTCTCAACCACCCTCACTAAGTTGTGGTCTTTTGTCTAGCCCTAGTCTCCCAACCAAGAAGATGCATGGCTTACACTTGGGGATTTGTTTTTCCCATGTGTCCATCCAAGGAGACACATGGCTTACACTTGGGGCTTTGTCTTTCCCATGTGTCCCATCTAAGGAGACACATGGCTTTCACTTGAGGCTTCTCTTTCACATGGCTTACACTTGTCCCTTGGTCAACCAAGAATATGCAAGGCTTACACTTGGGGCTTTATCTTTCCCATGGCTTACACTTGGGGCTTGTCTTTCACACGGCGTACACTTTTCCCTTGGTCAACCAAGAATATGCATGGCTTACACTTGGGGCTTTATCTTTCCTATGTGTCCCAACCAAGGAGACACATGGCTTACATTTGGGGCTTGGTCTTTCCCATGTGTCCCATCTAAGGAGACACATGGCTTACACTTGAGGCTTGTCTTTCACTTGGCTAACACTTGTCCCTTCGTCAACCAAGAATATGCATGGCTTACACTTGGGGCTTTGTCTTTCCCATGTGTCGCAACCAAGGAGACACTTGGCTTACACTTGGGCTTGGTCTTTCCCATGTGTCCCAACCAAGGGGACACATGGCTTACACTTTGACTCACTTAATTTTCTTGAACTCATTTCCATATAACTCAAGTGATTTCAATTTCCAACTCAATATAATTCAACTCACCCCATGCAACTCTTAACTCAAGACTTGAATTTATTCCTTAATTAAATAATTCCTTAACTCAACTCACTTCACTTAACCCTTTTGAACTCACCCATGATTGACCAAGTCAACCATGGTTAGCCGACCATGCATGTACATTAAATCATTTGCCACCTCACTTGATGAGGTGGATTTGGGTCCCACTTGGCCATGTCATTCACATGCCACCTCACTTGATGAGGTGGATTCCATGTTTTAGGTCTTAATTGGGTACATGACCCGATTAAATCAATTCCTTACCCTTTTACCTTAAACATCAATTCATCTTGACCCATTGGGTCCCAATTCGGTAATTGACCCATTCAATTACACTTACCCACTTACTTTTCATTCAAACTCTATCCATGACCCGTTGGATCCTAATTGGGCCATTGCCCCAATTCTTACCCATCTAACCTTCAGTCCGTCTATAAATCTTAAATTTAACAATTAAAATAGATGATACCCAATATAATAATGCATTTGAAAACCCGGGATGTTACAAAATGAGTTCAATTGAGTTAAGATATTGCTTGAGTCGGGAAGATGAAAGGCTTCCATCTCAAGGGGCATGAAACCAAGGGACTCGTTGGAAGTCAAGGAGGTTTCTTTGGTTTAAGCCAAGGGTCTCCTTGGTGAAACCAAGGGCCTCATTGGTTAAAGAAACCATGATGAGGGAGAGTGAAGAGTCAAAGATTGTTATACAAAAAGACACAAACCAAGGGGTACTCCACACCCTTGGCTGACTCCTCCTCTTGCACACAAGAGTTTCACTCTTCTCCTCTCCTCTCCCTCTTTCCCACCTCTACCTCTATACTTGGAGACTTTGAAGAGCAAAGAAAGAAGAAGAAGTTTTAAGAAAGGAAAGACAGATTAAAAAGAAAAGAAAGAGACTGAAGTGAGGTATGTTTAAGATTTAACAATGTGGGAATGAGTCTAAGGAAACCATAGGTTTGGCCATGGTGTGGCTGAACCTATGGGTTCCATAATTGGTTGGAATGGTTGGCCAATCTGTTATAAGGCCATGGAGTTGGAAATCCATTCAAGGGATGGTTATGGGTTGAAAACAAAACAACCATAGAATTAAATCAAAAGCCATACTATAATGGTACAATGATTGAATGGATCCTGAGGAACCCAAACCTTGCCTGGTGGGTAGAGTGAATTTACTAATTAAAATATGAAAGATGAAATCCATGTTTAGACATGATAAATAATGAATTTTATGAAGAAGGATTGCTCAAGATATGCAAACAGAGAGAACTGACAAAAAGTCAGTCGACTGAATCTCAGGATTCAGTCTACTGAACTTGTGCTGGCAAAGCAAACAAAGGATATAGTTGACTGGAAATGTACAGATCGAGCACATGAGGGATATCTGGGTGTTTCAGCCGACTGAATCTTATGATTCAGTCGAGTGAAAGAACACCGGCTAAACAAAATGGGGTCTATTGGTATACTGAACGTATACGTACCAAACAAGTAAGTGATCTGATGTGTTTCAGCCGACTGAATGTGTACTGGCTGAGAATATAGAGGATTTGACCCAAAGTCAGCCGATTGAATCTATGATTCAGTCGACTGAAAGTTTACGAGTCAAATTTATACAACATCTAGTTGTAGTTTCAACCGAGTGAATCTTATGATTCAGTCGACTGAAAGTTTACGGGTAGAGCACAGATGGTATCCGGGTGTGATTCAGTTGACTGAATCCCAAATTCACTCGACTGAATTGTAAATTTAAATTTTTGGATTTTCTTCCAGAGCCTTTTGTGGGGTGTAAGGAGTGATGAAATTAAAATGGAAAATCAAATTAATATATGTGATTGAATTTGATAAGGTAAAGAGATTCGTAAAGGGGTTGTGATCCGTTTCACGCGATCGTTAACATTATGTTCACAAGACAACAAGGATAGTGTACTAACAATTGGTAGGATTCGTACCAGCCTTCTATGAATGCCCCCTCATGTAATCAATGTGGACAAATGAGTCATATCAAGGGAAGTTGTCTGCAGCTTCGTCAAGTACAAACAGTGAAGTCTTCTGGCTCCTCGTGTTATCAATGTGAACAGACAGGTTACATCAAAGGAAGTTCTCCACAGCTTCGGTAGAGACAGACAACAAAGTCTTTCAACCCCACATGTTAAGAGAAATTGTCCCTGACTTCGCCAAGTACCCAAGCCCAGATCCTTATCACTCACCGGGCAGGCTCACTCAGCTACAGATGTCCCGACCTCAGGCTCAGAGGGGACGGCTGTCTACTTCAATAACTTTCGAAGGATTATAACATCTTGTCCCGATGCTGGAAACGGTCAATCACTCTATGATTCGAGGTATGACAACTATAAGTGGTTCATATGCAATAACATGATTTGATCTTGAATCATAGCATTTCTTCACGTTTCCCGCCATAGTTTCTTCTACATATGTACTTGTACAATCACTGTCATCTCTCCATTTTTCAACACAAATCGAACGTGAATTGATCGTTATCTCAAAAGAATAAGTTTTGGGAGTCACCTGAAAGGAATAAGTTACATGAATCAGATTCGAGGTTGGTACACCGTAGATGATTAAACAATGAACAATCTTGATTGTTGAGGTGGAATGCCTGGAAGAAAAAAATAGAATTTCCACAAACCTTTAAACATGGATGGAAGACAAAGATAGAATTTCCACAAATCTTTAAACATGGAAATAGTTTTGGTAAAGGTAGGGTTGAACATTAGTGTTGAGAACTGAAATCTTACATTTTTACCCCTTATTATTGAGTTAATTAATCCACAATTTTGTATATAATAATGCATTTTATGTAGTTTGTTAGTTTTCTAGTAAAAAATGGAAAGTTCAGGAAAATCAAGTTAAGAGAATAGAAGATTGCTAGTTTAGATCTTTAACGAGAAGACCTAGAATTATTATAATTATTTTATGTCACTTTCTAGGATTTTCATGTAAATTAATTAATCTAGATCCAATTATGAGAGTCTATGATTAATTAATAATTTTTAGAATTAAAGTGGTTGAATAATTATTTAATTTTAGAGGTTAAAAGTTGCAATCCAAGTGCCAAAGCATGAATTTCAAGTCATTAGGCCAAGACTCAGTCCAGGTGGGCCAAGTTATGTAACGCCCGCCCCTTTTCACACTAAAATCAGAGTCTATTTTTTTTTTCTTAACACTAATTTACCCATTAGGGTTTTGTCCACTTTCCATCCTTCCATTGGATGGATTTGAGATCCAAGGCCTATGATCATTTGGCCACCATCAAATCTAATAAGAATGGATCCCAAATCTTAAACCCTAAAAATTCAAATCTCTTGTTTAGTAATTACTTACAATCCGACGTCTCCTCCAGCTTTTCTTTCTCCTCTTGATTTCCTTAGCCTCCTTTCTCCTTCTTCTTGATCTTTGGTCGGCCAAGATGCTTGATCAATGATAAAAACCTCCAAGCTTAGGTTTGGCCATCATTTGGAGTTCATCAACATTACCAATCTTCCCCCCCCCCCCCCCCCCCCAATTCTTCCGTATTTTACCCCTATCATTCTAGGGTTCAAAATCATTCCATCCATAAAACCTCTCCATGGTTTTTTTTTTCCTCATTTAAAAACCCCTTTAAAATTACCCACCTTTAATCATTTAAAACCCTAAAGTCATTAACCACCCTCATTGTCTTCCATTCTTATAAACCCTAATAATTAAATCAATCATCTACCATGGGGTTCGGCCATACTACATGGCCGAACCCTATGGTCCATTAATCCCTTCAAAATCCACACATATCTATGCTTAATTAACTTAATTACATACTATCCTTAATCCATTTTTTTTTATGACTTAGGAAAATGCCTCTGAAGAGAAGAACCCGACAAGACCCATGTGTGGAAGAAGGAGTACAACAGCCTCATCCGGAGGAAGAGGTACAGTCACCTCATCAGGAGGAAGCGCAGAATAGCGTGAATATTCCAGTGATAGCCCCCGAGCTACAAAACTTAGTGCAAGCTATAGTCACTGCGGTTTTACAACAACTCTTGAACGGAAATGAAACACGGGACCAAAGAGGTCAGGGTAGGGGAAATGTATTTCGCCTTCACAAAAGATACAGACCCCATTTTTGGAGATCTTTAGCCTCTACTGGAAGTTCTTGTTTCTAGTGTGGTCAACAGGGGCATTTCAAGAGAGAGTGCCCACAGAACGATAAATCTTCGCACTTCAGAGGTTCTCGCCGTCAGTCAGCTCGACCAGCTCAATCACAAGAACCTAGAGCACATGACTCGATAGGAAAGGTACCTGCTCCGACAGAATCGGGACAGCTGAATGCTACGATTTCTCCTCCAGAGACAATGGATCATTCGGTAATTCAAGGAATGGCAGCAGTTTGTAGTTCGTATGCTTATACGATCTTTAATTTGGGAGCATTCCACTCTTTTATACCTGTCTTCACGTATGTTATTAGCACTTGAGTGCAACAAATGTCCACTACACTTACTATGTTATTCCCTGTTGGTAGACGAGGACGACCATTGGTGGGTATGTCGATTCCCCAATAGATACAGTTTAGTTCCATAAGTTGACACATGAGTCTTATGATAGACATTTGATTTCGTAGTCGACGTATGGGTCATATGTTAGAACTGTTAGCCCTATGATAGACAGAATAGTCCTACGAAGGTATTAGTATGCCCATGAATGGATTATACCCATAGGGGCTATATTCATGAATGGTTACTAACCATGGGTGTGTATAACCAGGGATGAGGGCTTCCATGGTGGTTTGGATTGATGTCGGGTATTGGTATCGTAGAAGTTATGAATAAAGGTGTACATGGTTAAGTGAATGATTAACCATGGAAAAGAGGTAGTGGCAAAATCGTAAATAATGGCCAAATTCAAGAACTCCATGAGAAATGATCATAGACTTAAGTGCAATTATGGTAACTTTAAGTATGTGATTAATAAAGCCTAGGGTGGCTGATTTTTAAGACTTATGGGATTAAAAGGTTTAATAGATTAAATGGGACCCAAAAAACCTAGTTATTGAGGTTCGGCCAAGGTGTATGGCCCAACCCCGCTAAGGTGTGATTAATGGACTTAAAAGGTTAAAAACATGGACTAATTATTAATGTATAATAAGGTACTGGACATAGCAAACGGTGCGCGATCAGCGACCTGGTTTATCGGACGAAAACGAAAGAAAGGACGTTAGTCGGTATTTGGTAGGATTCCTACCTCTTTGTAAGCCATGGATTATGTGTTATGTATGGGTTTTTCCTTGATTTATTTTGGTAATCAGGTGATTCTTTTAAGATGGGTTTTGGATTAAATATTATGTGATGGTTTTCCTTTGATTTATTTTGGTAGTCATGTGATTGTTTTAAGATGGATTTTATGACTATGATGTACACATATTACATGGCATATGGCATCTACATCTCATGCATGACCTGGGAGGGATATGGCATGGGAAGGATGAAAATAAAGAAACCGGAGTCCATGCTCCGTCGGGGCGACCGAGAAGCAAGAATGGGGATATCTTGATGTGTTTCATCCATCAAGAGGGGTATTATGAGATATAACCGGAGTCCATGCTCCGTCGGGGCGACCGATAAACAAGCATGGGGATACCTTGATGAGGGTTTTCCATCAAGGGGGACTTTATGTATGATGGTAAGGATGATGGGTGGGACTCATGACATAAGACACCCATGGCATAGCATTGATTTCATGGTGTTTGTTATTTTATTATCTATTATGCTTTGTTAGCACTAATCCATGTGTTAGCCCTATTCGGAGTCCTACTAGGCGCGTTGTCTAATGCCCTACTTCTATCCTAGCTGATGACACAAGAGATGGCAGAAGCGAAGGACGAGACGAAAGCCAAGCTTAGGAGCTTGGGCAGCGAGCTGCTTAGTTGACTTAGTTTATTTTGGAAAAATGTAATTTGAGTAGCTTAGCTTGTCGGAATGTAATAATTTAAATTACTTGCTATGTTTTGGATTTTATTTTGGACATTGTCATTTTGAGATAATTTAGAAATTTAAATGATGTAATCTTCCCTGCTATCTAAAAAATTGGTAGGTTATGCTGTATTATATTTCCGCACTTAATTTAGTTTCCGCAAGCTTACTTTTTACGTGTGAACCATTCTCCGTGGACTTCGTTCCACGTGCACGTATGGTTGGCCAGTTAAGGGCCGGGCTTTAGAAGCTCGGACTTAACTCGCGCCGTGACGTCCGCGACTTTGTCACTTTTATTTCAAAAAAAAATAGACTCTGATTTTAAGTGAAAAGGGGCGGGCGTTACAAGTTATGCTCCACAAAGCTTCAATGGGCCAAGCCACATGCAAGCCCATGCGCATTTCACACATTGGGCCAGGCCAGTGTGCAATCTCAGTTCAACTAAGGCCCAAGCTCTCAAATTCAATTTAAATGGGCCTGAGTTGAGGTCTAGATCCAAATCCAAAGCCCCAGTCCAATGAACTCCATGGTCCATGTTTGAATTTACCTAAGTTCACCCCAACTACCTATGTCCAAAATCCATAACCCAACTTCGAATCCACACCATCCAATTTCCATCTTAGATCTTAACCTTCCATCTCACATACCCAATGTAACGCCCCGCCCTTTCCGAGAAATCAGAGTCTAATTTTTCTTTTTTTAAATAATAATAAAACATCGAAAGAGAGCGGGCGGCGTCACGAAGCGAGCTAAGTTCAGACTACCCAAGTCTGAAACTTAACTGGCCACCCATGTGTACATGGACTAGACCATGATAATAAATCACACATGGAACAAACTACAACATGCGGAATAAACTAGATTAACTACGGAAATAATATGAAAAGATAGCAAGTAACAGTCCCAAATGATAATTAAGATAAACATCCATCCATAGTTAATTGTCTAATCAAACCATAGCAAGTATTAACTTATTACATGTCCATCAAAATATAACTCAAATGACAGTAGATAAATAATCATGTTCATCATCCAAGCACTTAGGCTTGGCTCCCCTCCCGGTCATCTACCTTCTCTTTCCCTTTCCTTGTACCTGCATTCTCCTCTGAGGATAGAATTAGGACGTTAGATCAACGCGCCCAGTAGGTTCCCGAATCAGGGCTACCACATGTTAGCATATAAAACATGCATATATATCATATTACATCATCATCAAAAACAGGTAAAACAATGGTATGAAGTATGCACATGCAATGAGTCTCTCCCATCATGTACATTCATAGCCATCACTTGACGTGCCTCGCACCGTCAAGGTAAATCACAATACACTTCCATCTCTTCATATTGAGTTGACTCATATCACATATTAGTCCTCCTGGCGGGACTCTCATTGCCTAAGGAGACCATTGTGATTATGATCATCATGTTACTCCTCCTGGCAGGACTCTCATCGCCTAAGGAGGACGTAACTCATAATTGCAACATTGTAGAACCTCAGTCATCATCCCATGTCCATGCATGAGATGCCAATGCTTTGTATGCCATTTGTAAATGCATAATTCATCATTCAAAATATGGTAAGTATTAGTATGTCAATAACTCATAAAACCCTTCATGAAAACAGGTGTAAATGTGGTTACAAGTAGGTAGGAAACCTACTTAAACTTTGCTTAAGTGTCCGTTCCTTTTTGAGCTTCACCCGGTCACGACTCGCACGTCGTTCAACTCTCGTCACCTTGTGATGTAACAATAAGTAAATCATACTATCATTTAAATGTCCATTCACATATAAAAACATCTTGTAAGTCCTTTGAACAATCCCTTCATTTGGCTTGTATTCACAGATTTGCCATTGGTCTAACCAATGTCTAATCTTGCTCATAATCAAAGTTCATAAAAGTAATCTACCTTAGTGGGGTTTGGCCATACAACATGGCCGAACCTCACCACTTTGATTTTGATCCTTTACACCTTTCATACATCAATCTTCGTTTTGATTTTTAACCAATCAAATTACAAGTTAGCCACTAGGTCTACTAAATGACCACTAGTGGGGTTCGGCCATACTACATGGCCGAACCTCACCATACTGATTTTGTCTCTTCTTTCATCATATATAGTGGCTGGTTATTTACTTATCACTAAGTCCAAAGATAAATCCATATGTTTACTTAATCCATCTCATACAAACAAATCATAATCTCCAACAAAACAATCTATGGGGTTCGGCCATTCATATGGCCGAACCCTATGATCCTCCTACTCAATGATCCCATCATTTGTTTACAAGTTAGGCTCTACTATTTAGCCATGTTAACTACATGGTTCAACCATCCCATGGCCAACCCAAAACAGCAAGCTTATTTCCATTTAACACACACAAGAAAACCCATAAACTTGGTCCATTCATCCCAAAAATAGCCCCATGGGGTTCGGCCATGCACATGGCCAAACCCAATGGTTCTCTTGATCTGATTGATCCATCATTTACCCATGATTATTCATGGTTTAATCATGCTAACTCAACCATGACATATACATGGTTCAGCTGTATAACTTCCACCAAAACAGTAAATTAAACTTCACCAAATCACATCAATTACTTACATGGGGTTCGGCCATCCAAGGTGGCCGAACCCTATGTCCATATTTTGGTCTTTCAGACATGTTTTAGGTGTTATTTAAACATACAATACCAGTATAATATTGCTGCATTTATACCTCTTAGAAACCTATCCAAATAAGTTCATCCACTTGTCCCAAAAGACCATAATATTTCATGGGATTCGGCCATCCAAGATGGCCGATCCAAATGGTCCATTTTATTAGTTTTAAACCACTGTTTTAAACCCATGATACCTTCAGTCCTTATCTCATTTAGATCCATGTTTTTAACCCTTTCTAAAGCATACATTTGAATCTTAAATAAAACCCAAAAACAGTCCATAAAACTCCATGGTTTCCATGTTTCAAAACATGAAAACCACCAATCTTTTACATGGGGTTCGGCCCTCCATGGTGGCCGAACCCAATGGTTATTTTTACCATTTTTAAACCTTTATTAATCAAGGTTAAAACCTTGGTGTATTCGGCCATAACCATGGCCCAATACACACCCCATTTGTTCTATGTTATTAAACCAAAATAACATATAAATGCTTACCAAAACTTCCAATCTTTCTTCTTGCCAATGGTCTTTGGCTTCTCCTTTTTATTTCTTCCTTTCTTTTGCTGTTTTGTGCTTGATCTACTGGTACAAATACCTCTGCTATTCCAGCTAGGAAAAACGAATTGGAGAGAGGGAGAGAGAGGTAGGAATTCTTGAGATCTCCAAGAATGACAATCGGCCAAGAGTGGTGTTTTGTTTTTGGTTAAGCAGCCACATATCTCTCATCCAATCCTCATCAATATTTGTTTAAACCAATGAGACACTTGCTGCTAACCAATGCACACCCATTGGCATCCCAACGTTGGAGGCTTGGGTTTCCAAATGGGATAGGAACCCTCCAACTTCCCATGAGACTTTTATCTCATTTTATTAACTTCACACATGGGAAAACCCTCCATGCCATTAACGTGTGGAACCTTAACCTTGGTGGGGTGTGAGACCAAGGCAACTCCCCACCTTCCACCTGGCTCACTTGAATTATAAGACCCCTTTGATTTCCAACACAACTCATCTAACTTATAAGCCCAACTCACCACATTAAATGACACTCATTTAATGCACTTGAGTCAACTCATTCTTAATTCTAATTAAATAAAATCAGTTCCACTTAACCTGATTTAACTCACCATTGAACTCATTTGTGAGCCCACACGGTCGGCTGTGGTCAACAGAGTCAACCCGACTCGTTGGGTCCCCCTTTAGCTCCTTGACCCGTTTTTGACTCCATGACCCAATTATGGGTATTTTGGTCATTTGTAATTGGTTTTCACATGTGCATCAGGCCTACCCATTTTTTCTCCGCTTGATTTCCAATCAAATCAGCTTAACCCCATTTAATTTGAGCTTACACAATGGTCAAATCATCCATTTTGACTTATTGGGTCCAATTGGGCCCTTTGACCCATTTAGCCATTTTCGACCCAATTGATGTTCATTACCCATCCAATCACACTTGATATTCATAAAGTGCTCATATGATCTTAATTTGAGCAATGGGCCCCACCATTTCCTTACTTAACATCACAAAATAATTAATTTACCACATCAGGGGCATTTTCGTAATTATCCACTTCATTGAGAAATTACCCATCCAATCAAACTTGACAATCATAATGTGCTCATATGATCTTAATTTGAGCAATGGGCCCCACCATTTCCTTACTTAACATCACAAAATAATTAATTAAACACATCAGGGGCATTTTCGTAATTATCCACTTCCTTGAGAAATTGGGGTGTTACACCCAATTAGGTCAAACCTTAGACCCACCATCAAATTTAACCCATCCATTCATCTATCATTGGATCTGGGTCATCCATCATCATGATGATCATCTTAACCTTAGATTAGTGTTCATCCATGCATCACCTATTAATCTGTGCATTTATTTCATGCATTGATCATCTTAGCCATTATATATTCGGTAATCTAATCTCATTCATTCATTCATTCATCTCTTAGAAACCCTAGAGCCTTCACATGCATCCATCACATAAACACATTACCTTAGATTTAGGTCATGCATTTCTTCATCCATTTAAGATCCACCTATGCATCTAAACCCTCCATCAACCATCTACCCATTCCTATAATTATTTTACCCAAAATACCTTAAAGCCATTAGATCAAAACCCGTTTAATCTAAGCCCTCCATTCATAAACCCTAAGCCATGAACAACTTGTAGTTCAAGCTAGCCCCCATGCGCATATTACACATCATCATCCCGTGATTTTTGCAACCTAAAACAACTCCATGCACTTAGACTAAAAACTATCTAGATACATTCCAATGATCCAAACACACCTCACCATCCAATCCTTAAGAATCCCACATGATTTTATCAACCCAAATCCAAACCATTCGAATTTCATACCTTGTGCAACCCTAAAATCCAAGCTTTAATCCCCATCATCCATTCCCATTTAGATCCAATCCAGTCCTTTGATTTCCCAACTTAAACCTTAATTTAATCCAACCCATCCATCTCTTTTCGAAACCTATAAATACCCCATTACCTCAAGGGTAAAATTCGAATATGACTTGGAATTCAAGAGGACTAAAGGCTAGAGAAAAAGACAAGAATACAAGGAACACCATGCGAATTTACAAGAGAGAGTGTAGATTTTTATCTTTTATGTTGTCTTTCTTATATTTAATTTAGAAAAGACTTGTAGTATAATTCTTCCATTTAATAAAGTTAGCATTCATTTAGAATCCTAGAACATCCAATTTCTAAAGTACTTTTATTATTACTTTATTTTTAAAATTCAAGAACACAACTTTTATTTACTTGATTGAACATGAGCGTATGCAATAGTTAGGATTTGATTGTAAGACTTGAATCATGTTTACTAAGGTTTTGATTAATTAAATTAAAAGTTGTGAATCTTGTTTTATTAATAAAGATGAATTGTATTTTAGATCTTTACGTGAATTTCAGATCTAGGCCTTTACGTTATTTACATATCTTGGGTGATGAAGGGTCTATTCCAAACAACCAACCTTTCCGTTACTGCATATTTAATTTCAGTCATTTATTTTCATGCAATTTAATTTTCTGTCTTTTAATTATGTTAAATCTCATGTTTGTTGTGCAATAGTTGTTTTAACCCAAATCTTGTATAATCTAATCTTTAATTCTGTAACTCTTTAATTCTTTCTTTAATTATTTAATTCATTATTTAATTCTTTGATCCTCTTTCTCATATTTTACTCTCTCTCAAGGATCCATTCAATTAAAGTTAGGAAGATGTATAAATAATTTTGTAACTTGAAATCCTAATCATGATTAAGGTTAAAATTTAATTCACCATATAAGAATAAGAAATCACATATTTTATTTGCTGATTTTCCAAGTTAGATACATGACTCATATAATGATTCAATTTCTTAAAAACAAATCATTTTTAGAGGGCATAAATTTAAATTCATAAAATTTGAGGTTTTCCTTTGGGTTCGACCTCGATCTCACATTACTATATTATGAATGGTTTGTGCACTTGTGAGATATACAAATTTGAAACCATCAACAAGTTTTTGGCGCCGTTGCCTCGGAAACTCATTAAATTATGTTCGCTTTAAAAATTAATTATTTTTAGGAAAATATATTATTTTTGGAAAGTTCTATTTTTGACAACTCTTTAAAAATGGAAACTTTTTCTATTTTTCGAAAGTTACCTTAAATAAGAAATTCTTGAAAATCTCAATAATTTGAATCAATCTATTTTTGGAAAAAAAAATCTATTTTAGAAAAATCTATTTTTGGTAATTGATCTATTTTTAGAAACCTCCAAATTTTAGCAAAATTTCCAAACTTATAACTTTTTTAAAATTTTAGAACTTTTATCTAACTTAAGAAATCTTCAAAATAAGATGTCAAATCTTGGGAATTATGGAATAAAATATTAATTTGGTGAACTTTGATTTAATTTCTATAATCTTATCATATTTTGGAATTCTTGTTTATAGATTATATCACATCCCTTCTTTAATTGTTGACATAGGAAAACATCATTTAGATTAGGTTTCATGCATTCTTTGTGAGAGTCAGAATCTTCACTTTGTTTTGTGGTATTTCATTGTACAAGGATTTTCAATTGCGCAATAAAAATTTCTAGCAGGAAAACATTACAAGCTAAGGTAAGTGCCTAACCTCATTTTCTTTAATTTATTTTTTTTTTTTCCATGAATTCATATAGATTTTATTTAAGGTGCTTTGCAATTATTTTGCATTAAAAAAAAAAAACAAAAATATTGCATATTTACTTTGATCATGCATTTAAGTTGCTAGTTTCATGCATTAGATTAGATTGGTTGCTTATTGTTTGCATATTTGCTTTGAGTATTGCATTGTTAGATTTAAGATTGCATTCACAAAAATAAAAAAATAAAAAAAGATTAGTAAATAAAAATGGTTCATGCATCTCCTAATAAAATCAATTAAGGAACCATTAGGCTAGATTTTTAGGGTTTTATGCTCATTAGGAACCTTTTCAATCTAAATCAATTTTTGTAACCAAATGAATAGTTTATCTTCAAGAATGGTGTCAATGGCTAGTTCCGTCACCCAGACATGCGGTCGAGTATCGTCTAAGGATAAGTTGGGATGAGATGCCATGTGCTCCCCCACTTACCTGGGAACTTACCTGACCATCTTGTGGTTAAACTCTCATTGGAGACTTAGATTATTTGGAGAGAAAAGTAGGAGCTAGTCTAGAGACAAATAAAAATTCAATTTCTCTTAAAGAAATTTGAATCTAGATTTAGGAATTTTCTTGTATGATTTTTGTTTGAACGTGTGATTTACAGTCACGCCCAGTCATAGATAGTCCACCTTCATCACCATCACCCACACTAGAACCATCATAGGATCCGCTTTATCAACCTATCTCTAACTTGATAGCTAACCTGTAGGTCCAACATCTGACAAAATTGATTAGGAAGATCCATTCACGCATTACCCATTTACTCATTTACTAATCCAATAATTTACCCATTTACCCATCCATCTATTTACATATTTACCCATTTAACCCATTTATCAATTTACCTATCACCCATTTATCCATATACTCATCCACCCATTTACCCATCTGCCGATTTACCCATTTATCCATTTACCCATTTACCCGTCCACCCATTTACCCATATACCCATCCACCCATTTACCCATATACCTATCCATCCATTTACTGATCTACCCAGTTAACCATCCACCCATTTATCCACTTCCTATTTAACCCATTTGCCAATTTATCTCTCCATCCATTTGCCAATTTATCCATTTACCCATCACCCATTCATCCATTTACCCATCCGCCTGTAATAGCCCGGATTTTTTTTAAATAATAATTATATTGGCTATTATTTATTTTAATGGTTGAAATTAAGAATTTTGATGGAATGGATGGTAAATGGATCAAAATTTGGACTGTAACGCCCCGCCCCTTTTCACTCTCTTAGCCGAAAATCAGAGTCTATTTTTTTTAAAGAGTGACAAAGAGCGCGGGACGTCATGACGCGAGCTAAGTCCGAGCTTCCAAAGCCCGGCCCTTAACTGGCCAACCCTATGTGTGCGTGGAACTAAGTCCACGAGAACGGTTTACACGTAGAAAGTAAGCTTGCGGAATATAAACTTAATACGGAATTATAATGGAGTCTATCCTATCAATTTTAGATAGGAAGGAAGTTACATCACTTAATTAATAAAATACCTCAAAATTAGAATGTCCAAAATAAAATCCAAACCATGGCAAGTGATCTAAATTATTACAGTCCAACGAGCTAAGTTACTCAAATTACATTCCCAAAATAAAACTTAAGTAAATAAACTAGCTCGCTCCTCCAAGCTCCTACACTTGGCTCCGGTCACGTCATTCCTTTCCTCCATTTCCTGCGTCATCATCTAAGGTGGAAGTAGGGCGTTAGACAACGAGCCCAGTAGGTACTCCGAGTAGGGTCAACACATGGATTAGTAGTGAAAACAAAACACATAGATAATAGTATAACAAAACCATGCAATCAATGCCATGCCATGGGTGTCCTATGTCATGAGTCCCACCCATCATCCATATCATCATTATACACTGTCCCTCTTGATGGAAAAGCCTCATCAAGGAATCATAAACACATAGTATCCTTCTTGATGGAGAAGCCTCATCAAGGAATCACAAACACATAGTATCCCCATGTGTGTTTATCGGTCGCCCCGACGGAGCATGGACTCCGGTTTCATTTCATCCCTCCCATGCCATGCATGGGATGTAAGTGCAATATGCCATATAATAATATTACAAACCATAGCATTAAATCCCATCTTAAAACATGTCATTTGATTACCAAAATAAATCAAGTAAAACATTCATATACACATAATCCATGGCTTTCAATGAGGTAGGAATCCTACCAAAGACCAACTAATGTGCCTCGCGTTTCCATCCACGAATTCGGTCACCGATCACGCACCGTTTACGAGATCCCGTTACCTTATTATACATCAACAAATTAACCCAATGTTTCAACCATGTCTAAGTCCACCATTCATGCCTTAGTGGGGTTCGGCCATACACTATGTCCGAACCTCACTAATTAGGTTTTTGGGTCCCTTTTTGATCCATTGATCATTTTAATCTTGTGGGTCTAAAATCAGCCACCCTTTGGTCCATTTATCCAACAAATAAGGTTATCATTAAAAGTCCCTAAGTCCACAAACATCCCCCATGAGGTTCGGCCATACACCAAGGCCAAACCCATGGTTCTTCATTTTTGGCCATATTTACATTTTTGCCACTCCTTCTTCCATGGTTAAACACTTCTTCCATTCATGCACATCTATGTCCATAACTGATCCATAAGCATGGATCCATCAATGACTCATCAACCATGACCTAAAAATCATTATACATCATCCATTTCCTTAACTTAAAACCCATTCATTCTAAACATGCATAGATCCATACTTAACCCATAAAAAGGGTTCATAAAATTGGTCATGGGGTTCGGCCATACACCATGGCCGAACCCATGATGTTATTTTCCTCATTTTTCTTTGATCTTTTACAACATTTTAGATCCATAGCAAGGTCCATTCTTAAGGGGTTTCAAACATACATTTATGTCATTATCATTTACCACTTTTAAACCTTCTAAACTTACCAACATTCCCCATCATCTTCATGGTTCCAAAACATTTAAATCCACCAAAATCGCTCAATTCATACAACATGGCCGAACCCATGGTCCATAGTTCATCTTTATTTGCAACATTTAAGACTATAAATAATCATCAATATTTTTCCATGGTTTCCCTCACCTAACCCCTTTAAAATTTACTAACTTTTAACCATTCAAAACCTCGAAAATCATTAACCATCATTCCATAGTTTCCATCCTTTAAACCCCTTAAAAATTACTTAATGTCATTCCACGGGGTTCGGCCATACAACATGGCCAAACCCTTGGTTCATTATTTCTTCAAAAATCATATTTCCATGACATGTTACTTGATGGTTCTCATACAAGAAACCCTAGGGTTTGGCCATGCAAAGGCCAAACCATACATCTTGATCACCATATTTTTGACATGCATGAGGTCCTCTCCATGTATCCATAACCCATCTGTAATGCCCCGCCCTTTCCGAGATTCAGAGTCTAATTTTTTTTTAATAACAATATAATAACACCGGAAGAGAGCGGGCGGCGTCACGACGCGAGCTAAGTCCGGACTACCCAAGTCCGACCCTTAACTGGCCACCCATGTCTGCATGGACTAAACCCATGAAGGACAAACCACACATGGAATTAAGTTAAAACGTGCAGAATAACAATAACTAATTGCGGAACTAAACTGATGCGGAATATAATCAATCTTAAATTAACCATACACTCCTAGATAGCAAAGCACAAGTCATCCATTATAAAGTACTTATACCAAATCAAGGTTCATCAAACAGTTCCCAAACCATAGCAAAGTTTACTAGCTATTACATGACCATAAAAATGTAATTCAAAAGACAATAATATAGAAATCCCAATCATCATTCAAGCGCTTAAGCTTGGCTCCCCTCTAGGTCCACGACCTTCTCTTTCCCTTTTCCTTTTCCTGCATTATCCTCTAAGGATAGCATTAGGGCGTTACATCAACGTGCCAGTAGGATTTCCGATTAGGGCTACCACATGGTTAGTATATAAAACATGCATATATCATAGTATATATGGTCATCAAAAACAGATAAATCAATGCTATGTATGTATGCACATGTAATGAGTCTCTCCCATCACACATATACATAGCCATCACTTGACGAGACTCTCATCGTCCAGGTAAGTCACATTACTCTTTCATTTCATGTTGATGATATTCCTCCTGGCGGGATCCTCATCGCCTAAGGAGGCCGATATGGCTCTCATCATCAAAGTATTTCTCCTGGCGGGACCCTCATCACCTAAGGAGCCCAATGTGGCTCTCATCATTATAACATTCCTCCGGCGAGACCCTTATCGCCTAAGGAGGCCAATGTAATTCTTATCATCATAATACTACTCCTGGCGGGACCCTCATCACCTAAGGAGGCTTACCATAATCATCATCCCATGTCCATGCATGAGATGCCAATGAATATATGAAGC
This sequence comes from Chimonanthus salicifolius, assembly GCA_013350335.1. NCBI lineage: Eukaryota > Viridiplantae > Streptophyta > Magnoliopsida > Laurales > Calycanthaceae > Chimonanthus > Chimonanthus salicifolius. The sequence continues at coordinate 15,618,730 of CM023541.1, read as the reverse complement.
ATGTAAATAAATCTCATGATTCAAAAACCAATTGAAACATAATAGTAATAACAACATATCTTATCAAATCATGATAAAATCAATCATCATAGTGGTTACAAGTAGGTAGGAAACCTACACAATGTTACTTAGTTTGACCCTTCTTTTGAACCGTCTCTCGTTCACGACTTGTACACCGTTCTGGCAATCCCAATACCTTATTTACATAGCAGCAAGTTAAACATTCATCCATGTGATTCTAACTTAATCTAAGTCCCAAAAATCCACTTTGTGGGGTTCGGCCATACCCCATGGCCGAACCTCACCCATTTAAACTTTGGTCACTCTTTTATTTAACTGAAACCATCTAATTAACCCAAACTTCCGAATGAACCTTGGTAGGGTTCGGCCATACAACTTGTCCGAACCTTACCATTTTGGTTTTGGCCCATACTTCAATTCCTTTGGTCATTTGATCATTTCACCCATAATTACAATTGTGCCACTCGACTAGCCCTTGTCTATTTTTCTTAAAACCAATAACCATAACTAATCCACCTTGGTGGCGTTCGGCCATACAACATGGCCGAAACTCACCACTAAATTTGGTCTTTAAATCATTCTTACATACATATAAATTAACCACTAAGTCCATCCATCAACATTAGTAACTACACACTAGGGTCACCAATGACCATTAGTGGGGTTCGGCCATACTTCATGGCCGAACCTCACCAATCTGATTTTTGTCCTACTTTCCATCATTATCATGGTTGATCAAATTAATATTAGATCCATAACTAAGCATAGGTGTTTCTTAGAACAAAAGCATAAAACAAACCTTAGCTTCCAACATGATTTTAATCCAAATCTCCCATCAAAACAGTCCATGGGGTTCGGCCATACACATGGCCGAACCCTATGGTTCTCTTGATTCAATTAGTCCATCATCTATCCATGATTTAGATCAGCAACTTAACCATAACATTAACATGGTTCAGCCATGCCATAGCTACTCCAAAATAGTAACCTTATCTTCATTTATATCACATAAAAACCCCAAATATTGTATGGTTTCTATCCCTCAAAACCATCACAAGTCACCATAAAATTATCATATCATTTCATGGGGTTCGGCCATCCCAATTGGCCGAACCATATGGCCTATAATTTTAAACCTTTTAACATATAATTTGTGACTCATTAAAACATATAACAATTACCATAATGCTGTATGGTTTGTAGACTTCAAAACCATCAACCTAACCAAATAAATTCCATGGGGTTCGGCCAACCAAGGTGGCCGAACCCTATGGTCCATGTTTTTCCACCTTTTACACCTCATCATACAATTTTAAACCATTGATTAATTCGGCCATTCATGACCAAATCATGACCTTTAAATCCCTGATTCAAAATCCTTTATCTTACATCTTAAACACATATAATTCTCCATCATTTTTGCATGGTTTTTAGCCTCCAAAAACCATCAAAATACCCAAATAAATCTCATGGGGTTCGGCCATCCAAAGTGGCCGAACCCAATGATATATTTTTACCACTTTAAACAACCTTTAACCAAGGTTTAGGTCCTTGATAAAATCGGCCATTCCATGGCCAATTCATGTTCCACTTGATCTAATTTACTAAACAAAATTGTATGGAATTCTTACCAATTTCCTTTGCCTTTTGCTCCTTGCCTTCTTCCCTCTTGTTTCCTTCCTTCTTCCTTAGCTTCTAGCCGAATTAGTGCTTGATCAATGATGAGAAACACCATTAGCTGTGTAACACCCTGGAATTTCAAAGTTATCATTTTATATGAAAATATTCATATTTACGGAATTGCCATTGTGATAAAATTGATTTGAATTTAAATGGGTCAATGGCTCAATCAAGACCCAAAGGATGGTAGTTTGTTTACAAAACAAATAAATGGATAAGATGAATTTAAACGGGTCAAGAATCATATTTGGGTCAAATTTTGATAAATGGGTCAAAATGGCTAGATGGGACCCAATGGGTCGTGAATGGCATGATTAACCATGGATGGAGTTCAAGCTTAGTTAATTTAAGTTTATTAGTTACTTGAGTTTGGTTTGAGTTGAAATGAATGATGGGTTTAGTTGAGTTGAATTTATTAGTTAAGTTAAATTAAATGAATGAGTTAGGTTGGGTGAGTTGGGTAAATGAGTTGGATGAATATGTATTAAATGAGTGAGATGTAGAGATAGAGGGTTTGTAGGTTATTTAAATTCAAACACTAGGAAAACGTTGGTGCATGGGAGGCATTACCATGCATGTAACTCCCATTTATGTGATGAATAAAATGGGATTTACATTTTGAAGGGACGTTGGTTGCATGCATGAGCAATTTCATGCATGTAACGGCTACCATGGAGATATGAGGGGTGGTGGCTTTGAGAGTTACAAATGCATGAATAAAGGAGAGAATGCAAACAATTACAAGGATATGCATAGGCCGTTGGGTACCCTTGGAGGTTCATCTCAAAGATGAAACCCCCAAGGAAGGTATTAAGAAATAAAGGTTACATAAATGTTTCATATTCAAAATTGTTACATGCATTGGAACCATGAGGATTAACCACCTTAGATGGAAGGTCAAGGGTTAAAAAAACGTTGGAGGGTTTCATCCTTGGGATGAAACCCCCAAATGAAATAAGAGTTAAAGATAAATACAATAGGAGTTACAATTTTTGGGTACCAAAGAGATCACATGGGCTGAATGAAAATTAGCCAAAGAAGTTTCAGTTTTTTTTCTCTCCCTACCTCTCTCTCTTGGTCGTTCTTTATCTTCCCAAACACTAAGAGCAGCAGCTGGTTATTGATATGAAATCAGTCCTTGATTGATTTGTTTCACCAAGACAAAAGCATACCTTGAGCAAAAGAGTTGGCCTCAAGGTTTTCCATCCAAAATCAAAAATTCTATCTCTTTCTCTCTTTGCCGTTATCTACCAAGAGCAGCAGCTGGTTGTTTAAATCAGTCCCTGACCATCAAGGAATCAAGAAGAAGGAGAGGCTAAGAAAGGACAAGGAACAAGCTGGAGGGAAGATCAATTGGAGGAGTCGCGGAAATGGTAGGTTTTTCGATGAACAATTTTTAAATCATGATCCGGCCATTGGATGGCCGAATCTAATAAAGGTTAAATACTGGTTGGAAGTACATGAATGAGATAAAAAGATGGACCATAGGGTTCGGCTCATTGGATGGCCAAACCCCATGGAAATAATTGATTTATTTAGATGGTTTTTGGAAATTAAAACCATACAAATTTGGGACTGTTTTTAGATGATTTTAAGTGTGTGTTTTAAAAAGGTTAAAACATAAATAAGGAAGTTTGCATTGGACATAGATGAATGATTAAGAAATTCAAAACCAAAGGTCATAGGGTTCGGCCACCATGGAGGGCCGAACCCCATGCAAATAATGGTTTGGTTTTGATGTATTTGAAACATATAAACCATGAAGTTGGTGGACTGTTTTGGGTTATTATTTAAGATGTAAAAACATGTTTTAGAATGGTTAAAAACATGGATTTGGGTGCTGGTTTCAGACCCAAGATAAAGGGTTAAATGTTCAAAATTAATTTCATGGTGTTCGGCCAATAAGCATGGCCGAACCCTATGAAATTGGGCTAATTTTGGATGGTTGTTTGAAAGTTAAAAACCTGATTTAAATATACAGTTATTACATGATTAAAAATAGTAACATAACCATTGGGTTCGGCCACCATAGAGGGCCGAACCCCATGTAAAAGGATGTTGGTTTTCATGTTGTAACCCCATGGAAACCATGAAAACCCATGGACTGTTTTGTGGAATAATTGGGTTAAGTTTATGATGGACATTAGGTATTATTTATATGCTTTGATTTAAGAATAATATATGTTGTTTATGGAGTTAGTATGGGTAAGTAATCAGCCAACATGAATGATGGAAATTGAGGATAAAAATCACATTGGTGAGGTTCGGCCATGTGTATGGCCGAACCCCACTAATGGTAATTGTGGAACTTAATGGTTAGTTTATATGAAGATATGGAAGGTTTAAGAAGGATCAAATTAAGTGGTAAGGTTCAGCCGTGTGTATGACCGAACCCCACTAAAGATGGTTTTATGTTAGGTGATGGAAGTTAGCTAATTTAAAGCAAAGGTTGGTCTCAATGGCACAATCGTAATTATGGCTGAAATGATCAAAAATAAAATGATCATATGATGGGATAAATGGGCTAAAACCAAAGTGGTAAGGTTCAGCCATAATGTATGGCCGAACCCTACCAAGGTTCATTTAGAAGTTTAGGTAATTAGATAGGTTTTAATTAAATAAATGAATGACCAAAGTTTTAATGGATGAGGTTCGGCTATGGCTTTGGCCGAACCCCACTAGGTGGTTCTTGGAACATTAAGCTTTGCTGGAAATTAGGTGGATAAATGATTAACTTGCTGCCATGTACATAGGGTATTCGGATTTTTAGAACGGTGAGCAAGCCGTGATCGGAAGACGGTCCAAAGGAAGGGTCGAACAAAGTAAACTATTGTAGGTTTCCTACCTTGTTGTAACCACATAACTTATTTGCTGTTTTATGTTTATTTGAATAAGTTATTTGAATCAAATGATATATTTACAAATGGCATGTTTGCATAGACATCTCATGCATGGCATGGGATGATGGTGTAGTAACCAGATGCCACACTCCGTCGGGGCGTCCTAAAGACCATTGTGGGGTACCCTGATGATGAGAATCCCATCAGGAGGAATCCGGAGGCCACACTCCGTCGGGGCGTCCGAAAGACCACTGTGGGTTACCTTGACGATGAGAATCCCGTCAAGTGATGTCTATGTTGAATGGTGATGGGTGGGGCTCATTACATGTTCATTTCATACATAGCATGTTTTTATTGAATTTTGTTACACATGTACTATCATTATATTATTTGTATGTTTGACTAACCAAGTGGTAGCCCTATTCGGAAACACTACTGGGCGCGTTGATCTAACGCCCTATCTATATCCTTAGTGGATGATGCAGGGAAAGGAAAGAACGTGATTGGAGAAGAGGACCAAGTACGGAAACTTGGCGGTTTGAATGATTGGAATGAACTATGAATGGATTATTTATGGACTTGTTATTTGATTTATTTGGACAATGAAAATTTGTTAATTAGATGTTGGCATGTAATAAGTAGTTAAGTAGATGCTATGGTTGGATTTATTTGAATGGTTTGGAATGAATAGTAGACTAAGGTTATATAATAATTTTGGAGAATAAATAAGGTACTTTGCTATCTAAGAATGTAAAGTTGGATTAGTCATAGGATCTATTATAACCTCAGTTAGATTTAGACTAAATTAATTCCGCTAGTTATATATGTACCATGTGCGGATCAGTTTTATGGACTTAGTTCATACGCACATGGGCTTGGCCAGTTAAGGGTCGGATTTAGAGATCCGAACTTAACTCGCGTCGTGACATTCCGCCCCGATCACTTGTTGATTATTATTATATTAAAAATAAAAAAATAAACTCTGAAAATTAGAGTGAAAAGGGCGGGGTGTTACAAGCTGGTTCGGCCAAGGAGGTGAGTTCTTGAGAGAGAGAGAGAAAGATGAGAATTCTAGGGTTTTGGCAATGTGAATTCGGCCATGTGATGGTGTTCATTCCTTTTGTTAAACAGCCCCACTTCTTCTCATTAATCCTCATCAATACTTGATCAAACCAAAGGGTCACTTGCCACAACCAAGACACCCCTTGGTATCAACCAATGCAACCTTTGGCAACCCCATGTATCTCATCCAATCCCCATACTTTTCATTTAACACTTTGCATGGAAGCCCACACCACAAGTCCCCAACGTGTGGGACTTGTCTTGTGTGGCTTGAGACCCATGCACCTCTTCATCTCCCCCTTTAACTCATTGAATTTATAGCCCCTTTGATTTCCATTTTGACTCACCCAACTCACAAGCACAACTCACCACATTAAATGACACTCATTTAATGCACTTGAGTCAACTCATTTCTTAATTCAAAACCAGCTCAATTCAGTCCCACTCAACTTGATTTAACTCACAATTGAGCTCATTTGAGGGTCCACACGGTCAACCATGGTCCACATGGTCAACACGACCCATTGGGTCCCCATTTAGCCCATTGACCCAATTGGCGCCATGACCCAATTATGGGTGATTTAGCCATCTTAAGTGTGGTTTTCATGTGTGTATCAAGCCTACCCATTTATGCTCCACTTAATCTCAATTCAAATCAGCTTAACCCCATTAAATTTGGGCTCACCCAATGGTCAATTAAGTCCACCATGACCCATGGGGTCCCAACTGGGTCCTTTGACCCAATTAACTATTTTGACCCAATTTGATGTTCATTACCCATTTCAATCAAGTTTGACACTTATAACATGCTCATAGGGTCTTAATTTGAGCAATGAACCCCACCATCTTCTCATTTACAATCACATTTATTAAATTCACCAATCCAGTGGCATTTTCGTAAATATTCATATTATTGAGAAATTGGGATGTTACACCATCTTTGCCATGCATGCATACATAACCCATAGATATACATAGTGTCCTAAGTATTCCATTATTTTACTTAACCTATCTTACCCATTAGGGTTTGTCCATTTCTCATCCCCTTTCTTGGATGGATTTTAGATCCATGGCCCATAATATTTTGGCCACCAATTTAATCCAAGAAAAATGGACTCCATGGTCTCCTTTTAACTCTTTTGAAAATAAACTCTTGTTGAGGACTACTTACCAATCCCGCGGCTCTTCCAGTTTCCTTTTGCTCCTCTTTGATCCTTAGCCTTCCTTCTTCGTCTTCCCTTTGACCTTCGGCCAATATATGAGCTTGATCAAGATGAGATCACCAAGGGTTGCTTCGGCCAAGATGGAGGTAGGTTTGAGAGAGGGAGAGGAGGAAAGAATGGAAAATATCCTAAGTCTTGGGTCTTGGGAGTGTGGTCGGCCAAGCTTGGGATCCCCTCCTTTCCTCTAAGTCTTTTTCTTGTCTTTCTCCTTGTGTGAGGGTCGGCCAAGAGAGGAAGGGAGAGAGTGAGGTGAGAGGAATGAGATGGAAAATCCATCTTTCCATCTTGACTTGGGCTTGCTTAAACTAGACTCCACCACCTTTCTTTTGCCCAATCATGGTCCATGCATGCCCTTAATCTTAGGCCTCTTGTCCCTTAGTGGTGGTGGTTGGGATGAGGTGGAACCACCACCTCCCTTTGGGCCAATGCATGCCCCAGCATGCCCCCAACTTAAGGGCCTTGTCTAGCCATGGAGGGTGCATGCCCTCCACATGGCACTCCCAACCCCTTCATGGCCAACGGTTTTGGGTGGGCTTGGATGAGGTGGCACCACCACCTCATTTTTGGCCAAGGCATGCTCTCCACCTAGGCTTTTGGTCTAGCCAAGGGGGAAGCATGCCCTCCACATGGCACTCCACCCATGCCAACGGTTTTGGGTGGGTTTTGTCTTGATGGTTGGGTGGTTTCCATGAGATGAAACCACCCATTTGACTCACCCATTTCCTAGGTGACTCACCCCCATTAAACTCACTCCATGTAATGCAACTCATTTATTTAATTTGATATTTAACTTAGGTCATTTAATTACATAATTTAATTCCATTTATTTCTCTTTAATTTATCCATGAATCCACCAATGGTTGACCAAGTCAACCATGGTGGCCGGCCCCACCAATACCTTGGCCCACCCGCCACCTCACTTAATGAAGTGGAGTTGGGTCCCACTTGATTATGCCACCTTGATTTATTCCAACTTAACTTAGGTGATTTTAATCAATTTATCCAATTCAATTCACCTTGGTCCTCCTCAATTTCCCTTTGACTCATCCATGGTTGACCAAGTCAACATGGTGGTCGGCCCCACCTATGTCTTGGTCCACATGCCACCTCACTTGATGAGGTGGAGTTGGGCCCACTCGGTTATGCTATCTTGGATATTTCACTCCCACATTTGTCCATGAGATGGACCCCATTCCTTTTATCACCATTGGGCCCACGGCCCATTTAAATTCACCTCCTACCCATTTACCCTAATGCTCATACTTTCTTGACCCATTGGGTCCCAAATGGGTATTTGACCCAATTGACCATCCTTGACCCAATTAACCATCATTGACCCAATTAATTGGAAATTATCCAACCCATGGTTCATTGGACCACACTTGGGCCATTGCCCAAATTTTGATCCATTTACCATTCATTCCATCAAAATTCTTAACTCCAATCATTAAAATAAATAATAGCCAATATAATTATTATTTAAAAATCTGGGCTATTACATGGACAATGGCCCAAGTATGGTCCAATGGGCTGTGGACTGGATTAATTTCATTTAAATGGGTCAATGATGGTTAATTGGGTCAAGGATGGTCAATTGGGTCAAATACCCATTTGGGACCCAGTGGGTCAAGATGGTTTGAGCATTAGGGTAAATGGGTAGGAGGTGAATTTAATTGGGCCATGGGCCCAATGGTGATCAAAGTAAATGGAATGGAATGAAGTGATTAAAATCACCTAAGTTAAATTGGAATGAATCAAGATGGCATAATCAAATGGGGCCCAACTTGTAATAGCCCGAATTTTTAAATCAATATATATATATGGCAATTATTTGTTTTAATAATGGAAAAATGGGAACTTTGATATCACGAATATTAAATGGATCATAATTTGGACAAAGGCCCAAGCATGGTCCAATGGACCATGGATTTGATAGGATCCATCAAAAGGATCAATGATGGTCAAAGTGGGCCCGATAACCGTGTGGGACCCAACGGATCAAATTGATTCAAACTCCAAGGAAAAAGGTGGGGCCAACCATCATGGTTGACTTGGTCAACCATGGATGAGTCAAAATGGAATTAAAGAGGACCCAAGTAAATAAAGTTAATTTAATTAATATAAAACACCTAAGTTTATTCTTGAATAGACCAAGGGACATAATCAAGTGGGGTCCACCCCACCTCATTAAGTGAGGTGGCGGGTTGACTAAGATTTAGTGGGGCCGGCCACCATGGTTGACTTGGTCAACCATGGTGAATACATGAAAGATTTGAAGGGAACTAAATAGGAATTAAATTATTAAATTAAAGGGGCTAAGTTAAGAAAGAAATTAAATAATGGGGTGAGTCAAGATGGTTTCCCATCTTAATTGACTCACCAAACTCATTGGAATGAGTTGTGACTCAAACCCATCCCAACCACCTCCACTAAAGGGGACAATGGCCCTAAAAATGGGGGCATGCAAGCCCATACCTCCCTCCATGCTTGGTTGGTGGAGGGAGTCAAACAAATCATGACACCCATCTCTCTCTCACTCTCTTCCTCTCCTCTCCAAACAGTCCTTCCTCTCTTCCAAAGAAAACACTAAGGAGAAAAGAAGAGAAAGGAACTTAGAAAGAAGGGAAAAAGAAGCTAAGAGTTGGCCGATCACCCAAGACCCAGGCTTGAAATATTGTCTTCATCTCCTCTTTCTCTCTCTCTCTCTCTCTCCCTCAAAAATCTAACCCTACCATTAGCCGAATCAAAACCCTGGTAATCTTACCCCGATCAAACTCACCACTGGCCGAGTATCAAGAAGAAATAAGAAGGAGAAAGGGAAAGAATAAGGAACAAGAGGAGCAAGAGACAACCGGGAGAGCCACGGGTTGTAAGTATCTCTAAACAAGATACTAAGTTTCGTTATGGTTAAAAATGGAATATTTTAAGAGAAATCGCGAAGGAAGGAAGTCCAAAACATGCAATGGAAAGGACTGACGAAACAGTCAGTCGACTGAACTGACAATGGACGAATCAGAAACGAGCTTCTGGGAGTTTCAGCCGACTGAACTAGAGTTTCAATCGACTGAACTAATGGTGGCTGAAAACAGAAGGAGTTTCTGGGAGTTTCAGCCGACTGAATCTTATGATTCAGTCGACTGAACACAAACGTCTCGGACAAGAAAAGAGTTCTGAAAGTTTCAGCCGACTGAATATATGATTCAGTCGACTGAAGGATTGCTTATTAAACACGTAAACGGATGGTTTATAGTTCAGCCGACTGAATGTGTATTTCAGTCGACTGAAAATAAACTGGCAAGACAAACAGACAATCTGATTCAAAATCAGCCGACTGAATCTGTGATTCAGTCGACTGAAAGAGTATGAACCATGTTTCAGTCGACTGAATGTATGTTTCAGTCGACTGAAACTGAACTGGTGAGACAAACAGACAATCTGATTCAAAATCAGCCGACTGAATCTGTGATTCAGTCGACTGAATTGAAATGTACAGTTTTTGAATATTTTCTAAGACACTACCAATCCGATAAGATAAATGGAGATGATATTAAATTAAAGGGACTGATTTTAATGATCCTATGACATGATTGGTAAGTCATTAATGAATCCAAGTGTATAGATCAGTTATGGATTGAATTATATACGTGTTGAAATTAATGGAAAAAAAAAGAGGGCAAGATAAGGGCTGGTTATAGTAATCTTATAATGTGGTTAAAGATCACTAATGAACATAGGTTTATGATCAGTTAGAGACTTAATCGTGGATAAGATATAGACTAACTTGGGAAATGTATAATAAGGTATTGGCACATCGCAACGGTACGCGAACGGCGACCCGAATTATCGGACAAGAATGAAAAAGGACGTTATCAGTATTTGGTAGGATTCCTACCTTTTTGTAAGCGATGGATATATGATGGTATTTTAAATTATTTTGGTTTGGCTTATGATGGATTTATGATATGATTTATCTTATGACGAGTTTTGAGTTATGAATCATATGGATTATATTTTAACATTATGCACTATATGGCTATGTATGGTATATCAAAATTATGGTTTATCTACATATACTACATAGCATAATGCACTACATCTCATGCATGGCATGGGCGGAAAAAAATAAACAAACCGGAGTCCATGCTCCATCGGGGCGACCGAGAACAGACATGGGGACATTGATATGGTATCACCGGAGTCCATGCTCCGTCGGAGCGACCGAGAACAGACATGGGGACATTGATATGGTAACACCGGAGTCCATGCTCCGTCGGGGCGACCGAGAACAGACATGGGGACATTAATATGGTATTCACCGGAGTCCATGCTCCGTCGGGGTGACCGAGAAGCAAGCATGGGGACACCTTGATGAGGATTTGCCGTCAAGGGGAATAAGATATTTCATGATGATGTAGATGACGGGTGGGACACATGACATAAGCACCCATGACATAGCATTCATCACATACTTATTTTGTTATATGTTATTTTATCGATATGTGTATTATCACTAATCCATGTGCTAGCCCTACTCGGAGTCCTACTGGGCGCGTTGACTAAAGCCCTACTTCCACCCTAGCTGGTGATACAGGACACGGAGGAAACGGTGGACGTGACGGGAGTCAGGCCTAGGGGCGTGGGGAAGTTGCTACTTTGTTATCAAAGTTTTAGTTTGGAAATGTTGTAACTCAAGTAGCTTAGCTTGTGGAATTGTAATAATTTTGGATTTATTACTATGGTCTGGATTAAACTCTGTATGTTAACATTTTGATGACATAACCATGAACATGGGGGTATTTTGGTAATTTAATGTGGTATCTTCCCTTCTATCTAAAAACGGTAAGATAGTATCTAGTATAATGTTCCGCGAGCTTACTTCCTACGCGTGAACCGTACTCGTGGACTTCGTTCCGCGCACGCGTAGGGTTGGCTGATTAAGGGCCGGGCTTTATGAGTCCGGACTTAACTCGCGTCGTGATGTCCGTGCCGTTGTCACTTTGATCTAATTCAAAAAAAAAAAAATAGACTCTGAAATATGGTGAAAATGGGCGGGAGTTACACAACTCCACCTCATCAAGTGAGGTGGCGTGTGGACCAAGACATAGGTGGGGCCGACCACCATGGTTGACCAAGTCAACCATGGATAAGTCAAAGGGAATTGAGGAGGATCAAGGTGAATTGAATTGAATAAATTGATTAAAATCACCTAAGTTAAGTTGGAATAAATCAAGGTGGCATAATCAAGTGGGACGCAACTCCACCTCATCAAGTGAGGTGGGGGGTGGGCCAAGGCATTGGTGGGGCCGGCCACCATGGATGACTTGGTCAACCATGGGTGGATTCATGGAGAAATTAAAGAGAAATAAATGGAATTAAATTATGTAATTAAATGACCTAAGTTAATGATCAAATTAAATAAATGAGTTGCATTACATGGAGTGAGTTCAATGGGGGTGAGTCACCTAGGAAATGGGTGAGTCAAATGCGTGGTTTCATCTCATGGAAACCACCCAACCATCAAGACAAAACCCACCCAAAACCGTTGGCATGGGTGGAGTGCCATGTGGAGGGCATGCTTCCCCCTTGGCTAGACCAAAAGCCTAGGTGGAGAGCATGCCTTGGCCAAAAATGAGGTGGTGGTGCCACCTCATCCAAGCCCACCCAAAACCATTGGCCATGGAGGGGTTGGGAGTGCCATGTGGAGGGCATGCACCCTCCATGGCTAGACAAGGCCCTTAAGTTGGGGGCATGCTAGGGCATGCATTGGCCCAAAGGGAGGTGGTGGTTCCACCTCATCCCAACCACCACCACTAAGGGACAAGAGGCCTAAGATTAAGGGCATGCATGGACCATGATTGGGCAAAAGAAAGGTGGTGGAGTCTAGCTCAAGCAAGCCCAAGTCAAGATGGAAAGATGGATTTTCCATCTCATTCCTCTCACCTCACTCTCTCTCTCTCTCTCCCTCCCTCTCTTGGCCGACCCTCACACAAGGAGAAAGACAAGAAAAAGACTTAGAGAAAAGGAGGAGATCCCAAGCTTGGCCGACCACCATCTCAAGACCCGAGACTTAGGATATTTTCCCATTCTCTCCTCCTCTCCCTCTCTCAAACCTACCACCATCTTGGCCGAACCAACCCTTGGCGATCTCATCTTGATCAAGCTCATATATTGGTCGAAGATCAAAGAGAAGAGGAAGAGGGAAGGCTAAGGATCAAAGAGGAGCAAAAGGAAACTGGAAGAGCTGCGGGATTGGTAAGTAGTCCTCAACAAGATTTTATTTTTAAAAGAGTTAAAAGGAGACCATGGAGTCCATTTTTCTTGGATTAATTGGTGGCCAAAATATTATGGGCCATGGATCTAAAATCCATCCAAGAAAGGGGATGAGAAATGGACAAAACCTAATGGGTAAGATAGGTTAAGAAAAATAATGGAATACTAAGGACACTATGTATATACTTGGGTATGTATGCATGCATGACAAAAAGGGTTCAAGGGGTTTGGCCATTGTATGGCCAAACCCTAACTGTTATGAAGATGTGGGAAGGACCTCATGCATGTCAAAAGTATGGTGAATGATCAAAATGTATGGTTTGGCCTTTTCATGGCCAAACCCTAGGGTTTCTTGTATGAGAACCATCAAGTAACAAATCATGAAAATATGATTTTTGAAGAAATAATAAACCATAGGGTTCGGCCATGTTGTATGGCCGAACCCCATGGAAGGATATTAAGTATTTCTCCATGGGTTTAAAGGATGAAAACCAAGGAATGATTGGTTAATGGTTTTAGGGTTTTTGAATGGCTAAATGTTAGAAAATTTTAAAGGGGTCAAGTGAGGAAACCATGGAGAAATGTTAATGAGTATTTATGGTCTCAAACCTTGCAAATGAAGATGAACCATGGACCATGGGTTCGGCCATGTTGTATGGCCGAACCCCATGGAAAGATTATGTGGACTTAGATGTCTTTTGAACCATGACGAGGATGGGGAATATGGGTAAGTTAATGGACTCAAAATGTAGTTAATGTTGATAAAAATAATGATCTAAATGTGTAACACCCTGCCCTCTCCGAGAAATCAGAGTTTAATTTTTTTTTTTAAAAAAAAAAAATAATAACACCTGAAGAGAGCAGGCGGCGTCACAACGCGAGCTAAGTTCGAACTTCCTAAGTCCGACCCTTAACTGGCCACCCAT